>PVLA01001080.1:0-406719 GCA_004027455.1 Hydrochoerus hydrochaeris
AAAAAAAAAAAAGTCCTTCCTCAAATCCTTTAATTTGTTGAAATAGGTGGCACTTGAAGAGCAAGTTCCTGTTAAATTGGCCTAAGGATGTAATCTATCTCTCTGATTTAGGTGGTGAAGAGAGCCAGAAACTAGAAGATTATTCAGGACATGTGCGAACAAAACAAATAAGGGAGATCTTAGAAAGATGAAGAAGCGCTTTAGAGGGGATGCTGTGGAGCTGTGGATGCACTGGCACACCCTGCTACTGCCAATTATCGTGATCAAGATGAGCCCTGCTTTTATTCTTGTTTTGTTTCATTCCTTAGCCAGCTACAAATTGGATGACAAAGTCCAATTTTAAGGCTAAAGTCCATTTGTGCCCACATCTTGGAATGCTGAATGCTTGAGGATAGTCATAAGTGTGCACATGTGCGTAGGGGTGTGCATGTGTTTGCCCATTTGAGTTTTCAAATCTCACTTGCAAAACAAAAACTGAGCTTCCTCTTTTGATGTTAAGAGAAACAACCATAACAGCTTTGTCTGAAATATAGGCAAGGACCACCTATCAATTTTATATTGGATAAGATAGAGTAGATTTTCCCATAGCCAGACTTAAGAATACTGTTCCATCGAGGTAAACCAACTGAACTAGACACAGAAGGAAATCCACTATTCCTGACCCTTACCAGCTCCCTGGGGATTCCCCTCCCCTCCCGGGGAGAGCCATGAGAGCCAGCTTATCTGCTTCCCACTTGTGGATGTGAACTTCTTGTTGCTTTGAGAAATACCATGGCCTCACTGTACTAATGTCGGGACCATTACTACTATACTGATGCCAGTTTGACAACAGTGCCCTTGAGAATTTGCCTGGCTGGTGGTAGAGCTTCACAGGTTAAAAAAAAAAAATGGTACCCAGAGACACCTTCTTTTTTATTAAAATCCTTTTATATATGTAACAATTATACCTGTATAACTTTATATAATATAACATACATGCGTATAAATGCCACATTTTCAGTTCCTAAACTATGTAAAATTGCTATATGAAGGAAGGTGAGATTTTTCAGGCCTCTGAATCTCCAATTTGAAGGATTCGTTCTGTTTTTATAAATTGTATTATAATACAATTTACCATATCCAGCCCCTTAACAAATGTTTAGGTGTTCGGTAAAATATTTTAAATATAGGCACAACATTACATGGCAGAATTTAGAATGTGTTCATCTTGCGTGTATGAAACTACGCCTGCTGAAGGAGCAATCTTTTCTGCCCCATCACTTTCAGTGAGGTAAGCAGAGTAGATAAAAGCTCAAACTCTGCAGTCCTTTGAGACTGAAACTAGACTCCGGTGTTTACTGGCTGTGTGACTGGTGGGCAGTTACTTAACCTCTCTTGTGCCTCATTTTCCTCAGATGGAAAATAAGAATAAAATAATTTTGTATCCTAAAGTTGTTGCAAGAACTATTCACTATTTATACATAATATGTAATGGCCATGTACTATATGAGTACATATAGTATATATAAACTATATATGTGCACGGACTATACACTGAACAATTATATATTTAATTAAATATACATTAATTCAGTGCAAGTAGTATCAATGCCAGTGAGCTAAATATGTGATCAAAAATAAAAGAATGCTTCTGTATTTATTATGATAAGACACACTGACATTAATCCTCATCAAAATACTTCTCCTCACTTTGAACACACTTATCTCCTCATTCTTACCATTTTTTGAAGCAGTTTTCAAAACGTGCTTTGTAAATATCTTTAGTTGTGCTGTAGTTATTCAGGCCTGGATGCCTGAATCAATTCAAAATATTTCCCTTTCCTGGTCATTTTGACTTTAAGGAGGAGCCAGAAGTCACAGGTGCAAGGTTCAATAAATGAGATGGATGAAGGCAAATCAGGATGCTTTATTAGCCAGAAATTGTCATAAGCAGCTGAACAAAAAGGGTTGATCATCAAATATAGTGAATGTTGAAATTACAAATTTATTGTAGTAAAAAATACTTTGTGGTTAACTGGGGAACCACCCAGACCACTTTCCTAGGCTCTCCTTGAAAAGATAACTGTCCCCATTTTGGATAAACCTGGCCCTATGTCCATGTATTGATATGTACAGAGCTGGCTGGGACATTTCTTTGTCTCTTCAATTGGCTTTTAGCAATGTAAATTGGGCTGTGTGCAATCTCTGAAGCAAAGCCACAGGTCAGTGTTCCCCCACCCTGTGACTCCCTAAATATGTGGTGGGGTAAGGCAGGATGGAGAGCCGTGCTCCATGATGTTGGCTGGGACCAAACCTCAATAAAGAGGCTATGACTACTCAGGGCAAAAAGGACTGTATATGAGAACTGAGGCACTGATACTACCAACTTATTAGCTACCACCTCAGTTGTGTTACTCAGAGGTGAGCTCAGACCTCCTATCTAGCCCAAATCTCTATAGCCACTCTCACTGTCACTCCCTTCATGGGGAATTAATAAAACCTAGATTGGGCTCTGGGCCAGGTCTTTGTTCCAGTGAGCCACCATCTTGGCTGGACTTAGGACTCCTTGGCTCCCCACAACTGTATATATGTCTTCCTGTCTTTATTCTCGCTATGGATTGCACCTGGAAGTGGTAGATTGGAATTAACTCACTAGAATTCCAATAACTTCTCCTTGGTATTACAAATATAAACCTTGTACCACAAGGAGGACAGGAATGGGTTTTCTATAGTCAATAGTCCTTCAAAGTACACAAACTACTTACCTTATTTGGAACACTTGTTCCATTATTCTTGGTAATGTATCTTTTCTTGAATAAGCACTTTTAATTTAAATGCATACTGTACTGTATATTTCTGGCACCCCTTGCAGATCAAAATATTTCCTACCCTTGTCACTGACACCATAAAGCAGAAACACTGCTACTCCTGAAGAACAGCAAGACAGGAAAACACAGCCGCTCATCTTTGGTTTCCCAGCTCTTCACCTTGACCTTACAGCAGATTCTGAGAAGAAATTCAAGAGCGCTTTGTAGCTTCATCTCTCTCCTTACCAAATCTCTTATGCTTTAGACTTAACTAAACAGGAAGAAAACAAAATTCACATCCACTTATTCTGTAAAAACTATTTTGTACCATCTAGGACCCTAAACAATGCATTAGAAATATTACATGTAGTGAAGTACTCGCTTCCCATCTGTGCTCACATACATAATAAACACATGCAATGATCCTTTCAGTGTGACAATCTTACAGTTGGTGGTTAATTGACCCTTTGATTTTCGATATTCCTAACTATCCACAATACATATGCCTTACACTTGTGCTCAGAAGTAAAAAAGGTTCACCTTTTAAAAATGAAGATAATCTCAGTGTTATATAACAGTACACTAATAGCTCCCTAGGAGTGAGTGAGGAAGGCAGGGTAAGTATAGTACCGTATAAATACTGCCCTGAAAAGTGATGGTCTGGGATAAACCAAATCTGAATCAGACCAGTAAGAGAAATTAAAAGACTGAGCAAACAGTTGTTCTTTTTCAACTGAGAGGGCAGATATTGCACTCAGTTGCACCTGGAGAGGGCTTCCAAGGGGACAGGCTTACAGAGTGCTGAGGACAGAGGACTTGACAGACATCATCTCCCTTAATCTGCCCCCACCTTGCAGGTAGCTTTTAGGGCCACCACTTTACAAGGGACCCAACCTGGGCCAGAAGTCCCAAAGGCAGTGCTGAGCAGCCTGGAATGCCAATCACACTTCCCAGGGCTAAGTTAAATATCCTTATGCTTTCTCCGTGCCACCAAGGCCCTGGCCTCTCCCTTGCCTTTTTAATGCTCTTATATCTTTATGCATTGCTTCCACCAATGCTTCAAACACTCCCACTTCGTCTTTTGGATGCTGCCCCACTGGCAGTGAAAAGCAGAAGTACAAAAGCCTCCTATAGCTCCCACACAGAAGGCCTGCGGAAGGTGGGGCCAGAGACGCCTGAACCCCCGGCATTCTCCTCGCCTAAGTGCAGCTGCAGACCTGCACAACTGACTCTGCGTGGCTCAGAAAGCCACTTGGAGCACACTCAGGACCCTGTGTGAAGAGCGGGCACCTGCGGCAGCCGCCAGCCCCTGCACAGTGGGCGATTCTCTGCCTGCGTGTGAGCCGAGAAGCGGGTACTGGAGCCCAGAGAAGAACGTCTGTCCTCTGTGGCTCTGGAGGTCATACTGCCATGTCCTGAAAGACAGGAAGGGGCCGGAGAAGGGCAGACTGTCCAAGGAAGAACCTCACAGTCCAACTGTTTCTCATCACCCAATCTAGGTCTTCCATGCCTGCCGCTTCACAGAAATACAAAAATAAGATGCTACAGATTTCAAAAGGCCTTTCCCAGCTTTCACCGGCACCTACATTTTTCTGTTAGAGTTTTCAGTAATTTTCTTATGTAATTTCTTTTTCTAATGATTTAAACACGGAAATATATCCGTGGCACATGCGTGTGCAACCTGATACATGCACATTCCATTCAGAAGAGGCATTTTCTAGTCCCCGGTAAACATTAACCAACCCACTGGTTCACATTCATATTCCAGGCAGATAGCAAAGTAGCCTTGCTTCAGCAGAGCTTAGAGGGCCTAAGGAACCAGGGCTTTAAGTACAGGGCCTTCCTTCTGGAGCCTTCTACCTCACTGGTGACCACGTGTCAGAGCCCATATTGGATGACAGATAAATAAATAAAACTTATTGCATTGGTAAAGACAATCTACCACACCACAGAGTCCATCAGTAGCAAAAACTTAGGCAAATCACCAGCTATTCCTTTTGCGTGCATATAGCCACTGTCAGATCCGGGTTAGTTTAACTTCTGTTTAGCAGAAGTGCTGCTCCTGCTACCTGATTCTCAAGAGATTCCCGGTTTTGCCCCTCCAGAGCATGAGTTAACACTCAGCACGAGATGCTCTGCTTCCTTCCTTGCACTGTGCTTTGAAGGAATATTCTTGAAGAGGACCAGGAGCTGTGCTTCTAACTTTAGCCTGGAAGAGTCCTGGGATGTGATCAGAGCTTCTGTCTCTCCCAGGCATCCATGGCATGATTCTTGGAGTACTTGGGGCTTCGAGCAACAGTTGCCAAAACAGGAGTGTTTGCTGCTAAACTTCACTGCATTAGGCCACATTTGAATTCTGTTCAAGACACAGAGCATCAATTGGATGCTCAATGGATTAACTCCTTGTAGCTACAATTCAGGGAAAAACGACCAATCCATTTTACCAGCAGCAAGGCTTCTGGAGTTGATGAAGAGTTTCTTTAATTTCTGAATATAGAAAATATATGCATTTTACATGTTCTTCTTTTCTGTCTGTGCTTGTGTGTGACAGGAGAAAAATGAGGTGGACACCATAGGTAAATACATGAGTTTTAGGTATTTATCTAGAAATCCTGGGAGAAGCAGGATTAACCTTGAAAGTTGGTCCTTGCCAGTAATTTTCAGCATCCTGCAAAGATTATCATTCAATGATTCCCTGCACACAGTTCCTAAAGCCCTAACCCTTCACAAGGACAATTTCTTTCCTCACATGGGAATTTGCCTTAGTTCTTCCCTTTCAGAGAAGTTTCTATTTTAGATAAGGGCAGGGAGGGAGGACAGTAGAGACGTAGCTGAATTTTGAGCTCTAGAGTTTTAGAATAAAAAAATGGGCATAAAATTACAGGAATATGCTGCAAAAATTAAACTATATCTAGCATACATAAGGTCCTATAAAATGATAGTCTTTTTATAGCCTGTATTTAATAGTTCTCAAAATTAGATGCATTCCTCTTGAGTTAATAAAACAGAATTTATTGAGCATTTCCCTGTAGAGCAAATTTGTATATCAGTATCTCATGGCATCCCTACAAGGACTACTTAAGATAGGACTAATTGCTATTCCAACTCCACATAGCATGAAAACGATTATAGCAAAAACAATAGCTACCATTTACTGAGTGGCTGAGTATGTGCCTATCTTGTAGGTATCTTGAGAAGTCTTCATGGAACCTAAGTAGTAGCATTCTAAGGTTGGCTCCCCAGTTATTCTCAAAATGCACATGCAAAACCTGACCCAATAATGCATTCCTTGCTCAAAACTTACATGAGTAAATGTCCCTGGAGTTTAAATTCAGTGTCCTGACTCTAGACTTCTTAACCACTTCGTCATGTGTACTTCCTCAAATAAACATAAAATGCAAATGAAAACAATGAATGAGTTTTTAAAAAAGATGTGTGAGCGTTCCTGAGCGAATAACTTCCACTCTTTCCGCAGGCCTCCAACTCAAGCTTTCTATGACTTTAAAAGAGATTCCTAAATTGAAGGAAACCACAACTACATCTTACATGCCCACACATTCACCTATATCCACATCGTAGAATCACAAGGCTAACCCGAATATGATGGAGTGACTACTGAACAGAATAATACCAGAATTCCAGCACCTACACACACCCTTAACTCCGTATCTCATGCTAGTGATGACCAAGAAAGGAGCTCTAGCTCCCGGTTTCTCGCTGTCCGGCACTGAAATGGGTATAGGGCTTTAGGTGCAACTGTCAACCCCAGCCAAGACTCAGCCCTCTCAAAGGCTAAGACCCCAAATAAAATGAGATGCCTTAGTTCCACATTTGCTGTAACTCCCATCTGAGGGTGGAAACTAAGAAATGATGACACTGCAAAATGACCCAAAATACTAGACAATTTTTCACTCTAATGAAATGCGAGAAAGGAACTTTGGGACACCCTTCTCACAACTCTACAGATCAATAGTTTTTTTCCAGAATCACAGTTGATAACTTTATATAAAGGCCATTGCTATAAGTTTAAAACTTTATGTTTGTAAAACAAATTTCATTAGAAGGTATCTCAGGTCACCATTTTGTACAGAGAATTTAAACTTCCGTTCCCCAGGAAAATGGTGCTTTTTGATCTCAGGTACTTTTTTATGCGTGGAGCTGTGAAAGCCCAGGAAGATGGAGGCCATGAACCTACAGAAAGGGAACAACCACCATATTCTTTCAGAAAGCAGAGACACGGTAGAGTTTTCTGAAGTGTCTGAATGAGATTCCCATGGTACCAGCAAGCTATTCTTTTCCTCTGTTTGACCACTAAATAGAGAGGCTGCTCTTCTCTGGGCTAAGTGGCATTCTGTAATGAGCCACGCACAGCCCCAGGCTTGTCATTCAGAGCACCACTTGCTCTGTTCTAGAATCTGGAATACACAGTACCTGCTGCCACCTCCAGATCATCTCCCAACAAATGAGCACTGCTTTGCATAAGTCACATTCCCAGCTTTTCATCTTCAGCCCAAATCTAGATGGGAGTGTTTTAATACCATCCAATTGCGGGAGGGCACACACATTTAAAAGGTATTGTGGTCAACAATGAGAAGGTATGAGTTACAGAAATGAGTTTACATTTGAAATTGAAAGCTGAAACAAGAGAAAGGCTGTCACAAGAGAACAAGAAAAACAAAAAGCCCAAGAATATGTAAACATGTAAGAAACCCAAATCGTCACTCTGGCCTTCTGTCTCTAAGGGTTAACTAGAAAGCCAATATTTATGGAATGACTATGATATACAAGAAGCATCTTCATTTGCATATCCATATCCAGTTTTTAAAAGGACTTAGGAAGTGGGGGTTTTCAACATACTCTAAAGAGCAGATGCAAGATTCAAATGGAATAGTGTCTGGCTCTAAACCCATTCTCTTTTACTTACAGCCCCAAGAGACCTGCTTTCTGCACACCAGTTAGTCTCTAACATGAGCTTTTATATAATAAGAATGTGCCCTGCTAAAATGCAATAAAGAACTTCAGTAATTCACTAAGCTTTTGCATGTTTCTTCTCTTTGAATGCTAAACAGATTAAGACCAACCATTACTTTACACCCTGCTGAAGTCTTTAAAGTATATATAAATAAAATTTTCTAATAAGTTGCCTCAATGTAATCATATAGGTATCATAATACAGGTGCATGAACACCTATACACAGATATGAACATATATTTCTTGCCCAAACAGAATTCCAGTAGAAGAGAAAAGCAAAATTACTTCAGAAAAGTGCAGAAATCCTGCAACATCAACAGTACCTTCTCTGGCTCATTAATTCTGGCCTAAATTTGCTACTGTCAGGCAAATCAGGCACACTGTCCAGCAGACACCCACCTGCTATTAGGCAGAATGTGCCTGGCATCTTGACATTCTATTGATTCCAGTCCAAAGCTTATTCGAAAAAAGGCAGCTCAGAGTCCAAAAGGAATTTCAGCCACAAATACTCTGGGAGAAATCCAAACAACTAAAAACAGAAAGAAAGACAAGATGTAAATTTGAGTGACAAAACTGAAACAACCTAAATCAGGCTAGGCCACACTCAAGGACAAATCTACAGATGATGCAGGATTATGTCCTCTTCTGGTAACCATTCATAGAAAATCCCAATATCGTATGTATGGAATAACCATCTCCCCCCTGATCTGGAGTGCTATTTATGTAGTCACAAAGAAGTATTCACTATTATTTCAGTGTTGTTTTTAAAATCAATCAAAGGTTGCCCTTTAGCCTTAATCAGTATGCAGTAAAAATTCTGCCATGTTGTAAATACAGTCTTGATCATGACAAACAACATAAGACATTAAGAGGCTGAGATGAAACAGAACTATGTAAAGCCCATTCAGAATACCACACATCCTAATTCTTCAAACAAGCCTAAGAGCTAAGAGGGTTGTTTCCATTTTACAGATAAGGCACACAGGTTCCAGGAGAAGCAATTGGCTCCATGTAGATGGAAAATGAGACAACAGGAGACAGCATCAGGATTTGTTTGTAAATTTTCTGACATACCCCAGCCCTTGCTCAGCCTCCACATAATCTAAGCATACACGAACTGGGTAAACGCCCAAGTTTCAAATCCTGGCACCAGTGACATCGGTGGCAGCTGCTTGTCATGGTCAACTCTGTATAAACAACTTAGTGATGGAGAGTTCTTTAAAGCCAGGCCAATTCTTATTTTTATTTCAGCCAAGACAAGACACACATTTCAAAGCAAAAATAAATATATGAAAGGGAGAGAGAAGCAGCAACCTCTAATCCCACACAGCAGTGTGGAAGGAGCCCAGCCTTCCTCGTTCCCTCCAAGTTTCCCACTCCCACCAGTCACGCGCAGCTCCCACTGACTTCAAAGCCTGAAGGAGGAGGCATGCAGGCCTGACAGGGCGAGCTGGAAAGAGGACCTCATCCAGCAGGCAGAGTGGGGAAGGAGGACAGACTCCCTGCAGATACCAGTCCTCTCAAAAGAGGACTTTGAAGGGGCTCCACAAAGCTCATTTCTGCCAGGCGCATCAGGGCCACGAAGCTGCAGCCCGGAAGGCTGTGATCCTGCTGCTCAGGTATTTCCAGGTTTGTTAGGCTGCCCAGGTTTTGGAGCATCAGTCTGAGTCTGATGAACAAGTCAAGTCATCCTGCTGTCAGCAGGACCCATTTTACCCCTATCATAACAAGGTGGCAGCATTTCCCCATCCATCAGAGCTGCCTGTGCCTTCAGGCCTATCTAAAAGGTTAAGTCACACAGCTTTTAAAGCCTTTAGACCGAGCCATGTAAAACATAAGAAATAACCAACAACTACCTTACAATAGCTTCATTACTGTCCCCAACCCTGTTCACCAAGCACTGCCAGGGCATCTATCTGTTTTCTTTGCCCATATCAGAGGTTGGAGGATGCACCCAGATTCGGGTCAGTATCTCCTTCCCTCTGCTCCACCACTGATTTACAAACTGACTTCTTCACGACACTCTCTTAGGCATCCATTCTCATCCACTGGTTATCACTGATACTGCGGCTATGACTGCTCAAAATGATTACAGGCTTATAAAGATGTCTCTTCTGATAATAATGTCTGCAATATGCTTTTGCATTGCCTAGTTAACATGGCGGGTATGATTTTTCCTCTGGCACAAGTCACAAAAGCCATTGCAGTGCAATGTGCAGTTTCCTGAATGGTAACACATAGAACTGGGGAAAATCAAAACAAAACAGAACAGAACAGAAGTACCAATGTATTCTGGAAACGAAGTGAATGTTCTCTTGCACATAAATGCCAACAAAAAGGTGGTAGTGAATGCACCATTAAAAACATCTGGCTTTTTCCTTTTCAATTCATACTCTGACAGACTCTCTAAGGACAGTAATGGGCATTCGCTGAATAAAGGCAAAAGTCTCTCCTGGATCCTCTCAGGCAAGTCCTGCTGAGGGAAGAGAGGGAAGTAGGAACACAAAGCAAACATTCCAAAGTCAAGGCATGATCCTTGAAAGCTAATAGACACACTAAAAGAGTATATTGCCTAGAAAGCAGAATATGGAAGGGAAGGTGGCTGTGAGGAATTAATACAAATGCATGCATCTCTTTTTAGAGACAACAGAGGCAAGCTTGTTGCAAGAATTCTCCACTTCATAGAGGCACTCCACCCCAGTGTCAATAGTAGTTTTGTGAAAGCATTGCAGAAAGAGAAAATATGGATTCAAACATCATTGTAAATGCATCATTTTACTTCCTTGCCTCCACTATAAATAGACACATATATACATACATGTGCATATATATAATATAAATACATTCTTAGAAAATCAATTAAGTTTTGTAGTATTCTCCCAAGATAGCAAATATAGCCATTAGGTTTATAACATTTGAAAGTCTTTGAATAGTTATTTAAACAATGTTGCCCACAATGGAATTCCACAGGTCCTAGATTCAGAAACCCAAAATGAAACACGTAAGTGGCAAGGAGTTACAGATAACACTTGATTTATTTTGAGATTTGAATTTCAACTTTATTTTTAACAAGAGATTCACAGTTCGCTGAAAAATGTCCTGAATTATATTTAGAGAAATAATAATATAGAAGAGCTGGAGCACACATGGACAGAGCTGGCTTTTTATTTTCTCTAAACAGAAGGATAAAGTGTGTGTGTGTGTGTGTGAGAGAGAGAGAGAGAGAGAGAGAGAGAGAGAGAGAGAGAGAGAGAGAGAATTTCTGTATGTCAGGGCTCTTGTGGGTATGTCTGGTATAAGTTCAAGGTGTATCTATCTTTTCTCCAGAGCAATAAAAAATCTGCACCATCAAGAAAGCCATTAGTTTTACTGTGCAGAGCTGAAAATATGAAATGAGTTTGAAAACAAAAACAAAAAGGACAAATAGCTTGTTAACCTACCCCCAAAAGGTATAACCGGTTTGTACTGTGATTGCATTTGGAATTCGATTTTCAGAAACTAAAAAACACTGTCTTTGGCTTTCCTTGAAAGAAAGCTAGAGAGGCAAGCAATATGCTGATTATTTTTCAAAGGGAAAGAGAAGGTGTTGAAAGCTCTTAATAATACCTAAAGTTCCGAGTTTGCAGCCACCAAACACAAAACAATGATAATGCTTTATAAATATAATGCTTTATAAATATAAGTCACTCTGTCTATGTTTGAAGACAGCAAACACTTTTGGACAAATTAAAATGCCTCTGCTTCCATGTCTAAAGAAAGAGAAACAGCCAAATACTTTGAGACATTAGGAGATAACTATAGATATAAAAGTACATAGCTCTTCTGCTGAAAAGAAAAAGAATCCACATAATTAAAATAGCACCGAATCTGGAAAAAAAAATATCCTTATAACTGAGGGCTTGATCTTGACTTCCTGAGGCTGTCTCTGTCAGCCAGAATTTCAAATATAGCACAGATTATGAATAAAGGAAGATCATTTCACCTCCTTATAGGTCATAGTGAGTTCAATGGGAGATCATTAATCAGAGAAACGCAGCATATAAATAAACCTGTCCCTGAAAAATCTCTTTAATGAGTCAGCCAATAATCATCCTTACCAGTTCTACAATATGCTTTCACAAATGAAGTTGTAAAGGCAAAAGAGAGTCACTTTACTGAAGTTTACTGAAGTCTTTCAAGGGTGTGCCCTCAAAGCTCCATGCTAGGTGCTGAGCACACAGCCCTTGCTTTATTCTTCTTTTTAGCCCAGCCTAATAAGTAGTAGTATCTCTTCTTTACAGGCGGACAACTGACATTCACAAAATGAAGGACCATAATGGTGACACTCTGGTGAAGTGACTGCTAGCAAACAGAGGGAGGCCCTGATTCCCTCTTATACACCTCTAGCTCCAATGCAGAGGTTTCAAACTGTGGCAGAATGTTCTTTAGTTATCAATCCATTTGTCCCATGGGAAGAAGCACAATCGAAGGCAGGCTATTCAACGCTTACCGTAAAATGTATCGGTATGTTTCCAAGAGGCTCTAAACTCTTCATCTCCCATCTCTCCACTTAGCTACCCTCTCTGTGGCATAACCTCCAGGGAGGCTGAGGTGCCAAGTGCAAAGCAGACAACAATTTTATTTTTTCAGTTCCAAGCTACCTTGCACTTATTAAAATGGTACGCAAATTTGGGACTGTTTCAAGCTACAGAACTCTTTAATTTGTACTGAAATAATGCCTCAAGGAAAAAACGTACTGGTAGGTATCTTTGAACTTAAGGAAATATTTCAATAAGAACTAATGAGACTGTTAGTAGTCCCAGAAGGTCAAAGAAGGGGCTCTAGGTCAGAGTCCCCTATTGCATCTACTCTCTTCACCCCAAAGAACTTATCAGAAGCAGATCACACATTCAAAATACATCAGTCCTGTTTCTGATGGAAGACTGTTGTGTGGGATGGTCTGGGTACAACTCGCTCAATCTCAGTGAGATAGTAAGAGCCTGGGGACAGGTTTGGGACCGAACCCCTTCAGACTAAGGCTGGACCTACACAGATGAACTATTTCCTTGGCCACCACTGCCACCTACTTCAGGCGCCATATTATTGTTGACCATACTCAGAAGACAAGCATGCCTATCAAATGCCAGAAAATCACAGCTGCTAACTTACTAAAAGTCAAAGAGAAAATATTTGCTTTCTAATGACTGCAGGCCTTTGCTGCCAGGCGAGTTTATAATAAGTGTGTGAGGCACTGAGAGATCAATTTCAACGGAAATGAATCTCTGTGTTCTTGGTGCTGACCTGGTTTGCTCTTGAACAATGGCCAATGTTTTTGTCCCAGCACTGCCTGGTATAGTCCTAAGCACATTTGTTTTTTCCCCAAAGAAGATTAAGGAGGTGCAAAGTCTACTACTTTGGAAAATATTTCACTTGGAATCCTAAGACAAGAAACTGTCCAACAGGGTAGGTTCATATTCCTCACATAAAAATAAAGTTTTGCAGTGTAGGAGAAGGTGGTTGTAAACAGGAGAGAAAAGCTGGAACAAATTTCCTTATGAAGCAATGGCGTAATGGGAGATCTGAGGCTAAATTCCCTTGCACTCTAAAAACAAATCTTCAATTTATTTAAGGAATAAAAGTGAATGCTTCGTTAGCACAATACAGCAGAAAGAGAAGAAGGACATCTCCAAATTTCTAACATAATGGTGCTCCAAAGGATTCAGAGCACATGCTAATGGGCAGTACCCAAGCCTCCACAAACACTGCTTTGTCTCAGGATTCTTTGTGACCTCTCCTCATTAACATTTTGAAAAAACTGAGATTGTTCTGGCTCTGTAGCATAAAGGGTTGGCAGATAAAGTGAGATGTAATTATCACATAGGACACATGTATGTAAAAATACATTCACAGGGGCTGGAGATGTAGCTCAGTGGTAGGGCGCTCTCTTAGTATACACAAGGCCCTGTGTTCAATCCTTATTAAAAGGGTAAAAGTCTTTATTTACAGAAATTCACATTCATGTAACTGATCATTCTATGTTTTTATTTATAAATCTATCACCCTAATAACAGAACAAGCAAACATGAGCAATAGCTCTTTTTAAGCTGGTTAATGGCGCTACCCAAGCACCTTACCCGCTAGTATGCTTCCTTGTTTCCTGGGGGGTACTCTGAAAATGTAAATTCAAAGGACACTAGAGATCAGTGTTTTTCATCAGTCAAGCACTATAAGTTTGCAATCCTGATGCATACCCATACGAGATCAGCTGCTCTCACCAGACTAATAAAAAAATGAAGAAGACACAAAAAGCCAAATTTCTCTGATGGCTCAAATCATTTCATCAGGTGTTCTGAGACAGTTCAGGAGTCTTAAATCTTAACACAGTATTAATTTAGGTCTGTCAAAAGAAGACGATGTATGCTTAAATGATGGTTAACAGAATACTGCCATGGATCACTTCCTCAATCCTCAGATGAGGATACTGAGTTACAGATGGGGACTATCCTCACCCTAAATTAGCAACCCAGAATCACAAGACTAGGACTTCTGACACCTGATTCAAAAACTCAGCTCATGCTGTCATTGCTAACCAGTTCCCCTTACATCCTGTGTCTTGAACAGCTGAAAGAGTTGACACACCGAACAGAAGGAGCGGAGACATTTTTCTGTGCTGACACAACGTGCTAACTCCTTCACAATAAAGGAACAATTGTATCACAATTTGCCACAAAAATCCACATCCGAATCAAGAATTATCAACAGATGTAAACTGCTTCTTAATTTTATCAGCAAATGCTAATACAACATTAAAGGTGAATAAAGAAAAAATCTAATTGCACTTCAAGGAAAATAAAACTTAATTACTTTTTGCTTCCACGGGTATGTGTTATGTGTGTTCATATGCACGGGTGTGCATTTTTGTCTGTGTTTGTGTGTGTGGCTGGGATGTCAGATGGGGAAGGGAGTCTCTCCTTTTCTTTCCATCAGAAGAATATGTTCTCTGTGACTGATCTTTTGGCCATGTGAAACAGACATAATTCACTATCCACCTTTCCATTTATAATCAATGAGGACGTCCTTCCTGGAGGTTATGTTACGGTGGACAATTATGGGTTGCCAGCTACTAGTTCCAGATGTCCAAAGTGATGACTCATCTAAAGAAAGATATTCACACAAAATTCATGCCAATTAGTGATAAAGGTGCCCAAGGACTGGAAAACTAAAATTGAAGCATGGGCATGTACATAATAGGACATCAATATAGGCGAAAATGGTGAGTGATAAAAGCTTCTTGAAATCTATTCAAACCTATGATCAAACTTGTTATACCTTGACTGGGCATGAGATAGATCTAGGGCACTGAGTCTTCAATCATCTGTGATGGGTAAATAAATTAATATGTTTAAAGCACTGCCTACTCACAGCATGCCACATGGCTCACCAAAGGGAAGAACGAAAAGTAAGGGCACATATTTCTGTGGCTACAAAGCATCAGGCAATCACTCTATTTTTATCAATACTTAAGAACACATTAACACTCTGCCTAACTATCTGCAGGAAAAATGGGCTATACTAGCAATACCTAGCATCTGTATATAATTCTCCTATAATCAATTATTCAGTACATAGGTAATAATAGCCCCTGCCATAAACATGGGAATCGACTACATAATAGATCAAAAACATTCTAAGATACACTGCTGTGCCCTTCATATTTTGATTGAGGAGATAGTGCATATCTGTTTGAGAAATTGATGAAAATGGTGATTAAATAACACCTTTGAAAAGACAGCATAAATGGACACAAGTCAGCACCTAAGGAGTGGCCAAAGTGCTATCATTGAAAATAACTGTGAGCTCAGAGAATGTAACTACCATGAGTGAAAAGGGTCTGGGAATTCTTCATACAAGATGAACCACTTGAGATTGGCCTTGAAAGAGGAGTGGAATTTAGATAAGCAGGGCAGAGGAAATCCTAGGCTTATGGTACAAGGAAAGTCACAGAAATGAGCAAACACAGGGCTAAGGAATGACTTAGAGATACATAGTGAATTATTGATATCATCTGTACCTTTGAATGCCAGGCACAAGAGATATGCCCCTGCTGTTTAAGTCTGGGGTTCTCCATGTTTTATTGTCTGTCCATTATCTGACCACTATAAAATAGGCAGTTACAACAGTGGCCATTAGCAAGGCTCTACCTGAAAATATTTGGAGTTGCATAGATAAGACTAAAGACAGAATATATGACAAAGCTGGGAAACCAGCATGACCCCAGCCCCTGAACCATATAAACACGTACACTTCTATTTCACTGAGTGCAAAATAAAGGGGTTTCTAGACATATGGTTTATGTCACTACTGTGGGAACCTGGAGCCACTAAAGCCTTGGCAAGCCACATCGGGAGACACCTGATAAGGAAAGAAGGCACTAAGAGTGTTCTTCAGACATCAAATGTGCAAGAAGTCAGATAAAGAGAGTTGCTCTATGGCTGTGCCCTTGCTATGACCCAGCAGCCTACCTGTCGGGATTCCTCTCACTCCACCATGATGAAAAAGTCAAGGAAATATTCAATGTCAAGTGAACAACTACATTTGGTTTTGTTTTTTAAAATCAATTGTTGGAGCAGCTTTGAGGCATGTCAATGGAGGGAAAGAGCCCAGAGACTAGACAATTTCTCCTTTCTTATGACTATACCATTTTCCCCATCCACTGAGTTATATTCTTTACAGTGTCAAGGAGATACAGTTAGAGCAAATGTCATAGCATATATTATTGGGTCACTTAATAATTCAGAACCCTCTCAAATCCAGAGAATATTTATGTTAATATGAGATGAGTTATCTGAAATCAATATATAATAATGTAATAATTTTAATTTTGGAAGAAATTCTAGAAAACAGTGAAGCAGTCCCCCGGTTAGCATCATGATACACTAAAAAGTAATATGCTCTTCTATAGAAACACATTAGTGAATAATGTCTTTACTTCTGCATGGAAGTAAACGATATTCATTTTAAATAATTTCATCTGTAAGTGAAACAAATGCAAAGATTGGGTGTCAAATTCTCAAGAAGTAGCCGTTACCATTTTACATCACTCAAGCACAACACTGCTGAGAATCATGAACAGACACATTCTTAGGAGGTAGTTCACACAGACACTAAAAGGGTTTAAAGTCTAAACCCTTGACTTAACATGAATCGCAATACAAAGTTTAAAGGACTATTACATTAAGCCGCTGAAGTTGTTTTCAAAACATAACAAAAATTTAAGAAAAAGATAAAAACACAATTACTTAAACCATGCACTTCCTCTCCTGGCTCCTTCATGAGCTTTAAAATTAAAGCACACCCATGTGATGTTCTAAAAAATAACTGATCTCTAAATGTGAAGCTATTTAGATGCTTCCTATATTGTGTTCAAGTTGATGTAAGAAAGCATGATTATGCATTCTAAAGCCTAAAACAAAAAAAGAGTTGAATTATTACCTGTTCAATTTTCATATGTATTTTGTGAGTTATTTACAGTATCTTTACAAAGCTTCTAATCTGCTGTTGGAATTTCAAACCTATAAAATCAAGGTCTTTCATCTTTTGTACTCAATGCAAACTTGGCAAAGGAGCAAGAGAACATCTTTGAAAGTGCCAAGTCATAATTTATGTGTCAAAATCACAACCCTACTCTTTGGTGTGATGCTTGTCACTCCTGGAAGGTAGAGAAGAAGGACAGCAGGAACACATAATTATTTAGAAAGGAAGCTTCTCACTGTTACTTCTTGATTTTCTCTAAGATTCAACGGTGACATGCCCATTCGGAGTACGACTGTTTAAAGCGTATTGTAGTAAACAAATTGGGCACAGAAATAATTTTACAGATATCGTTAAGACGCACTACCACAGTTAATTAATGTGATTCTAAAATTCAATCCAGTCAAACATTCAAGAGGAAACAGCTTGGTTACAGATACCTCTCATGATCCTATTTATTGCTAATACCAAATCCCCACAAAAGCACAGAAGAAAAAGCTTTAATAACATTACTTTATGATTCACATGCTGCCATTGTTTCATCACTGTCAGAAAGATGAATGTATTTTTTAGTAACTCTGAAAAAAAACAAGAAAACTGTGGTTACCAAAGGGCTCAGGGACAAAGTAAAGCTCATGTGAAATTCTTAAAACATGCTCCTCACTGTGACTATCTGCTATCTGACTACCCGACTATCTTTCATTAGAACTCCTAAACCAACCTTCAAAGGCCTGGTTCCAAATGGGTCCTTCGCTAACATTTACTTCTAAGGGCTGAAGCGAATGCAATCAGAATGAGCAACACCTGCTACACAAAGTGACCTCTCCTTCCTCCTATCCTTGCCCTGCCCTAGCCCCGCAGTCCCAGAACAGAGGATTTCACACTGGACTCTCCCAGCCTTGCTGCTCTTGGTGGGGTTTGCCGGTCAGCTCAGGAAAACTAAGAGCTCCTCTGTGCACTGCTCTCCAAGCTGAGGTGAGAAAGGAAACCTGCACTGATGGTAATAGACTTGATAGTACCTGTGCAGACACTAAGAAAGTGGGGTAACAGACAGAGCTGCTGTGGGCAGACACTTTTCCTCTTGACTTTCTGGGACAAGTTGAAGAGTGCAAAGTGGTAATCACAGGCAGCAGGTGAAGAGCCCTCGCCCTGCCGTTACTAGTCTGCTACAATGCCTAAAAGACCTACTACTACGGAATCTTTTCCTTACATGAAGGATACACTTGTCCTCAGTCATTTGAAGAACCTAATTCATCTACCTTGTAGAAGAATGGAATGGAACAGTGGCCTCTAGAGACCGGACAAAGAGTGGCGAAAGGAGACAGAAAGAAGTTCACCAAGAGGAACCAAAACATAGAATGGAAGAATGGCTTGTTATTCTTGAGTACAGTAGATTGACAACATTGTAAGACAACTTAAGTTATGTTTTAAAATTGCTAAGAAAAAAATTAAGAGTACAAAGTATCCAACACATAAAAATAATAAATGGTGGAAGAGACAGAAATATTTACTAGCCTGGTTTGATTATCCTGCATTCAGTACACTGAATACATGAGCTGAATTACCATTATGCACCCCATAAATATATACTAATTAAAAAGCAAATAAATAAGGACTACTATCATTAAAGGTTTTGCTGATCAGTTAGCATGATAGGATTTTTAAAGTAAAAGAAAAATCTATTTCCCTGCAAATCATTAAGAGACAAAGAGATTAAGTTAAAGGGTTGATGGGACAAGGGACAGGAGAGTCTGGGAGAGGTGGTGGACACATAGTGGGAACTGCACAATACCACTGTCCCTCAGTAAGTGCAGGAAATGGATCCCAGGACAGCACAATATCAGAATCCATAGAAGGCCAGGTCTTTGTATAAAATGGTATAATATTTCCATAACTTATGCTCATCCACCCATACTCTTTAAATCACCTCTAAATTTCTTATTATACTGAATATAATGTAAAATGTTATACACAAATTCTAATATTGTGTGGTTTACGTGATGAGAAGGAAAAAGTCAGTGTATATTCAATAGACACTTCTTTTTCCAATATATTTGACCCACAGTTGGTTGAATCCACAGATGCAAAATTCACAAATACAGATTATATTACTGTACCACATTTACTGATGTCAGTAATAGTTTCTCTACTCTGCAAATGGTGAATCTATATTTCAAGAAGTTAAAAAAAATGCAGACTGGGGGTGTAGCTCAGTGGCAGAGCAGATGCTGAGCATGAGAGACACTTTGGGTTTAACACTCCAAAATTTTTAAATAATGAATAAGAAAGATACCACATATAATAGAAGACAGCAGCTACGCCAAGATTGGGCTCCACCATGAGCTGTTCTCATTAATTGTGGGAAACATTCAGAGTCTGGAATTGGTCCTTGAAAAAGTTCACAGAAACAAAGAAAAGAAGACAGAAAACATCAGGTACCTCAGTTGTGAAGTTCAACCATCTCTTATGTCATTTGCTCTAGCTGGCCCACGTTTCCTGAATGAAAGAATACTCTTCATTCTCATCTATACTATATAAAAGAGAGCTAAATTCTTTCAAAAAATGAATTGTTTAGCAGTTACTGTTGCCTTGGTACTGATGCCTCCTACAAAATCTTTCAGGCTGTATGTGACTTTACGATGTCAGTATTCATTCATCTGATAATAAGCCTTCCAGGTGCCCAAGCAGGAAAGAAATAACGTGCTCACCAAGTGAAAATCTGAGTGAGTCACTTAGAGCAGAATAATAGCCAAGCTGTATGTCATGCAGCAAACGTTCTCGTTCCTTCCCCAGCCACATCTCTCCGGCAGATCAGAAAGGTACAGTGAATAGAGGCAGTGCCTACCACGGTCTTTTACTATCTTGTCTTTAGTGTCCTTTCATGAAACAGAGAAGGGGGCAGAGTTTCAAGGAACTTACTTCAAGGAGAAAAGAAATGACTAGTTTTCAAGTCACTAGTCAGGCCCTCTGCAAGGGTATTGCACGGGACCTCTTGGCACAGGCCTGCTGAGTGGCGAGCAAGCTGTACTGTTTATACGAAAAAGTAATCACATGAAACATTGCCCTGATCTCTAGGGGGAAACAGTCACTTATAAATCACTTACTGTCCGTTAGATCCTATTCTACGTCAAACCTTTTACAGATATTAACTCATTCACTCATCACAACAATGCTATCCATAGGTAACATAACCATCTGCATTATGCAAAGTCACTTGCCCTAATTCCTAAATAAATAAGTGGCCAAGCTGAGATATGAGCCAAGACAGTCTGGCTGCATAATCCATGCACTTCACCAATGTACTGTGGCCGACAGGGCAAACACACAAATTGCACCTACACTCAGAGAGTACGTTTTCCTAGAAAACTCTATCTCTGGCTAACAAATGAAACATATGGAAGGAAGGTTAGTGGTTCCAAATATCCTGAGCCCTGCTACTATATGCAGACAGAACATGGATAGGGACCCCACAGTGTTCAAGTCCCTGTCCAGGTGTTCACAGAGTTCTTCCGGGCTGTGCCAAGTATGACAGCTGAACTAGGGTAGTTTTAAGGAATTCTGCAAAGCCCAAACCTACTGTTCTGCTCCCAGTGTATGCATGTGTTTATATGTGCCCTTCCCCCACCCCAACCCATTTGCAAAAGCTGACACTGAGTATAAGCATCAATACACTCTTCATCGATACATCCTCTAGCAGAAGTGTCTTCCACCCAAATTTCAACGTTTGAATCGTGAAAAATTTTATATGACCCGTGGAAACTATTATTCATTGCCTTTCATCAAAATCCAAATATTAACACTAATTGAGAGTTCTGCACTGTATTATTCTTCCTCTGGCAGGAACGGACTGCATTTTCATCATGACTAATTCACAAACGACCAAAATGAAAAAATATTTATGCTTGTTTCACTCCTAGGAAGCTGATACAGAGAAAAGATATGTTCCATTTTTCATGCCAAAGATTTGAAAGTACCCAAAGCTGAGACTATGTTTTAGCTACCAGATGACATTTTCTTCTTTTGCATGTAGGCCAGAAATTTATTCTCCTATATACTGTACCACGCACATTTCAATCCAAGACTGAACAACACTAAATATTGCAACTCCCAAAATGTTTTCACCAAAATAGCATAAATATTCACCTTGCACAGCACACATGCACATGTATGTACACACACATACACACACACAGGGTCAATGAAGGTTGATTCTCTAAATTTACACTAAAGAATCCACTCAGTGTTATGTTACAAGCTAAAAAATTAAGGAGATTTTCTCCATTCACTTATGAAGTCTTTTCAATCTTAGAGAATAATCACTGATACGTTTTAAGTAAAATAATTATTTGTTGCACATGTATTTTTTTTCTCAGTAAAACCTTCCCTTGCACATTGTTTATGTGAAATTCAACAAACACTCATAAATTCCATATTCCCTGACCCATGGATTTGTGGTCCATCAGGATACTTCAGGCCACAACATTTGGGCTTTGTTGCCCCATCACATCCATACACCACTATTTATTAGCTTGCATGCATCCTCTGAGGCCCTCATCCAGAAAGCACAAGGCCAATTACCATCATGAAAGTGTATACTGCAAGAAAATAAAGTGAATCTCTAGCCAGGTAAAATCTACTTTGTTCTCCTGTCTCTGATGTGTGCATCATCAGGTCAATTCATGAGAAAACTGCTACTGGCATTTCCAAATTCCCTGAAGTGTTTTCATCATTTTCTTATACTTACTTATCTGCTAACATGATGTTATAGTTTGTGTCTAGATGTTCCCCCAAAGCCACATGCACTCATGGAGGCATGCTTTTCAGAGGCAGGCTTCTGAAGTTTGTGATTGATTCATGGTCCAGTGCTGGGACTGAAGGTGTGAGTGATGTACACGCCCTGGGACAGGTAGCTTGAACACAATATAAGGGAAGGAAAGAGGCATGATTCTCCCTTTTGGCTGTTGTAGCATTTGGTATGTGCCACAGCCACCATGAACAGTTTTTCCTTGGCCATGCCCCCCTGCCTTGGAACTAACTGAGCATGAACTGAAACCTCCATAAACTGTGAGCTTAATAAACCTTTCCTTCCTTAATTTTGGATGTCGGGCATTTTGTCTCAGCAATGAGAGAAAAGTAACTAAGACACATGACATAAATTGATCTTTCTTATTTTAATGTTTGGTAGAGAACCCCACAAAATGAACACTGTGCATATTCATCCACTGTTGAGATCATTCCACAAACAGTGAATTTGTGGTCTAGAGGATTAATAAACAAGTATCTTTTTTTCCTTTAAAACAGGGCTGATGGTAGGTTTTTTGTAATAAATTCCACCACAGATTTCAAGACCCCACAGATTCAATTGATGTGAATATATCAGTGTCACATCAAGTGCATTTTCCCTCATGGTTTGCCACAGCTCTTTCAATCTAGGAGTCTTTTTATGCTACTTTCAAGTGTCTTTCAGGCATGACAACCTGAAATAGAAATTTTTTCTTTTAAAGTTAGCAACCTATATTTTTATAACCAATAACCAGAGTACAAAGACTTTCAGGCACATACATCTAAATAAATTTCCATGAATACTGTTCCTGAAATTATTTAAAAATTTACAAGTTAAATAAAGTTGGACATGAACTCTGCATATATTAAAAAGTTGGTTATATCACTACAAACAAGGATAAGAAACTGTTGGGGTCTCAGACACTGTAGAATAATCTGAATGACTATATCAAGGTCATTATTTCTACACTCACTTCATTAAAACAACTGCAAGATCTACTTGTCTCGCATACACACTTTAACTTAAAATGAATGTGACAGATATGAGAAAAGTGATAGCACACTAGTGATATTATGACAGAAATTATTTTTACCACCCCATACTTATTGAGGTTATTCATATCACTTTATACAAAAACAATATATAACACTCAGGCAGCAAGCCATTTGAGTCAGGAAGACATTAATTATACCCATATGAATAGAAACAAAGAAACCACAATAACTAGTTTCTTAAAGTAAGGTATTTTATTGCCTTTTCTAAGATCTCTGCAGAAGGAAGGATGATGGCAAAAATGTAAGTCTAATTTGAAAATATAAATAAACTTAATGATTCCTATGGTTATGTACCTTGACTATTCCACATATCATAAATTCTGTATCTAAGATCAACATAGGTCATAACTCTGCTATTCATTTCTTGCCATTACAGAGTTCTAGAGTTGCAAGATAAAATTATAGACCCATAATAAATATCACACCTCCTCCTTACTATAAAATGACCAGTAATTTTCAGTAGTTTCCTTTTAATATTATGTAAAGTAGGTAAGACTCATTAATTCATGAATTGGAATTATCTTTACTACTGAAGAAGAAGAAGCAGTATTTAAAAATCTCAGACTTTATTGAGTCACAATATTAAATTATTTGCTCTTCAGCAAAGGCAGGCTCACACATGAGAACTAATTCATGGTGGTACAGGAAATATGAGAGAACAATTTAGTGAAACAAATGGAAATAAGCTGAAATTGGGTAGTACCATTTGAGCTTAAGACAAAGACAAGATAAATCCCATGAAATATGACTTAAGACAAAAATGTCCCCAGAGAATCAGAATAATTATTAGGACTTGTATGTAAATAAGACTTTTCAAATTATAAATCTCTTCCAGATGTCATCTCCCAAACCTACAAAAAGCCTTTCAGTGAAGCACTAATGTAATTCTCAGGATGCAGACAGGATGCAGAGTTGTACCTTTAAGAACTACTGAATTAAGTTAAATATCATTTGTTTCAGTCACGATAGGTATAGTAGAATTTTCTGTAATGGTATTACTGAAATGAAGAAAGGACATAGAAAGTAATGTGTATAACACAAGCTTACTTTCAAATACTTTCTTATAATGTTATTTAAGAGTCTGATACACCAGAAAACTATTAATTTTAGCCAATGTCAAACTATCTTCAAATAGATCCTCCATAAATACGTTTAAAATAGTACTGGTTGACCAAATGGAGATGCAGTGACTCAAATTTTATTTTCTAAATAAACTCTTATGTTGCTAAAGATTATCTAATTTTTTATCATTCTTTATTTCTCTAAGACAACTCATGCATACCAAAATGAGGGAAGCGGCTTTGCCTTTGCTACTTGACTTGCAGGTTAAAAAATGCTAAAGCTTCCGGATGATAGGCAACTCAAGCCCATCCATGCAACACACATTCAAGTTATGCATAGTCACTGGCCAAAAATAAAGGCCATTTGACTGAAATACTCTACAAGTACAGACAGAGAAGAGCAAGAGGCCAAGTGCCACTTTGGTTTTGTGCCATGAAAAAAAAAATATGATAAACAGTGCCCCTGAAGAAAAAAAATACCTACCTACATTATCTGTCCCTTGTCCCTTGCTTGCCATTCAAGTATCCAGCACTCATAAGGGTTTGGGACTTTTACAATATTGCAACACCTTCTCTCTTTAACTTTAGTATCTTTGCTGGGATTTACAACCAATCCTCACGCACTGCGTTATATACAAGTATCTGACATTTCCATTGTCTCTTCCAAGGAGGCAAAGGATGTACCATTTTACATACCTAAAAACACATCTACACTATCTGCTTCACTTTAGTTTTATTTTTTAAAATCTAAGATTTGAGAATAACAGAAAATTTGAATCATGTCAATCTCCAAAAAGAAATGATTCGACGGGCTTGGTATTTGCTACATAGCATAGACTGTGCGTCTCGGATACATAGCACAGACTGTGCGTCTTGCCTCATTGTAATCTCCCCCACTTCCTGACTGTGTGGCCCTTTGGATGGCAGTATTAATTATGATCATTCATACTTTATTAAGCTTCTATAATGATTAAGATCGAGTTAGGTATGAGTGTTCAGGAAGCTCTAATTCTCAAAACTAATGTGCTTCTTTTAAGCAGTAAAGGTCCTATAGAATCTTCTGTCATCTAAACTTATGTAACAATAGAACAAGAAGCAAAAGTTGAATTTGCTTAGTACTCCTTTTTATATTCAATAGAGTGGTAGCAGCTTTGGAAAAATGGAAGAAGAATCCCAGTAA
Source organism: Hydrochoerus hydrochaeris (assembly GCA_004027455.1). Taxonomy (NCBI): domain Eukaryota; kingdom Metazoa; phylum Chordata; class Mammalia; order Rodentia; family Hydrochaeridae; genus Hydrochoerus; species Hydrochoerus hydrochaeris. The sequence continues at coordinate 25,348 of PVLA01001080.1, forward strand.
CTGGTCCACAATCACCTCTGGTTCTGTGGGACTTAAATGCTTTGTTTCTTCTCACAGGGTTGTGTTACGACCTATCGATTTTTACTCACGGTATAAAATTTCCCTTATTTAATTTCATTGGTCCATTTCCCCTGGGTCATTCTGAGCATTATGCTCTTTTTTGTTTATACTGGTGATCCATCAACGTCTCATGTTGAAGAGCAGGACATGATCACTCGAGGACACTCCCAGTTACTGAATTGTTGTCACCTGAAGAATGTATTAAGGACAAGAAAGTGATGGGTGATAGATTCCCATGATCATCATAGTCCTTCAGGAAATTATGAAATAAATCAGAGACCTAAGATTTGATTCAAAAAGAAAGAGAGAGAGAGAGAGAGAGAGAGAGAGAGAGAGAGAGAGAGAGAAAGAAAAGAAAGAAAGAAAGAAAGAAAGAAAGAAAGAAAGAAAGAAAGAAAGAAAGAAAAAGGGAGGTTGGAAACTAGCTCCAAGTGGCTGACATTATCTACCCATCTACTCTTCCCAATATTTATATAAACTCATGTTGGGAGGAATCCATGAGTTGGGACCATTAACTTTAATACACAGGGTAGACTGAATTTTTACTAAGTCAACCTGCAGGAGGTTCTCATAGGCTAATATGATAGAGACCGCACACAAATGTAAGTCCTTTCAAATGACTGTGACATATCCAAGATCCAAAGATATTTCAGATTTTTACACCACATTTCAATTACTCTTTATTTAAATTTCAGAAATGTCTAGATCTGTGCAAAAATGGAATGTCCTTTTTGGAAGTGGAGTTCCTCACAGGAACTCCAGACGCTGAGCAGATTCACATCACACATCTGCTCACAGACAGTGCAGAAGCAATGACGCATTTCCTTCCATGAACATCCTGATTCTTATTCTCAGTTGTTCAGAAGCTGCCCAGCATGGTACTTCAACAGACAACTTGCATTTGGCACCAAGGATATATTTATAGATGTAAAATCTAAGCACATTTAGAAAACTAACATTTAGCTTTGATGTCAATCAGATTCACTATAGAAGGAATGGGTCTCTACCTTATGTTGAAACTAGCTGCAACATAATCTTGCTTATGGTAGGAAGGTTTCACGAGAGAATAGAATGATGTGACCAAAATGCCTTCTGGCTATGAAAATGTAAAGCTCTGAAAGTTTGGGGAAGCTACAATTAAACAAAAACAATACCAAAATATAAATACTGTGACACCAATAGAAAATAATCATAATTTTAACAATGGCTGGGGCTGCATGGTAAAATCATGATTTTTCAAGACTACGTTATGATGCATTTGAAAATACAGGTAATCTGCCATTGTATTTGGGAAAGATACACGGTATGGTTCTATTTGTGTTTCTTTCCTACTTTGCCATTTTATCACAGGCAGCCTTTCAGTAACTTTATTGGTTGTCAACATCTCATCTGTTGTAGTAATGGAGGGAGAATTTTCACACTGGTAGAAGCCATGCATCAGGCTTCTCTGTCATGCACCTGCCAGGGGCCTGGAAGTGTTCTAAGCTACTTCCTAGGCACATTCTGTACAGTTCATGGTCTAACAGATGGCACCATTAAGTGAGTGTCCCTGATAGTCTCTTTGCAAATGTGAGCAAAGAAATGCAGAATAAAATTCAGCTGCCTAGAATAATACACATCCTTGTTCCTTACAGTATGTTGACAATGGCTGACAAATTTCTAGCAGATATAATCTCATAGAACATGCACAGTAACGTTTTATAACAACGTAAACTGAGATTGGAAGGTACTTTGATGAATAGTCCTTTCTCACCCCAGGCTGTGCTTTCCTCCCTCCACTTCCATGTACAGCTCCAGTTACTACCAAACGGCCAGAGAGAATTACATACAGCTCAGGAGACAGCGTTGGAATCTGGGGGGATGCTAAAAGCCGTATTCAAATCATGCGGTGATGGAATGCAAATATATTATTTGGAATGTATTATCATTTTCCAAGGCAAAGAAATATACATTGTGCAAGGGAAAGGTAGTAGGGAAAAATTTAGTGTCATATGTCCTAACAGTGAGCTGTTAACAAGGTGAAATTACCAAATATTGGTGCAGTTTGGAGCTTGCATTTTCTGTTTCGGGAGTTATGATAATGTGACAAGGTTATCGTTATAATTAGGAGAGTAATTAACATAACAGAGTAATTGCTCTTCTGTAGCTTTTTTTTCTTAGTCAAGAACATATAATTGTAGAAAAAAGAAGAGAATAGAACATTCTTCATATATACTTCTTAAATTTCTCAAAAGCGTTAAAAATTCAAAAGCATCACAGAACTCAAAAGTGCCTCCTCAGTTATTCTCTTTTGAGCAAATATTTCTTTCTTTAGCTGCTACAAATTCCCAGTCACATAATGAGGACTGTACATGTGATGACCTTATGAAGTCAGTCTTTTTTGTGTGGTACTAATTTCCAATTCTACTTGGTTAAGATGTGTTTTGTATTCATTTATACTGATTATGAGCTTATCTTCAATTAATTACATGTTCACACTTTCTTACCTATAGAAACCTTTTACCTGGTAATGTATAAATCTATGTAGAAGGAGACATGCAAGAATTTAAAAATAAATAAAAGCAATTCATTCTCTCTGAAGACTCAGACATGGGACAGCCAGGGTATCTCTTGCAGAAACATTTTGAAGTACAGAAACAAAAAAGCAGCATTAAGAAATTTCCTGAAATTCCCAGGGGTTACAGGGCAGGCAGACCCTGCAGAATGGCTGAGAAGTCAACATTTTGCTTGAATCTATGGGCTTCTTGAGACGGACAATCAGCAGTGAGAGTGAACCAGGCAAGCCCAGGAATGTCACTGACGAAACGCTGCCAATGTTACGAGGGAGACTAAGATCTCACTGGCATCTTCATCTGAGCTCGAGGTGGACAAAAAGGAGCACAGACTTGAATAAGGGTACTGAAACCCAGACCACTGCTAGAAAGGAACTGAGCCATGCAGTCCTAGCAAAGAGACACAGTTTCTGTGACACTCTCTGTCCCTTTCTGAGACATAGTAAACATGTTACTCTGACTTGCCGAACTGCTATGAGTAGCCCCATAAAACGGTTTCATAAACAACATATATAATGCATACATTCACATTTACATAAATACACATATGCGTACAGACATATATCATATACAAGCCATATACAACATACTAAGTGGAATTTTCACTACATGTTACTATGGTTTGATTCCCCGTCTGCACTCTTCATGGCGTGAGTTCAGCACATGAAAAGAACATTTGAACTATTTGGACACAAAAGATCTAGTCTACGATAGTGTAAATTGAACTTCTAAGTGGTTATTTACTCTCCTATGTGCCTTTTCTTGGCTTATCTGTTTAGCCAACCCCCGCTCCTTCACCAAGAACCAGCTCAAAATTTAACACCTTCTGCATTCTGCCCCAGGTTCACTGGGGAAAGAATTGAACTTCTGCTCAGTTTCCAGTCTGCCAGGTATATGGCCTGCTGTCACAGTTCATCATCTTCGTACCATTTCAGTCTACTACAGACACTGAGCAGCTTGGGAACAGCCACTGAACCCTCTACACCATTTTACCCATATGTTGAACACAAGCATGCGCTCATACAAATACGTGTTCACAGGGTTAAAAAACACTATGACACCTATGTATGTCTGTGGTTTACATGTGCCTGTGCATGCACATACCCATGTACACACACGTGCTTCCGTGGGTGCTCTGTATAAGTGTATTTTAAACAGAGGTTTTCAAGATGATGTTCACTGAATCCTTAGGAAGCCACTGGCCATGCTGTGCATGTTATCTGATTCAGAGAAAGCTATGCAAATAACCAGTGCCTTTATTTCAGAATACATCATTTCCCAAAGGTTATTATCTGTGCTGACAATAGCAGTATCGTAGCAATCACTCTGAAGAAACACTGTATCAGATATGCATGATACAAAAAGCATTCCAGAAACAAAATGTTGGTGGAGAAAGGAATCATGAGCAGGAACTCCCCAGTGAATACACGCCTCAGTACTGCTGGGATGGCTGCTCTTCATGGGAGCAACTGCATCTTCCTACTCTTTTGTGATGAGATTTTAAGCTGAAAGCATTAGGTAGCAAGGAGCCCTGTAATTAAAGCTTCAAACAGAAAATGATTGAAGAGACACTGAAAGAGACTTCTCCTTTGAAACTGCATTTCAATTCTCCCTGTGTCTCCAGAAGAAAAATGCTTCTGACAGTCTATATTTTACTGCTGTTTCATTTAATAATGCATATCGACATTTATCCAGGAATACCGGCCCTCGCTTTACTTCTCACTGTAAATCATCTAAGCACCTGCCCATCCCAGTCAGTCACCCCATCCTTCCCTCCCCACTGCTCCCCACTCCTCCTTGTTGTCTCTGTTTCTTTGTATTTACTTATTTTTAAAATTTACTTTCAAAGTAAGGATAAATAGTGCAGGGAGGAAAAAAATTCCCTAAGATATTTGAGTATAAATCTGAAGGCAAGTGAAAGCCCTTTGCCTCTTTGTCTGCTCACAAAATAAAAATATCAACAAAAAACCAGAACATTAACCAACAGAAAACACACACACACAATCACACCATATTCACAAACCCACAGGAACATACAACCCAAGGATAAAACAGAACAGAGACTCCAAGATCAGTGTGTTCTGATCTTAGAACGTCGTAGGAGGTGTGTTCTACAGAACTTCATTACATGCTTCACTTCCTGACAAGGCTCTGAGCCTATTTCTAAAATCACTGTTTTGCTTCTAATCAGACCATGTGATATTAGCAAAGTGGTTCTGAGACGTTGTCCTCTGGTTTTTGTTTTTTTATAGTCTATTTCATTCTGTGTAAGAATAATACCCAATTTATCTTTAGGTAGTCTCTTGTGTTCACAATGCAAGGAGTAAGGAAGGAGTAATTCCAGATTCATTCATCACTTCAATTCTCGGTTAGGTGCAGCAGAGGTATTACGAGATGAAAATGACATGAACCTCCCTCTCAATACTTTTGCAAAGTAGTGACATTGCTACCCATTAAAAACTGCTATAAGCCGGATGTTGTGGCACACACCTGTGATGTCAGCACTTGGGAGGCTGAGGCAAGAGGACCCCTGCAAGTTTGAGGTCAGCCTGCGCTACAAAATGAGTTGAAGGTCAGCCTCTACTACACTGAAACCCTGTTTTCAAATGATGAAAACAAACATTTTAATAATGTTTTAAGGAAAAAAAATGCTTTAACAAACAACTCTGAAAATTGGTCATGGTTAAGCTTCCCTTTCAGTAAGAGGGTTTGTGCTTTATAGCTTTCTTCATAACATCATTTACCAGATCAATTACAAATGGTGCAGAAATTGTGCTAGGAAATCATGGCTTATAACAGCAACAGCTAATATGTATTATCCATACATCATGTACCAGGCACTGTACTGAGTACACTCTATGTATCAACTCATTTAATCCTCTCAATAACTGTGTTAGTAGGATATTATTACTGTCTGAGTTTTAAATGAGAAATCTAAGGCACAGTGAGAAACTTGCCTAGGTACTCTAGCGCATGGAAGAAACGGGGTTCAAACCCAGTGAGTCTGGCTCCCAGAGGGCTTAGCTTTTTATCCAGCTGCCACTGGGCAGGGTGCACCCTCCTAGTGCAGGGCATATAGAAAGTTGCAGACTTCCAGTGACTTCTCCCCCAGAAACGCGTCATCCCGATAATGCCTAGGGAATGGGTCTGCTTTAAAATTAAAGCATTTTTAGCAACAGAACTTCACACTAACACTTTAAATTAACAGAGCCCCACTGCAAGTGGAAGAAAAAAGGATGTTTGGGATGTAGGCTAGAGCCTGTCAAAAGGCAAGTTCCCACCACTGCGCTACAAGCACGGCCCTGGGAAGCTTATTTTTCAAACACTGAGCAAGCTTCCTTTCCGAACGGTGAATACTGCAAGTGAGAGCTACATCACTGTCTCCAGGACATATTATTTTTAAAATGATCATATAATATAGCTTACTGTACTGCTGTTTTGATTTTTAAGAGAATCATTTGTATATTCCATGTAGTTTTATGTAAGTACAAAAATCTACATTCAAAAGATAGGATTTACCAATTCAATGCAAACTCCTTAAATCTACTCACATTATATTAACACACCACATTGTTAAAAAACAGAAACTTGCATACATTTTATGCATACTTCATCCTTTTGTTTCTTAGTTCTTTTCTTTCTTTGTTTCTTTGTTTCTTTCTTTCTTTTTCTTTCTTTCTTTCTAGCTGGTTTTCTTCCTACTTTCTTCTCTTCTTCCTGGATTCATCATTAGATGTCATATGGAGGAAAAGTCTTCATATTGCTTATCTGTGTTACCTTCTAGGAATCTGGATGTTTCCTGATATATTGACTGGTTTGTTTCTGAATGAACAACAGAATTATTATGACTTCTAGCATCTTAAAGTCCCAAGGTCAAGATCTTAACGTCCTCTGAAATTTGAAACAAAAAGCTAACCTTCAATGAGTTACCACCTTAGATTTTCTTTCTCCCTCCCAATAAAGAAGCTTCTACACAGAGTAAAATCAAATTCCTAACTCATATTCCAAGTCTCCAAAGACCAAAATTACATTACCAGAATGATGCCATTAGCGATGATTAGATGATGCTGGAGGTCTGTAAGCCACATCAGTGCATTCCGTGGGCTCTGATGCACACCAGAGGGGTTAGAGTATGTGACGCTGGCATGTCATGTGCCACCCTGACCCTGTGGGACAGCAAACCAGCACTTTTAGCCACAGAGAAAAGAAGCCTATCCTCAGATGTAATGGGCATCCTGAAGTGATAGAGAACTGCTCTTGTAAGGAGGTCAAGTCTATTGAAATTCATAGCAGCAAATCTTTGTTTTTTACATTCAGAAGGAAAAACTGCAGGGCATGGTGGTGCACACCTGTAACCCAGCACCTCGGGAGGCTACAGCATGAAAACCTCAAATCTGAACCCAGACTAGGCAACTGAGAATTAGTACCACCCTGCTGCAAAAAAAAAAAAAAAAAAAGTGAAAAGGGAGGGTGGCTGGGATGTAGCTCAATGTGAGAGCCTAATACCACTAATAAGAAGAAGAAGAAAAATGAGGAGGAGGAGGAGGAGGAAGGGGGAACAATAGTTAAAAAGAGGTTTGTTCAAATTAGCTTAAAAACCACAACATATTGATCAATGAATTAAATCTATCAAGTAGAAATAATACAATTTAAAGAAGAGACATCCTGAACCCTATCTAAAGAGCTGAATTTGCAGTCAGTTTTAACTGGAACTTCAAGATTCAACTTAGAAAAGGAACAGAAGTTTCAAACCAGGTTATGCAAACCACACAGAGGGGGTTTGAGTAGGACATTAGAGTCATCTTTAGGCCAATGGCCCATTAGAGGAAAGGAAAGAAGAGAGGTAAGGAGAAAGGGTGGTGTAGGAAGGAGGGACCATGATTCTTAAAGGTACTAATATGTAGGACAAGGACAGATGCGTTTCCATTTTGTAGTAGGACCCCCTGCAGGTTACAAAGTCTCACTGACAAATGTTTATATTTTATAATGAATTTTGCAAGATGAGAGTTTGTTATATCCTTCAGGAAGACCACTGGGCCTAGCACTTAGAACCTTTTGACACTTGGGACTTCAATAGACAATACTGGCCCATCTGTGAGACCTTTCACTTTAAATACATGCGGTGCCCTGCGCTGAGTCACAAAGACTCCTGCTAAGCTAAGCTCTTTAAGAAAAATAAAATGCTTTCCCTTTTCTTTTCCCTGAAAATAAAAAAGGGGAGCTTTATATTACTAAGGAGATTTTTCTTTCCAATTTAAACCCTTAGAATCACATTTGCCAAGTGTCTACCTTGCCCTGTAAGCTAATGCAATATAATCTGTTCTACTTTCACAGTAGGTTGTAGAAGTGGGTCCAGCACACAGGCAGAGTTGAGTTTCAATGCTCCATGGAAGTTGCCTGCTAATGCTATGTTTTTAACACAAAAGATTGCTCCATTCCAAACTTGCAATGCTGAAGAAACAGCCCCCCAAAAATCTATTTATGAGCACCTATTAGAGGTAAGTGGATACATTATCCATTTTTCTTTCTCCTTCAACATTTCTCTCCCTCTTTCTCCCATTCCCATGCCTTCCTTCCAGATATCTGTCGAGTCCAAATTACAGATCCAGCTGCTTGAATCTAGAGATAAGAGTATGAATTTGATATCTGCAGGCTTCAGGGATTTCAGCAAAGTCAAATCAATATGCCAGTGGCATAGAGAGAAAGTGAATGTGGATCACTGGAGGCGAGCTTTTAAAGGCTGGGGAATACTAAATATCCTGTTTGTATTCTAAGATTTTATCATCACATCTCACCCTCACTCATGGTTTCTTGGACAATAAATCTTTATCACTGCACTATTCACTGAATCCCTTCGCTCTGTCCAAATGTTACAGAGGAGAGCCAGATGCATACTGCATAATCGTGACTTACACAGGTACCCATTCAGTTTTACAGCATCAAATGAAAAGAGCCCGTAGGCAGAAGGTGACTGTCTTCGGTTCCAATCTGCCTTATTTACTGTATTTGCTTCACCTGTCTTTAGATCACAAAATTCCCATTTTAATTTCAGCATGGAAGTCATGTGCTGAGCACAAAGAGGATCATGTTCCTGCCATCTTCTAAAGCCAGATCCTGGGTATGAAGCTGATGAATTTCTCAGAGACTCAATACAGCAACAGAAGCCTCAGATAGATGAGCAGCAAGACTCATTACTTACAGCAACTTAGAGTCTCCAGAGGATTCCAGAAACAGCTCCCTCACATCCCAGGCACCACAACCACCCTTCCAAATCCTGCCAGAGACCCAAAGATCTCTGTGTCTTACCTGTCTTACCTGTCTGCCCCTGAAAACCCCATGCTACACAAAATCACCAAGATTACCATCCTCAATCACTGCGCTCCTACATGGACAATTTTTCTCCTTGCAGACGCCTGTGGGATATTCCAAGATTAGCCATGATGGCTCTCTCCTTGGGGAGCTAAGATGAGCATGACTTAGGCTGCTGGGCAAATAATACAGAAACATGTTAATGTCAACAGCTTTCTGAAAATCTCAATGATACTTAGCTCAAATATTTTTGAATAAGCCATGTAAGAAAAACTGCTAATATTTATTGAGCAATTAACTATACTGAGGATAGTGCTAACGGCTTGGCTTCCTGTGGATTAACTCATTCAATCCTCAGGAGAACTCCCATTATTGTCCTCACAGAATGGACAAGGAGGGCAAGGCTTCTATAGGTTTCCTATATTGGCAATGTGACCGAGCTACCAAGTAGTGAAGGCAGTTACGTACCAGGGCAAATTAAAACCAGAGTCAAGTTCTGAGACCTAGATTCTGAATGCCAGAAAATTACTGGAACTGCCTGGCACTGTACAGCTGAAGAAACTGAGGCACAAGACTGAGCAGTTTCACAGAAGTCAAGAATAGTTTCAGATGCTGCACAAACACCAGAAAACAGGGTTCCTGTCCACCATCCTAGGGATCTTGCAAGTATTCTGCACTGATTTTACAATCCAATTCATAGCATCAATTGTTGAGAAGATGTCTATGTGGCACAGAGTGACATTATACACAAAGGAACACACTTTCGGTTTTTCACTTTCGTCTCTGGGAATCCAGGAATAGGAATAATTACAGGAGTTCTACCTAGTAGAGGAGGTAGGGGAGTAAACTAATGTGCACAAAATGGAAACTCAGAAATGAAAAACGAAATGAATTACAAAAACAGACAAGATTATGAAAGAACATTCCTACCTGGTTGTTTCCCACAGAACAGTTATCCTTTCTCACTGAAAACAACTGAATTGTTTCCAGATAGATCATAAGGGTCCATTTAAATCTTAAATAAAGACAATTTTTATAGCATATCAGGGAGAACACCTCCACAGATTCATCAATTCCATGTATGTATCCATTCCTTTATTAAAGTACTCAGGATACCATGGCAATTAGCCTAACACATAATACCAAAAACAATGTACTAAGATCTTTCTATGTTGAATGCTTTTTTTCTACTTTATTTCAGTTTATCTTTATAAAAATTCTATACGGTATTATTATGTTCATTTTACAGAGAGACTTGGGTAAAATTTATAATTTGGTTTCACAGCAAAGGTAGGATGGAGCTGAGTTTCAATCAGCCCCATTTAGTGCAGTGCTTGGGGCTTCACAGAGTCCTGTTTGGATGTGTGAAAGGCCACAGGTCCTACCTATTCTGTCCCTTCCTATTACACAGGTGGCAAGGAGGTGACACTGGAGCCTCTACTGCTGTCATGTAGGGTTTCAAGAGTTAAATACTGCATTGATAGATAAAAAGAAAAGATTTCACTTTTTTGAAATAAATTTTCAATAAATTAACCTTGGAGGAGGGTAAGGAGCTACTGTGCAGATTTTGTAAAGGAAATAATAAGTTAGTTTTATGTGTTAACCAGCCTGGGCCTTTCTCAATCATCCGCCACCTGCCCCTCATTTCTTAATCTTTCCAGATAATCCCGCTTCTTTTATTGCTTCAATTATGATAAAATGGTCCCATTATCCACCTTTCACAGATACCAACTGCTGCTCCACCACCAGCAGCAAGACACTCTTAATTTCAATGATAGATAGAAGGAAGTGGAGTTTGAAGATTAGATACTCTCATCTTCTTGTTAGGAGTTCTGATAAAGGGTAGAGTCAGAAACCCTATGACCAATGAAATGAAATCTAGGATTTATTACTAGATTTCATTATTCTAAGTCTTCATGTCACCTAAAAACAATTAACTGCAAAATATATTTTCAGAAGTCTATTTCCTAAGCATGTTCATAGAAATTCCATTAATGTTTCAGTAATATACAGTTATGGAGTAGAAAAGGTTCAACCCATTTGCATTCTTGTCTTACAGTGAACAAATTGAAGGCAAATTATCAGGTTAATTGTTCTTGTTAAGGATCGCTCAGATAGCAAATGCTAGAATTTTCTTGTGAAATCTTTTTCATATTTCCTAAGTGTGTTATAGTAGGAAACTGATCTTTCTATTAAAAAAAATGCAATTGGGTTTAAGCTCTATTGCTAATTTGCTTTAGGTTAAAAAAAAATTGTGCTCTACAGATCCTTCTTTATCTTTTAAAAGTGCATTTCCAGGTTGTTGATAAGCCTTTAAACCAGAACCTAAGTAAAGGTTAAAAAAAAAAAATCACTGACTTCTATGTAAGCACCAGAAAAAAATGTCTAAAAATATAATTTTGCTTGATTGTGGAATTTGTATAGAAAATATCTTAGTAATTTTGGGTGATATATTATGCAGAAAAAGAAAAAATATTCATTAGCTAATTATAATTACATTGATTATTCATCTTGAATAAAACAAAATGTGTCCCACATAGTAGCCTATTTTCCGCAGTGTGAGGTAGATGGAATCTATTCACACAGATCTGCCTTTTTTGCCTCCTTCTTTGCAATGGCTCTAATCTTCTCTACCTGTCCCCTCATGGAAATTCCCTAGGGCCCTCCAAGAGTAAATGTTCCTTCTTAGAAGCTCTTACCTGAGAATTCCACCTGGTGGAAACATTCACAGCCTTGTCCCCTAGAGAATACATGATGAACATTATGATTTCCATATTTAAAGTGATAAACTGAAACTTACTAGGAAAATAACCTTTTCTCCTATTGATAAGCCTAATTCCTGAACACACAGATATTTGTAAGACCATTTTGCTTGGGTATTTCCTTTCTATTAATGCTGACATCCACTCTTTTGGAGACGGTGAAATTACTGAAAATATTATCCCCTTGAAAGGAGAGTGATATGTTAAGTAGTTCTTCAACAATGATTGTCCTCACTGAGACAGAGTGGTGACTATTTCTAAAATATTTTATCTGCTTCTAGATCCAGAAACAAATAGCTCTGAAGAAATTAGGCAACACGCAAGTGTGGGCCCACAGAGAGATGCTTGAGGAAAGCAGTAATAGTCTTATTGAACTATCTTATCTGTATGGGAAAAAAATAGCTGTTTGTAACCCACAACATTCATACCATTTCAAGTTGAATGTCAGGAAGAAGGGAGCTAAAGCACACTGGAATTTAATTTGCATCAGATATCACATGACCTGTGTGTCAAGGACGGACCTATAAGTACTTTTATTTCAACTTAAAAATTGAGAAAGCAGACCTCAAGATGAAGAAATACACTCAAAGATTTTTTTCTGGCTGAGGCAGAACCAGGATCTAAATCCAATCTTAAATCCAAACTCCCCAACCTTCTCCCTCCCCCACCCTATGTCTTGATACAGAGCTTCCTTTTTATTATGAAGATAATAAAAAGCATGTGATTATTATATTTTTCAAAACATCCAGATGTCTTCAAAGATTGCAACAAGTTGGAGTCTATGGTTTTGCAATATCACAAGCATCTCTTTCAGAATAAACTACCACACCACTAATTTTGGCTAACAAGCCTTGGTTATAAGAATCCATTTCAACATAATCAAGTTCTAATGCCTCTGATTATTTCTATTTGCTTTTGCCTAGAGGCTTGGAAAGAGTACAGGTTCTACAAATACAAACAGAGGACTCATGATGCAGTTGGAATGTTCTACCTTCCTGTTTTGAAATCAAGAGACCGCACTGCTTTGAAAAAAAGTATTCCATGGAGAGAACAAAGGAATCTTTTCTATTAGATCATTTTAAAAATCATATACATCGGTTTTTGTACAACTTCATAAATATTAGTTATTCAAGATTTAAAATCTGATAAGAATCAAAACACATAACAATGGACACCACATTGGACTATTTGTAAGTTTCTCAAAGGCAAGTTTTTCATAGATGGCTTAGCCCAGTTCAACTCCACATTTATTAGACACGGTCTTTGCCCTCGGTGAGCTGTCAGAGCATGGAGACCAAGTATTTGCTGAAATTTTATATTTTTGAGCCCACTAAAAATGTAAAAGTAAAGACATACCCTAAATTTATTTCAGAAAGAGGAGGAGCAACTTTCTTTGGAAAGTTAAGGAAAAACTTCAGAAGGAGGCACATGAGTCTCAGATTCTGGAATTCAGACAAAATGATGTAAGTAATGAGGAACAATATTAGCGGCACAGGGACAACAAGGAGTCATGTTCCTGTTGTACACAGCAGGGAAAGGGACATGACAGGAAGCAGACAAATGTGTGAATCATGACAACAGCCACAAGCAGAAGTAATGCAAGATGGGCAAGGAGAACATGCTTTCTTTCTCTTTCTTTCTTTCTTTCTTTCTTTCTTTCTTTCTCTCTCTCTCTCTCTCTCTCTCTCTCTCTCTCTCTCTTTCTTTCTTTCTTTCTTTCTTCCTTTCTTTCCTTTTCCAAAATGCATAAAAGTTGTGATGGAAAACTCGACAAAGAATGAAAAGTAGGACAAGGATGATTCACAGGAGTGGTCTTAGTCATGATATCTTTTTTGGTATACTTGGGTGAATTACACATGGATAGAACTTTACTGAGAATTGATTAGCTGAATCTACAATACACTGACACTGATCGCCCAAAAATTCCAGGGGTCTCAGCATGTGCTGTAGGAAGGGCAGAGAGGCAGCAGCCCAGGCTGATCTTTGGCAGATGCACATAGATAGTCCAGACAAACCAGGCAGCCGCTTCAGGTAGGAGCCACACTGGTTCTTCCATGGTTTATTCACAAGTCCAGGACATTCCTTATTGCAAACTTCAAGTCGCAAATGTATAGATTCTACTCATTGCCTGGCCCTAGACAAAAACACCACAGAATTTACCAGAGAACAAAAAAGAAAACTCTCCACAAACTGCTCCCACACCTGGGCACCACACGCTGTTAGAAACAGCTCCACCATGGAGCCCATTTAGACCAACTCAGCTCAGAAAGCATCTATAGTTTCCTCTGGACAGATAAAGGGCATATGGTGTCATAGGAACAGAGAAACAACAGAAGCCACCATCTACGGGCTTAAGAAAAGTGAACAGATGAAGGAATGGTTCAATTAACTTCAGCAGTATTAACAATATTTACACGCGAAGAAGAGGGGGAAATAACTGAGGGTCTTTACTACCATCCCGGAATTGAAAAAAATGATTTTATACATGCATAGATGAGTGTATCAGCTGTAAGTCAAAAGGGGAGGGATTATTAAAAATCCAGTTCAATAGGGTGAAGACTTAAAAGCTCATACTTATTCTTCTTTCCAACTATTAACGTAAGACTACCCTTTCCAACCCCTTTTCTGGGTCATTTTTTCACCCAGTAAAAGTCTGCTGCCTAAGCAATTACATAGATTTAGAGAAGAAGCAAATATGACCTATTTATAACATAGTCAATTCCACATGATTCCTAGGCCCTTTCTGAGAATACACTCTTTATGCTATTAACTGCCCTCTGGTCATTTCACTGCCCATTATTACCTCCTCAGGGAAAAAGAGGTGAATCTTAAAATCAATCCATTTAACTATTTATTAGTAGTGCTAGAAAGGAGATAATGGAGAACAGTGGAAAGTCATTTTACAACAAACATAGTCCTTAATTCACTAGGCTCTTTCTGGAGGTTTTTCTGAGTGTTGAAAATGTACTAGAAATCGCCACACTTTATTTTCAAGTTAGTGATTTTCTGCACTATCCTCATTTTACAGAAGTACATTGAGGGGTTCAAGGATCTTTTTTACTCAAAAAGGCAAAGACTAGCATGATTCTTTAGACACTTGACTATTAGAACAGTTAAATATACCAGCTAGAACACTGGTTAACAGCTTTTCATTCATACTGGACAGTATCTCATTACTTTTGGATTTGATTTGTGAGCACAGGATAAATGAACTCTAGAACTGATTCAGGAAGTCATACAATGCACACCTGCCCTATAAAGATAACTGACAATAACTGAAGCACAACAAACAACTCTACTTTAATTTACTTATGTGCCAAATGGAGCTGTTAGCAACATTAATCAGCAGAATCTACTGTACAGCGGTTTTGTGAAAATTTAAATGTGATAATACGTGTAAACTACATAAGCCACACTCTAAAAAATCTGCGGTTGATCAACACTAGAAATGTTATCTATTATCATCTTATTATCATTGTTGATCTTCTGGATGAGAATGGCCCTGTTAATACTCGGGATGATTCAAGAGCCAGGATAACACATTGCTTTTCAACAATCTCAAAAGCCAACATTAAGAACTTGGGGTGGTGGAAGCTTCCAATATGTAAAAAGAGTGACTTACTAAAGTCATCTCAGGTGTCACCCCCTGTCTTTCCCACTGGAATGGAAAAGTATTGCCTATATATCCACAACCCAGAAGGAAACAAGGGCAAAGGAGCATATCAAATTATGTGCCATCCTCTTTTGTTCTTTCGGCCACCAAAAATTGTGCTAACAATTGGGAGTGCGTGATGTATTATGTTTATGGCACATTTACAAATACCACTTGCATCCTATCACCTCTGCCCATCAATTCATGATTCACTATAAAAGCAGCAAAATGTTACTTAAATTGTCTTTTGGTCATTTAGAAAAACTTAAAGGTCAACTTCTATAGTCATCATGATTACTGATTCAATCATATTAAACCATGTAAGTTTAAAACTTATCAAAACCTTCGCATGTTCTTTGTCATACTCAAGTGCAAATCGGTCTAAACTGATTCTTGCTGTGCAGAGATGGAGTGAGTAGGGAGTTCTACTCTGCTCTCTGCAGGGACTTGGCTCCTCAGAGGAATAATCAGGAAGTTATAGACCCAGGATAAAATACGTAAAATAAAACAAAGAACAAAAACATGAGAGAAAAAGCACAAATTTCACATGTTCTTTGCTTCTTTTAATTCTGCCAAAACAGATACAGAAAGTTAATACTATGAATTAAATGTTTCATTCTATGGGGAAATAAAAAAATATCTGTGTGAGCGTCTCCTTAACTGGTAGCTTTATTTGGTGCCAAGAAAGATATATCATGAAGTGAAATTATTTAATCTATAAATAGCTCTGTCTAGTGTGGCATTTGAATCACCTCATGTGTGGCTCGGAGAGCCTTAAAATGATTAGGGTTGAGTCACACAGTCAGCATTTGCCTGACAAACCTGCTTAGAATTGAGGAAGAAATGTGATGCTTTTATTTCTTCCCATTGGGCAACCTACCTATGGGATGAGAAAGCACCTCTCAGGAAGCACTAGTCTACAAAGATCTTGTCTTCCTGGGCAGATGTGTGCAATTACAAACTTTTGCTTTCATATTTATGCAAAGCCTGGTGCATATGGGCAGTTTTGTTAGCACCAGGGAGACCCTGGTAAGACAGACACCACAGTGTAATATAGGAAAGGCTAAGTACCAGCTGAGCTCTGCACATGTTCTCTAGAACACGGGTTCTTTGCACAGAAGAGATGCTTGGGAACACAGTGTGAGTATTGGTTTGAGATCCAGATGTCACAGGATGACACATTCAGAGGGACAGGATAGTCAAAGAGGTAAGTAACTAAAAATCTGGAATGCTACTTGTGTTATTTTTATGACATTAAAAATTGTTGTTCATCTGTGAACACCAAAAACATGATGATGGATAGCGGAGCCCAGGGCAGAGGACACAGTGGTTACCAAGAATGAAGCTCCTTCTGGTATCTGATCCCTCTGCAAGTTCTTTTCTGGAAGAAGAGAGTTTAAGTGAACAATATTTCCTAAGTGGTGAAAC
This sequence comes from Hydrochoerus hydrochaeris, assembly GCA_004027455.1. Classification (NCBI taxonomy): domain Eukaryota; kingdom Metazoa; phylum Chordata; class Mammalia; order Rodentia; family Hydrochaeridae; genus Hydrochoerus; species Hydrochoerus hydrochaeris. The sequence goes on from PVLA01001080.1 coordinate 42,111, forward strand.
ACACTAACAAATTACTCTCTAAAATTCACAAATGATTTTCAACTAGATGATAAAAAAAAAAAAAACATTAAATATCTGGGTCAGAAAAAAAATTTCTAGAAATTATGAGTTATCCAGGTCAACAATTTCCAATCTTGGGGCTTTCAAGAATTCACCTCCCAAGCACCACTGAGGCCTCAGTAAACAAGAATCTGCAGGGCTAGGGCTGAGAAAGCTGTATTTTTAACCAGGTCCTCCAGTTAATTAAAATAAATCAATCAAGTTTGGGAAAGAGGGACAATAAACTGATTCATCTGACTTTCTTGTGAGTGGGGATACGGCCTTTGAAAAAGTATCCCAAACACCTAAGAGGACACAGCATGGTCCCTGGCACAATGCAAGGACTCAACTACTGTCCATCCTTAGATCCAAGCTCCTGACATGAACGGATGTCTGCCTGGCGTTCCTTCGGGACTAAGATTATTAGAATGGAGTTTCAAATTCCATTGCTGTCAGCACTGCTGGACTTGTTCCTTACCTATTTGGGTTAAAAAATATTTTTCAAAAACATTTCTCAAAGAATTTTAATCTCTCTTACATTTTCTAAAGTAGCAAAACAAGGTCTTATTGTTTTATGTTGGGTTACAGAAGCTACTAAGATGTTAACAGCTTATAAAGTATACTCTAGTGCCCGCTTCTTGCTTCTCCAATTTGATCAAGTATATGCATTTATATCACATTATATAATCTGTGATCTTCTCAGGAAAAGCTACTGTATTTTCCAACTTGGAGGTCTAGGGTATGCCTATGCTCTTGTTAAATGAGGCTTCCTACATCAATACATTTACAGATACATCCTTTTTTTAAAAAAGTAAATCTAATTTACTAGTATGCAGAAATTATACTATATGTATTGATTATAATGGTAAATTAATTGTATATTTTACGAATGCATTTGACCAGTGCTTATTTGTTCAGAAGTTTTTGGTACAAAAGCAGGAAAAAACTCCTTTATTTATATGAGTTGAAAATTACCTTCTGCAAGAAATATTTCCACACCTAACTGATAACTCAATGGTGTAACATTCCACTTCTAATGCCTTTCACTATACAAGCAGGGTACAACCATTCTGTAAGGACAGAGTAAGCATTAGGTAAGCAGAACCACAATTTATGTGTTAATCTTCTACAACAAAATGTCTTCATGACTGCCAAGAGTCATGTATGAAGTGAATTGTGTGAAGCAAGTGTTTAAAATTCACTTGGATAAAAATCTCTGCACTTTGGCAAAGACATAACCACCACGGCTGATGTGCTGAGTTTTTGTCTGGACACAGGACTCCACACAAACTGTGGACACTGGTTTTCGGTGAAAGGATACATTTAAGTGACCAAGGGCAGGGGGAGACAAAACTTTCAGGTGGGAAAGATGATGCTTCCAATGAAGAAGAAAACAATGTCCGGTTAGTCCACTTTCTGATTCCCCAGCTTGAGAAAGCTTCTTCTCGTTTCCTTCCTCTTCTCCCTTCCCTGAGCTTCCTCGCCAGGGATCATCCCACGTCATACACCGCTCACATTTTATCACTGCATGAAAAGCTTATTTCCTTGGTTGTCTTGTTCATGTTCTGCTATGTGCATGAGCAATGGAACCACGTTGTAGAAAAGGCTGTATTACGGTCAATGAGTAAAAAGTCTCCTTTTGGCTTCCAGGGAAATGATAAAAATATTTGGAGACAACAAAGGTGACAGAATGGAATAGGTATCATTTTGGTATCAAGGTGACCTGTAGTCAGCATTTATCAAGCCCATACTTTGTGCTGATATTTTACATAATTATTTGAATCAGAAAAACAGCTTTGCAAGTAGGAAATATTTTTTCTACAATGTTTTGTTTTGTTTTGTTGTGGGTCAGAGGATTGAACCCAAGACCTGTCCATGCTAGGTAATGACACCACCACAAGCTATGTTTCTGGACCTCTCCATTTTCTAGTTGGGGAGACAAAGACTAACACACATTTAAGAATTTGGTCCCATTTATAGAGTGAACAAATGCCAGGGCCAGCATTAGACCCTGAGACTGTGCCCCTCCAAACGTAGTTCTTCTCACTGTTACTGTACACTGAGGCACATGTCCCCTAACAGCGGTGCCAGCACTGTTTTCAGTCTTGTGTAAAACAGAGACGCAGTTTGGTCCTGTATCTCCCTCTCTCTTGCCCATTTCCCTTAGGGGGACAGCCGCTGCCTTACCGAGGTTTGCACTCTTCAGTCTTGCTGCTATGCCAAGCCTGGAGTCTGTGCCTGTACCGTGGTAGGAGCTGCCAACCATTCCATGAGTTAATGAATAATAGTACTTCAGCATCTGGTATATAACTGCTGCTCCTACAGAAATAAGATCTATATTGGGATGGTGACAATGACACAAAGGTCTACTTTCTGGTTCTGTGTTGCACTTTTCTCCATGTATCGTTTCCTTAATCTCCAATTTGAAACAATGCAGATTATCCTCATTATTTTATTACATCAAAAAGATAGTAGCTAAATTAGAGTAGCACCCCCTCGCCATAGGGGAAAAACCACCCGCCTTCTTCACATACCTGAATCTTAAATTTGTGCATGTTCAAGATAGGGGCAAACACATTTTAAATTCCCATGCATATGCCTTCAGATACTTCTCATGTTATAGCAGAACTCCTTAGAGCAACAGAAAACACTATCTTTACTAAAATACTATTACATCATTCAACAATGCCAGAACAAAAGATACTTAGATTAGTTTTGCAAGCTATGAAAGTAATTTTTTTTAACCTTAAAATATAATTCTATGGCTATGTACTTTACAATGAACTATAAAAACAGCTATCATCTGGAAAAAAAAAAGTGAAAGCAAATTTCAGAATTTTCAAAACCAGCAAATCAGAAATGGAAGGGGACATTGTTCAAACTGATGTAGTACCTCAAGCCAGTGATTGAAATATTCCTTCTGACCAAGAATCACAACTTTTAATCACGTTCATACACCTTCAGTTGTACACTTCACACATGCATGGGTTGTGGAAGCCTTCAACTAAGCAACATAAAACAATAAATTAACCTTCACAAAGGCCTAAATGTAAACAAATTAGCAAAATGAAATAAGTAGGGTCACTTTTGGGTCATTTCAAATTAAGTGTCTCACATTTGACAACTGTAAAACTACAACAGAACAAACTGTACAGAAATAAAATGTAAAAAACCTTTCCACTAGAGTTTAGTGATATGAGTACCATCAAAATAAGACTGACCTTCAGAATATATGTTGGCATCCTAATAAATCAAACCTTTATACTTACTGGTAGTAAGTTTAGATTGGCCAACACATTAAGAGGTGATCTTTTGCACCAGCCTGCCTTTTTTAGTAAAACGATTTTTTTAAATTATCAAATTTTATGTTGACACTGTTCTTACAAAAAGCAATGTATGTGACTAAAGTTTAAAGCCAGTGAAAAACAGAAGCAATATGCTGGGAGTGTTGGTACATGCCTGTAATCCTAGCACTCAGGAGGCTGAGACAGGAGGATTGCTGTTGAGGCCAGCCTGGGTTACATAGTGAGTTCAAGGCCAGCCTGAACTGCATAGTGAGAACCTGCTCCCCCCCCAAAAAAATAAAAACAATAATAATAATTTAAAAAGGACAAAGAAACAGAAGCCATCTGATTCATTTCAGGGAATATTGTTGAAATGTCTTTCAAAATAGATCCTCGGTGGAAACTGTACCAAATTCAGTTCTCATCAGCAAAACAAAGCTTCAAGAAAAGACAGCCAGGGTCTTGAGCACAACCCACCATAACGATCCTTCATACTGGAAAGGGTACAGTACTTGCATCAAAGTAGAGCAACGTCATAAAGGACAGTAGCTATCCTTAGATAAATGAAAAAAACATTATAGGAGGGTCCAACAGAAATTGAATCAAACTTGGAAGAATAAAATCTCCTGAAGGGCAGATTCCTTACTTTAAATTATTGTCTAAAATAAAAATAACCTATGAGAGCATAAGACCTCATACAGTGATAAATATAATGAACTTCAGCAAGGTCTCTTTATGAGAATATGAAACACTATTGTTATTGAAACATTTTTACACGCATTAATCTTTTTGACCCCTCACCAATTCTGTTGAGCTCTGCAGAGAGGAAATTAACTCTCCAGGAGATTAAGCAATTCACACAAGGTCGAACATAGAAAAGGACTAGGCTGAAATGAATATGCAGATTTTCCTTTTTTTCTCCCAAATATTCCCTCTACTTCTTACTTGACCACCATGGTTAAGGGGCCAAATGCCATCATCATAAAATTACTGGGAACACACAAACTTGTAATCTAATGCAATGTTGGCAAAATAGTGAATTCTTTTATTATAAATCTACATATTTCCACCATTGCAATATTTTCTGTTCTAATGAAAACACTCAACTTTATAATTGATAATTAGTGTGGGTTTGTAAAGCATGAATTAAACTGTATTGGAGATTTCTCCATCTGTGTAATGAAATGTCAAACACATGTTCATCATGAAATCTATGCCATCTGAGCCCTTAACTTCTTCAGTGTTCTGGTAACCTGGTCAGAAGCTAGGTGGTTAGGTCTTTCAACTTCAGAGACAGTTCTGAAGAACAAATCCAATTTTTTTTATGGATAAACAAAAAATACAAGAGTTTGTGTACATGGGGTGATAGGATTGTGTTTTGAAATCAATCTTAAAAAGAGCTCTTTGGGTACTCTATGACCAATATTCATCTAAATTCTTCCCCTGTTCCCTCATCTTCTTTTTATCTAGAATGTGTGATGAGTTTTACCCAAAATTATTCTCTGAATTAACTCCTTCTTCTAAGTACTTGAGTCCGTACTCTGGAGCAGTAAGAGAGAAAATGATCACAGAGGCTATTTTGACATTGACCTCTCACGCAAGTGACATTCATAGGCAGCTGGGACTAAGAGTGACACCAGCATGTGAACCTATTTCAGGACTGACATGTGTCTAATGTTTTCCATTCAGCCACAGCCACATGACCTCTGTAGGCTTCAAGGGACAAGACATTCACTCAGGAACAGATGGAGGGAGCCACTGTTCTTTTAGTCCCTGTGAACAGTGGTTTCAGGGTTCTGAGGCCTTAATTTCACCTATGGACTTGAGGATCTGATATTTTCCAGTGGGTTTAGAACCCAAAGCCCTGAGGTTCTTCAAAGGTATATGTGGGAGATTCTTTCATCTCTATCTTGAAAGTTCTAAAGAAGATAGATAACTGAACATAACAATATGACCTGTGGATAGAGAAGAGATCTTTTTTCCAAGTTTCTCACACATTCCTTAAAAGCAACCTGGGAAGAAAGTGAGGGGAAAAAATGTAAGAAAGAAAAGAAAAGAAAAAAATCTCGACTCAGTCAGCTTTAATGAACACCTAATGGCTAACAGCTCCAGAAATTTTTTTTTTGTGAATGCTTCCAACACTGGCTAAGCCAGGAAAAGTATATCCTTATGAAGTACTGCAGAATAACTGACCAGTGTTTGAGAATCATAAATGTGGCCTTTTGACTTCCCAAATTATATGAGGATATTTTCTTTGACCTTCCCTTATTACAGATCCCGTAACAAACACATGGCTTTGTTCGGGCAGCTCAGTACACATGGCACCGCGTGCTTTTGCAGAAACACATCCCACATTAAATTAAGTTAGAGGTGGTATTTGAAAAATAAATAAATAACAGAGTTCCAATTCACTGCAAATGATACAGGAGACCAGTAAGTGAGAAGCCTGCAAGAGAACGACTTCTTTTAGAAAGATGTTTTACAGGACTTTTTCTGCATCATTAACTCTTCTGGAATCCTGAACATAACATGATGAATTTCCCTAAAAAGTAGCTACTGTTTAATTCTGAATCACTTCAAAGAGCCACAGCAGAAGGAATCAAAGAAAACCAAAAGACCAGTAGATGTGAAATTTGCCGAGAGAGAGAGAGAGAGAGAGAGAGAGAGAGAGAGAGAGAGATGAAGTTTCTAACAGATTTTAAGTATGTACTCAAAATACCACTGATTATTTTGCTAATACAGTGTTTTACTGTTTCATGCCACTGAAATAGGTCTCTGTATTCGTCAGAACACATGATATTTTTATTACAATATTTGTATCATAGCTCTTAAAAAAGTAACATACTCAAAACCTTGAAAAGAATTTCTGTCTGAAAAATGATTCTTGGGGTGTGTACCTATGTGTGTTTTACTATAAACAGATACTTAATGAGAGGTCACTTATTACTGCTACAAGTAATAACATGCTGATACTTCCACTCCCAACATGTACTTTCAGAAGAAAATATAATTTGACAACAGCAAACAAATGTAGAAGACAGACAGGGTAGGAAAGTTGGTTGAGGTACTTACAATGGTTGTTTAACCGCAATAACAATAGCTGTCTTTAAAAAAAACCTTTTTTTTTTTTTTTTTTGCTTAAAATCTGCCCAAGGGAAAAGAAAGAAAACCTCCTTAAAATTCCATATAAGCAAATACCACTGGATCAAAAACCATCTGGAAAATGTCAGATAATGGTATCCACCCACCTAAAAAATTCAGTGAAGTTAGCATTTAGAATAATCACCTAACATCGAAATTTCTATTGGAATATGCTCAGAAAACAAAGGAGTCAGATTTTTTAAGTCTCTTGAAAAAAGACCATGTGTTTACAAATACCCTATACACACTCCTCATCAACCCTGATCACCACCATGAGTTCACAGCAGAAGCAGAGCTGGATTTAAAGACATGCATGCTCCTACGATGAAGACTAGCTACCACATATATGTTCTGAGCTCGTCTCCAATTTCCCTTGTTATGTAAGCACTTAGGGGCAATAAAATTTCACTTACATTCAGCAGCTTTGTGAGTCTCAAAATAACAGTCTATACAACTCTACAGCCCCTTTATTGCCTGCGGATGGCCCTGGTGTTTTATTTATGTGCCACACATTGTGGACATTATATAGAGAAATCATTTAGTGAACTTTATTCACTATCCCATTTTATTACTATCCCATTTTACTACTGATACTGAATAATCTGATCCTCACTGAACTCAGCATTAAAAATCAAATCAGAAAAACTGAAAAATTGAAATAGTTGGAAAGAATGAAAAAGCTGATGGGTTTTCCCCTCCAATTATCTGCAGACTGATGAAAAAGAAGGAAAACAATAAGTATTCACTTCTCACAGATAGAGGTCACTAATGGACTGGAGTTGACTCACTGTGGTAGAAACCACAGTTATTAAAATCGAGTGAAAAAAATGAACTTAAAATTAAAGATACCAAAAGGTGATTATCCTGACAAATGTAACCAGAACTGAAGTTATACTCCATCACCTTGACCTTTCTTGAATCCTCTAAACAAAAAGCTTAATCAAAGGACACCAGATACCCTTGCAGTTTTTTACTTCAGATGCTGCTGATAGCAGAAGTAGCATTTTTTCTTGGCAAAGTACAGATCACAAGAGTCAAACTAAATGAGATGCTCACATTGAATCTCTATAGAATGAGGCTTCTGAACTTGGACAACCCCAGAGCCTTCCTTGAAACCGTAACTTCAAACTGAGAAAATACAAGATTGCTTTAGGGAGCTATGTCTAAAGCCTAAATCAAACTCTTCAGCAGGACAGAATGTAAATGTAACCGGGCTTCAGAGAAGGCTCAAATTAGATCCATCTGGTCAAATAAGATCACATCAGCTGAAACTCAGCATACAGGAAAAGCCATGACTGCCTTGGGGACACCAGGATGGCCCAGTATGGAATCATTTGGAATCTGCTTTCTTGGGTTAAAAGCATCCCCTGGAATTTCAAACACTGCAGTGAAACTACTGGAGTGTTAAGATATAGACATTTAAAAAAAAAAAAGATACCATACTAGCATTCTTTCCATGCCAGGCTTGTAATAGGTTCTGCTACAGTAGAGCTACTCCAATTCTTTTTACAATCCCATGTACTTACTGGCAGAGACACGGAACAATGTTTGCAATCGCATCTCCCAACCTCCTCCAGTTACAGGTATTTGCAACTCAACATGACAATATGGTGTTAGCCTGTCATCCGTGATCATTAAAATTTCTTAAATGGTTTAGCCCTCTCCTGTTTCAGGATTTGAGGAGGGGAGAAAGAAAAGTTGTTCTTTCAGGAGCAAGAGGACTGTGTGGAAATAACCAACTTTTCCTGTTACTTGTATGATCCAAAGACTGACAGTCTTCTAACATGGTGGCCTGCTGATCATATGTAACTGGCATATGTTGCTTTGTAATTTAAATGATAATAATCCAATTTTAACATTTCATATATTGATCTAAAATTTTACCTTCCTAGTGCAGCCATGAAATACATCCCTGGACAAATGCCAGCCTGTATTCTATTTATCTCAAATGTTTTGGGGATCCTTTCACAGGAGATTTAATAAGGTCACAGGAGTTAAGCTCACAGACAATCTGGGTCCTGATATGGAAGCTAGCCTTCATATTAGCTTTTGGCTGGGAGAAGTTAGACATAATATATTTAGCAATAAGCCTGTGAGCTAGTGGACATGCTAGAAACCTCCCTGAATCCCTGTGTGATTAAGGAGCCTCCCAGCTGAATGGGGAGCAATAGCTCCCATTTCAAAGAAGCTTTGCATAGCAAATGCAGCATGTGAAGAAATCTAATCAGCACCTTGCACTCTTGCCTGAGCCTTTACATGGATTTTGGCCTTGCACTTACTTGATTAGCTTACTGTAAGCTTTACAAAGAGATTCCCTCCATTAAAATTAATCAAAAGCTCTTGGAAACTGTTTCACATTCACAGGCGAAGGCATGATGACTTTCCAGGTGAATTAATAATGCTCATCATAATAAAGACCATAGCAGCTGCAATGAAACTCAAAACTCTGCGGAGGCTCCGAGGGGACTAGGGAGTTGGGGTTAGACTCTTCTCTCTAGGAGTGAACTGCAGCCTGAGGCAGTCTGTTGTGGGGAAACCGGGGACTACCTTCTCGGTGGTGCCCCCGGGCTCAGTGTACACAGGAGGCCACTCACTAAGCCAGCATAGCTGGTCATCTCTACTACGGAGGGAAGGGGGATCCGCATCCCTGCAACACCCTCTCCCTGACCCCAGCACACTCCCCCCCACACACATACACACGGGATAATCATTACAAATTCACACCACCAAGGACTAACGTGTTTCATTTCATCCCTCAACGAAAATGTGACTTCTTAAGTTCCTATTTTATGACGCCAGAAGGCGAATGGAGAGAGGGCTTCTGATAGCAAAAGGAAAAAAATATATATATTTCCCTCTGCTTGCAATGTTCACACTTCTTTCCAAATTTGTTGTCCTGAGCCAGCTAAACAAAGCACACAAATGAAGTAGGCTCAAATCACTTTTTCTGAAGAAGCTAAATGGGGAAAGGGGGTGAAATCCATCCATCATTTCTCCGCATGGCGGCACACACTACAAGCCCCTGGATTCACATTCCAAATTTCCCAAGAGCCGAACAAGATGGGGCACCAGCTGGGGCTTCGGGTTCTCGCCCACTCCTGCGGGGGATTCACCTCCCCACGCTGCTGGTGATCCGTCACTGGATGCACCCCCACCCCCAGTGTCATCACAGATCTGCCAACGCCAGGTACCCATCCTCAGGATCTTGAACTTAGCTTCCCTTTTAACTTTCAGCTAAGCCTTGGCTAGTGCTGGGGCGGGGGGACCCCGGGGGAGCAGGAGTGCAGCAGAGGGACAGGCAGGGGGAAGGTTCCGGGCGCGTTACCTGCGGAGGTTGCCGAGGTCTCCTTCCAGCCCGCGTGGTAGACCCGCTCGGCGCTGCGCCCTCCCCCAGATCCAAACTTTTGCTCCGTCCTCCGGGTGGCGGTGGCGGCGGCGGCGGCGGCTGCAGGAGCCGAGCCCGGTCGCCCGCAGCGTCGGGGCGCGGGGGAGCGGAAGCCAGAGCTTTCGAGAGGCGCGCGCCTCCCCGAAGCCCGTGGGCGCCCGGGCGCCCCGCTCGCCTCGCTCGCTCTCGCCTACGTCCCCTACGGAGCCGCGGCATCCTCTTCCCCCGTCCTCAGCCACCTCCGCCTCCAGGGCTCCGGCATGCCACTTTTTCTCGGCTCCGGCCGCGACTGCTCCCGCCTCCGCGCTTCCTCTGCCTCCCCCTCTCCGGACCCCAAACCCAGTCGGGCTAGCGGGGAAGGCGGTGGAGAGCGGCCCCCCGGCGGGCGGGCGGCGCCCGGTCTCCTAGAGACCGAAGAGCCCGGGGGTCTGCGGGAGAGCGAGGCGGGCGCTACCGGGGTTCGGTGCACGGACCCCGCGCGGGCGCGGAGCCGCTCCAAGTGCTGCGCCCTCCCGGCGCGGGTGCAGAGGCCGCTCCAAAGCCACTGCCGCCTCGACCCGAAGCGTCCGGGCTAATGTAAGCGCCGAGGTCCCCGCCCCCACCCCTCGGACACCCCCAGGAGATGTTTACAGTAATGAATTCGCGGCTTCGCCCCCGCGGCTTCCGCGCTCCTCCTCTCCCTCAGCCCCGCGCGCTCTGGCGCGCTCCTCTCCTTGAGCCTTCTTTACCTCCCTCCCCTCCTCCCTCCTTTTCTCCCTCCCTCGCGGAGTCCCTCCCACTTTTCTGGTTTAAAGAATGCTTGGGAGGAGCGGCTGCAACCCTCTGCTTTCCAAGAGGCAAAGTCAGACTCAGCTTTTAACCCTGTCCACCCAGGAGGAACTCGCTGGGCCACCCCAGCGGGTGCCACCTTGACCCTCGCCTGTCCGCTGCACAGGCCGGCCCTGCCCCCAACTCCAAGGGATAATGCCACCATCTGAACCATGAAAGGCGATTTCCCCGGTGTCTGTTTAATGCTGTACTTCCAAGAGGGAGGATCAATTACTGAGACTCTGAGCAATGATCGAAATGAAAGATTAGAGGTTAAAAATATAGCATAGCTTCAACCAAAATGGCGTTATTTCAAAAGCAGACAGCTTTGGGGAGATGGCCCACCCCCGTTCCCTCGCCCCAGACCCATTTCTTTAAGAAACTTTAATGAGGCATATCATCCAGAGTTTGACACGATAATATTTCACAGCGCCACTTTCTCCTATCACATCGACTATTGCTTAGAAAGACATAGTTCTGCGTCCCTGTAGGTTGCAATGGACAATCAAAAATTATGTTCTAAAGATTTAGGAAACTGGCTGGACAGTTAAAGAAGCCCAACGTTTCGGCTTCACGATCTCTTTGCAAAGGGTAAAGAGCAAGCTAAGGAAACCCGGGGAGGGCTCCTTTTTAGGGGCCGAGTGTGATGTGCACCCCGTTTCCTCGCTGCGCGCCCAGCCTCTAGTAAATCGCTGTCATGTTTTAACAAGTCCAGAGTGAGGCTGAATCTGAACAGAAGAGGGAGAGAGAGCCCACGTCAAGCATTAGGCTGCGCAGAGACGCGCTTTCCGTGTGGCCACGCAACCCTCAAGTTTGAAAGCAGCCCGGGATCAACACCCTTGGGATCCCTTTCAGGGTAGAAGAGTCGGGGTGAGGCGGTGCCCGAGACAGGCTGAGGACGATTTCCGGACGCGCCTCTGGCGAGACCGCACTCTGGGTCTTCAGTTCAAAGCTTGAGTCACTTGGCACCATTTTCCCGATTGTTTTTATTTCCTGTGCATCCCTGTCCTCTCTAGTGCTTTCATATATTGGAGCGCCTACGTCAATTTAGAACGACTTGGAGAAACGCCCGATTCGTCTCTCAAACCACGCACGGAGCCACCCAGACGCGCGCTGACACCCGCGCTCACACGTGCACACACTCAGAGACACTGTGCTTCTGGAACTCAAGAGCGCCCGCCGAGGCTTCCATTGCGTTATGCAAGGGTGACTGTAAAACGCGTTGGCTTACACCTGCATAGCCCTTCATCTCCCAGGGGGTGAGGGGCACGGGTGAGGGCGCTAACCCGAGGGGAGCAGGCAGTGAGTGCCATCTTGCCAGGAGGTTCCAGGAGCAAAGCACCCACAGTGACAGCAGCAGTGGCCTCGGCGTCCACCAGCCACAGAAGCTGGCTGCCGCCTCACGTGCTCCCAGAGTTTTCCAGGCGTCAAGTGTTAGTCTAGCCCGCCCCACTCTATGCTCTTCCCTGGTGGTTTCTTTTCCCTGGCTAGAGCCGGGTTCTCAATTTGACACCTTGATCTCAGGTCTGATTATAAAAGAGAAATGACCGCGCCGGCGCCAAGCAAGCGCAAGGGCGAGGTATAGACTAGTCAGCAGGGCGGAGGGATCTTTCTGGGAGGCCTGGGAGTCCCAGCTGGGACACTGTGGCAGCTGGCTAGGCCTTTTTCCAGACTTTCTGGGCGACTCCAGTCCCTGTGTGAGGCTCCGGCTGGGGGGTGGGGACTTGCGTTTCTAGCCAGACCCCTGCGCCCCACGCCCTCGGAGCCGCGCAAGCGGTTCAGGTTCAGCCTCCGGAGCTCAGAGCGCCTTTGCGGCCCTCTTCCGCGGCCCGGGAAGGCGTGAGGGCCCCAGCTCAGAGACAGCCAGCCGCAGGAGAATAAGAAGGGTCGAGAAATTTGGTCTTGAGAGAAGAACCACCCACCCCCAACTCGAGGGAAAATGAAATAGCATCCACTGTGTCTTCTTAGCCGATAATCTATCCAGGATTGCGTGCAGGGGGCGGGCTGGTGGCTTTAGATGTAACCGCTAGATAACGCTGGTGGCATTAAAAGCAGATGAGGAAGGGAGGTTGTTACTCTGGAAAGTTCAGAGATTTATTCTGGGAAAATGAGCGGCCAGACTCCCACAAGCCTAGGGGTGCTAGAAACGCCCAGTTAGGATCGACGCGCGTAGCAAGCAAACAGAAGTGCGACGCGACCCAGAGTTTAGTTCCAAAACTCCTTAGAGAAGGCAGATTCGACCTGCAAATAATCGTCCCTAAATCAGGGTGTCTCTTCTGGGGTTTAGAGACTAAGCCCAAAACACCCCCACCCGAGTGACCCCCCCCATTGGTTCAGACTCCCCCCCCCCAGAAAGGTGGCCGGATGCCCACACAGCGGCACTTACAGCGGTTACTAGAAACTTCGCCTGGCACCGCAGTCGCTTTACCTGGTGGCCGCGTCTCCTCGCAAGGGGCTCATCCGAATCCGACAGGATCAGGGAGGTGGAAAGGGAAGAAGCTGGCTCGGCAGCAGAGGGGCTCCCGGGGCATGGTATTGTTTTAGGGGTCGCCGCCAAGGTCCCTCCTGCCCATCGTTGAGAACTGCCACCTTGGTCCTGGGGCTCGGTAGACCAGAGGGAGATGCCGCCTTGCTCGACGCTTGGTGCGGGCGCAAGAGGTGCACCCGGGGCCAAGTCGGTGCCGTGCGCGGAGACGGAGACTGCGGGCACCTCTGTTATCTCCAAGCGCTTGGTCTTCCGCGGTGACAATGGATGATACCGAAGGCGCAAGCGAAGGCGACAGGTTTCCAAGGTACAACTACAAGGTACCCAGTCTGACGGTAAGCTTCTCTTTCCCCTCCCCCTCCTCTCCCTCCTACGGGGGAGGGAACTAACTTAACCCTGTGTGCGCCCTACACTCCGGGAAAAGCTGGAATCCACTAGGAAACCGCAGGCTGCTCCAGGGGCGAGAGCTTTGTTCACGTGCGTCCCAGTGTGGGCCTTAGCTGTCTAGGGCACTCGCGTGGCAAGAGGCCAGGGGCGGCTTCCAGCGCCAGACTCCGGGAAGCGAATGAGCCCTAGCGTTCCATCCGGAGCAGACCCAGCCCTCCTCGCAATTCAATATATATATATATATATATATATATATATATATATAGCCAGTTACCAGCAAAGTTTTTTTTTTTTAATTCCTTTACTTCTTTATCCTCCGCCCCCTGTGTTATTTCCTCTCCTTGCTGTGCTTTGAAGATTGTGGATCTCTTAGCTGATTCCTGCTCTAGCTTTGTACAGCGTGTGCCAGACGAATGGTGGTGTGCACCACCCACTCGTGCCAAATTTAAATGAAGCTACCAGGAAAGCTGCCTTCCACCTACTCAGCCAGGGCACGAGTAAGGCAAATGACACCTACTCAAGGTACCAAGACCTAACCAGATAAGGAAGACTGAGACGCAGGCAGGCTGGGAGAAGGAGATGAAGGAGTTGAACCGGTGAATGGGAAAGCCGGAGGGAGAGAGTGAGTGGGGAGGGGGCCACTCTACAATAAAAGCGGGAACGGAAACAAAAATGACGGTGCGGAAACGTAACGAGTAAGTTCCAACGCTGAGCCAGCAAAGTTAGCGTTAAGAGCTTAGATTTTAATTGGCAAAAATTCCCCAAATCCTTCCTGAGGAGGTTAAAGCAAAGAACATAGCTGCCATGCATTTAGAAAGCAGCCTTGACTAAAGGCTCTGCACTTCCAGGAAGTTAACTGGGATTGCAAGCCAGGCATCTAGAAGAGGGGAAATTTAAAGAATATCATATCCCTACAAGGACTCCGCGGTCCCTGTCACACCCAAATGAGCGAGCGGGGACCTCTCTGAGAGGGCGAACTCACATCCTTCCAGGAACAGCACCTTCTTTCCATCTCTGCTCCGGACTAAAGAAAAAAGAAGCCTTTAGAAAACATTGAGGGCGACACGTGGATTTTGTAGAAAGAGAAAGCGTGCTTTCCACCGGATAGATGTTCTAATTTCTCTCTGCGACATGCTGGGGGCAGTGAGAATCTCAAGAGCCCCTTCAGATGTCTCTCTGCGCTCTGGCAGCTCGGACAGTCCACACGAGCTGCGCCCAGCCCTCCCTGTGCAGAATTCCGTTGTAAATCCTTCTAGTTTACCAAGGTGGCAGCAAAGCCTAGCGATAGTTCCCTGAGCTGCGCCACAGAAAGGAAGGCCGACCACATTTTAGCACCGATCTTCTCCTACCTGTTTTTTAAGCGTCTCCTGTGAGTGTGCACAGTGTCCTCATGAGGTTCCTCCTTGGAAACCTTGATCTGGGAGGACAGAATAATGGTTTCATCTTTAAGAACGTAGTTCTGTTTTATGGCTAAATGGAACCTGGACAGGTTTCACTTCCTGATTTATGCCACTAAGGGAGCAAATGAATGAACTGCACAAGGAGAGAGGGAATGGTTACAAACGTTTAGAATTTGTGTCGTCATTCGTTGCTGTTTTTAAATTATAAGTAAACCGTCTTGTGAATGTAATCTCCCTATTAAAGGATATTTCTGTAGGTATCATAGTCAAGACAAAAAAGTAGGGAAAAACACACCAACTGTATGAAGGGAATCATTGAAACAAACTTTTTATCCACCTGACCCCTCTGAGTCCAGCTTTGGAAATCTGATGGTAGGGAGAGAGGAACAGAAAGAGCAGGAAACTCCATTCAGGGGCTCCAAAGTGTGATATAATTTTGCAGAGTCCTAGAGCTAATAATTAGACTATTATTACTGAGAAACTATCACTGACATATAAGGGTAAAGAGATGAGCAGAGGAGTTATGAAAATCAAATCTGGATGTTAAAAAAAGATAAACAGAGGTTGGCTCCTTAGTTATCCTTAAGCTATCAGTCTGTAGAAGAGTTTTCCTTTCAACTGAAATCAAGCTCTGCAGCCTTTTACCCTCCCCCTTGTGTTTCTTAGCTTATTCTTCATGTATTTACAAACACACCTACATTGGCCTGTTTTTCTAATACTTAGTGAAAGTAAAAGTAACACAGAGTATGCTTTGGAAGACTATTTTAAGCTCAAAATGCTTCACAATTATGATGGGTAAGTTCAGTTATGAGCCACTGATGGTACATTTATACAATGAACATTGAACTTCCGGGCTGCACCAGCCCTCTGACATTGTGCCTTTTAAGTCAACAGAGATGAAAGTGCTTTGAAAGTTTGACTTCTTGTTATTATTAATGATCTTATCATGACATCACACAGTCTCAGACTTCAAAACAGATGCAAATTACATCCATCTAAACACTGTCAGTTTCCCCTAATATTATCACCTTATAGCACCTTGGAACATTTATAAAAACTAAGAAACCAACATTGCTACATTTTTCCTAACAAAGCTGCAGAATTTTTCCTATGTCAGCGTTTTCCCCCCATTAAAGTCCTTTTCCAGATGTGATGACTAAGGGGCCATGCCGTGGACCTTTAGTCATCACATCTCCTCTGTTCTGAGACAGTTAGTCATTTTCCTTTGTTTTTTATGATAATGCAAGCTTTGAAGAAGTAATGATGAAGCATTTCCCTTAGTTTGGGTTTGTTTGATGTCGTCTCATGATCAGACTCTAGTGCAGGGCCTTAGAGAAACAGTGGTGTCTTACTCATCACATTCAGTCAGGTAACACTAGCGATGTTAATACCACCTAAGACATTCTGCACCAGATTTCTCCCATGTGAGATTGTCCTCCCTTTTCAGTTCTTTTAGAGTAAGTCACTGAGCCTCATCCATTTTTATGCAATTTGCATTATAAAATGAGCAAAATGAGCATTAATATTACTTGAAACATCACAAATATGACATTCACTCAGTAACAATCTCCCACAGAATTCTCTCTATGCAGAACGGAAGAATGACCTCACAGGTTCTCTCAGGAGAGCACCCCTCTGTCTACTTATGATGAAGCCTATTTCCACTTATGGGTGTGTTGTAATTCTCAATGCTAGTCATTCTTCCAATCCTATTGATTCTTTTAAATGTTCCTTCTTTTCTGTTCTCTTTTCTGTAGATTTCTGTTAGTATGACACTCATCTCATTCTCCTTTGGAATACTAGCTCTTCATATATTTGTCTCAACAAGATCCTGGTATTTCAGAGATAATTAAATTTCCCATTCTTGTTTTCCAAGTGTCCAATAGAGCAACTTTTCACCTGCTAGATGTTTAAAACACACTTCTTGGTGTTACAAGTAAGCTTCTAGGGCAAGTAGAGAAAAATGCATGCTTTCATGTAAGGCGAGGATGACCACAGGGAAATTCATGGCTGGTGTACTTTGGAGAGGTGGTTTTCCTTTTCTCTCGTGAGTAGGAAATTCTCCAAATCTACGGCATCCTCTTTGAATTACTTGCCTTGTGGAAATCCATGACAGAAATGTATACCTTTCTGATTTTGAAAGACCATGCTATGGTATATATCTCATTTATTCGCCCATAAAAGTTCTATAGGAAACATATAGAAACCTTTTGATCAATGCATCTAGTCCCAATCCTGTCAAATTTCCCAATCTAATAGACACATAATTTTATGCCCATTACAGAACTACAATTTTGTATGTGCACAGTATTTTAATGCCCTGAAACAGGTTTTCTCTAGTGAGAAGACCTTATTCAAGTGATGATGAGGCTTTTTTTGATAATATATTGGTTTTGCAAGATATTTCGTGACATTATTTTTATATCTAAGCTTCTCTGTACAACAGCCACAGCTCCTGGAAGCTCCTGTCTCATGGAAAACCTTTTAGGCCAAGAAAATCAGTGGAAAATCAGTATATACATAATTGCTTGAATATCTATTTCCCCAAGCCTTGGCTTCTTTGCCTTTCTGTGCAGGTTACAAGATGATTATGCGTGAACAAAAACAGAAGGGACATACTGACAGGAAACAAAAGCAGATTAAACTGTAGAGATTTCCTCCCTCCATAAACCTGCCATTTGTTAAGCAGTTGCTCACTGTTCCAAAAGGAAGCTGGCAAAATCTGACACAAACATTCTCCAACCACACTGGGTGGAATAACTGAGGGAAACGCCTTTTTCAGTAGAGTATAAAAAGAGATGAAAGGTCTATCCAGGGACTTATCGAAAATGTTAGTGAGCTTTCTGTATCTAAGTTTCATACTCATGAAGTGAAGTGACATTTTAATTTGAGAAACACCTTTAATTGAATGTGTAAATAAGATTTTGCATTAAAAATGGTATGTACTTTCTCCCTGTGCATGTCAAAATACTCAAAATATAAATTATACCCTACAGAATAAGGCAGGGCTGTACTCAGTATCGAATTTTATCATCATTCAAGCATTATGCAGTCTCAAAGAGCTCTGAGCTTGGAAGATCTAACTTTAACTCCATCATTTTATGTCCATGGTTAATGGTTCCGAGCCTCATTTCCCTCCTGTCCAATTAGAAACGTAAACCTCAAGCTATTTTCCATTGTGGATACACAAAGATCAACTGAAGTGAGCTGTTTCAAAGCTCAAAATAAGAATTAACTGTCATTATTTATATAATTAGCGTGCTTTGCAGAACATAATTTAAGGTGACACATATTTTTCTCTGTAAAACCAAAGACTCTTCATGGAGTTTTACTTAGGTTGCAATTTCTTGCTTTGCTAGTAATTTTCTTCTAAGAAACATCTCTGAATTTCAAAGGTATAGAGCTGCTTAGTCCCTGCAAAGCTTCTCTACATAACACTTTAAGTTCCATCTCTTGTCACTAAGCTTTGAAAAACAAACTTCTTCAACCCAGGGGATGCTGAGTTTATCTTTCATTCTACCATTTAAAAGCTCACACAAATTGCTTGTCCAATTTTCTTTCACACTTCCATTTTTTAACTAGGAGAAGTAACTGTAATTTTTTTCCAGTAGGTTTTTTTTTTTGTTACTTTATTTTATTCTTCAGTTATTTCAGTGTTTGGGTTTTCTGGATTGAGTCAGCTCATTTAATTACTCAGCTGGAACGGCATGGTTTTCATGTTTCCCCTTTCTCCACTTAAAACATTTTTTGAAAACTAAAATGAACAGTAAAGCTTGATAATAAAACTTAAAAGAAATAGCTGCTCACAGATAGTGTCTCTTCAACACTTTGAGGGTTTCGAGAGTTTCTGCTAATACACTGTTTTGTAAATAGACTAAAACTTAATTTGCCATGAATGTATAGGAGATTATTGTTATTTGATGGTTGCTCTTTATCATAGTACACGAGCAGGACTTAAATTCCATTCTGAAGCATCAAAGAGCTTGTTTTGTAGGATGAGAAAAGTCCAGGAAATCTTTTCTGTGAAGAAATCATTCAGTGCAAGATTTTGGAAATATTCTTCTCGTTTTCCATGGTGCTTTAAAGAGCTATCCATTGGATACCAAATGCAGTTTCAAACCATAGAAAGATGGTGACTTTTCTGGTTTTAAATTAGTTATTTATTGTTTCTATAGATGCTGTATTTTCATGTTTATATATTGGGGTTTCCTTCCTCCTGTAATGCTCTTTAAAAACCATGGCATTTGATTTTTTAAGTGTGACAGAAAAAACAAAATAAGATTATATATCAAGCTAGTAGAAAGTCAAATTTCTCTATTTGTAGAGCCTTTATTCCTTAGAGCTTTCCCAAATGACTTATTTTATTTGGGATTTCCGTGGCCCAAATGCATGTGACAAGGTAATAAAGAGTTAAGTGTAAATTATATATTCAAGTATTCAAGTTCACAAAAAAAAATGAGACCTCAAGAAGAAGATATCAGATCTCTGGAAGATTCAGGCTACAGGATGACCCACTGGCTGCTGTAGGTTTTATTCTCATGTAAGTAGGAATATTTATACTCATCATTATAGACAAAACCAAAGATCCTCTAAAATTTTTGAGTTAATTCTGAATTAAAAGCCATATTTTCCTAAGGCTACCAGGCCACTGTCATAAAACGAGTTACTTTTAAAACTATAGAAATAAACCTATAAAAACTAGCCTTATTAGATATATCTAAAGCAAAATCAGAATGAGATTCACTTAACACTCAATGGAAAGAATGTAGTAAAAGACAGACAAGTGTTGGCAAATAGTAAAGAAGTGTTAAGATCACACCTTACCAGTGGGAATGTACCATAGTACCACCAATTCAAAAAATAGTTTGATGTGATGGTCTCTTAAAAAGTCAAATATGAACATAATATATGATCTCACAATTAAAATTTCAAGGATCTTTCTTGACAGACATGACTCTATGTCCGTATACTTCCTTACAAGTGTTATTCTTATCATTATTCATAATATTCAAATATTTGTAACAACCTAGATGCTCATCAACTTGTTAATGATGAAATAGTGCTTTGCAACAAAAAGAAATACACAAAAGATATGTACCACAACATGGGTTAATCTTGAAAACATGTCCAATGAAAGAAGCTATATACAAGAGGCCAAATTAAATCACAATTTAATTTGTAGAAATATGCAGAAAAGATAAAGCTGTGAAGACAAATAAGATTACTGACTGGTAAGAGAGGAAGACTTCTGGAGAGAGAAGGAATGTGTAATAACAGCAAATGTGTATGAGGGAGGCACATACCAGGATGAAAATATTCTAAAATTTATTCATCACTATGGATGCATAACTTGGTAAACTAAGGAAGCAAATCACTGAACTGGAAGCCATGAATTATATGATGTAGAAAATATGCTTTAAAAGAATTATGTTTTAAAAAATTAAGAAGGACAATGTCAGTATCTATGAGCTTTTAATCTTGGTGAAGTCCTCATTAGGTTCCTTTTCATTCCCAATACATAGGATTTGAATTATCTTAAGAGTAGTAAATAAGAGTAGAAATATGACAGTAATACACAAGTCTAAACAATTTCTCCTGTGGTTCCGAGTTCCTCAAAATAGGTGAATTCCACTTTGATTTAATTCATCTATGTGATCTGTAAAACTCAGCTGTAAAAACCAAAACATAAATGATGTATAATGTCCTCTGTATTCTCTTAAAAAGGAATAAAAATGACCAAGATGTGATATATATATATATGCTTAACAGCTATATATAGAGGTGATTGATCTATTATCTATCTATCTATCTATCTATCTATCTATCTATCTATCCAATATATGCCATTATATGTATTTGGTGAAGTACATATGTATATAAAATGTATTGCGAACATAAACTAAGAAAAGAAAGGCAACATTTGTAAAAGATTTGTGAATCCAAAAGGGACCTTTTTTTGTTTTTGCATGAAATTATTTGCTATTCACACTATTATATCAAAAGATTCACTGTATCTCAAATCCATGGAACATCTGTTTACTAGACTCAGCATAAGAAGTTTGCTTATTAAAATGTGTTTTTGGTAATAGGGTTCTGAATTATCTTCACATATCTGCAGAACAGTTAAATTCCTTCAAATGTTCAACAACTGTTTCTTTTTTTCTCTGACAAGTTAGGGCAACATAAATATCAATTTATGAGAATGTCAATTTTTTCTTTTTTCTGGCAAAATACGAACACATGATATGGATGAGTTAAGAAGAAAAGCAGACAGTGTCAGTTGTCAGAGTGGTAAAAAATAAAGACAACATCTTGTCCATCAAGGAACTCAGATCAAGGGTCTTTTTTTGCTCAAATGATGACAACTCCAGAGCTACCAGAAAATAAATAAGCAAAGCCACCAAAGGTGTTTCTCCATGGCTTCTACTGTAATGTCTGGAGTAGAAAAACATGTCATTTTACCAGGAGGATGGCCTGAAAAATACTTAACTGCAATAGCAAAAGAAAAGAAAATTTCAATAGAGACCTGTCAGATCCGTTACTTTCGGAAAACTATCATCATGCTTTGCCGGATGCTACTGATGAAAACGTCCAGGAAAAATAATCTACGTCTACCTTCAGTGATATAGAAGAATACGAAGCACAGATTTACAATCTTCGCAGATGAGCTTCAGAACAGCTGTCGCCACGGTTCTCTGCAGGAAACAGGCCCTGGCTGGTATTCTGTGTTCATTTCTCCCAAATGGGCATTGCCCACTGAATGGGCTAAAGTTGAGTTTGTACGCTCTCCTTTGAGCTTGTATGCACGCTCCTTCTTATGTCAAGAAGACCTTATTTTGCAGGCTATGGGAAACTGTTCATATGATGAAGGAAGTTAGAATTATAACCAGATCTACTGGACCTGTGAGCCAACTATCACCTATTCATAGTACCCCCATGGGAAAGACCTGAGGGTGAGTGAATTTGACAAACGGTGGGCTTGCGATGCACAGAGAAACAAAATTCTGAGGATTTTAAAAGCCAATCCTTAAAACAATTGAAATGCTTTTCAAAGGATACAAATCACATTTTTTTCCTACTTTACGCCATTACTCTCAGTCTTTGGAAAAAGAGTAGAAACTGCAGAAGATGTTGAGAAAATTTGCTAATTGGCCAGATTCCTTTACTGAGGCCTTATAAAATATGTGCAAGTAAAAAAAGGATGTGACAGTTTATTAATTAGAATCGAACAGAATTCCAGGATCAAATATGCTCCCAAACAATTTAAGAATTTAGGAAAATTACTTGGCAACTTCGTGGCCTAGATGCCCCATCTGTCACAAGGTGACAATTTCTAGCTAAATTATATTTAAAAATATTTATAAAATATATTAATATATAGTGTATGTATACTTATATAAATATTTTAGTATATAATTTATATAAACATATTTAATATATTTTCAAAGATAGATGTAAAGATATTTAAAGGAAAAGCATTTTTTAAAGCAAAAATGTCATTTTCGTGAAAAAAAATGAGAAGGTCTCCTCTTTAACTCCTTAGTTTACTTAAAGATGAAAGCCAGAGTAAGTCCTCTAGGAAATGACTAGGTTCTGGTTTACATTTCTTTCATTATGGTAGTGATAAAGGCTGATCTGTAGACATGACAAGTACAAAGTCCTGTTGCATAGGTTAAAGTCTGAAGAGTCTCATTAATCATGCTCTATTGTGTTATAGGTTCTGTAAACAGTGCCGAGGCATCAAGTACAGCCCTTCTCTTTGTGACATCTTTCCAACCTAGCCCCAGGAAGCCTTTGAGATTTCCTTAAATGACTGGATTTCATTTCAGTCATTAGTTAACTCTGCCTCGTGGGTGACTCTGAGTCCCACCAGGCAGACGTAAGGGGATATGCATTCAAACAGTTCAAACACGGTTTGTCCCAGTCATACAACTATTAGGACCTGCAGGGGGCCTTTCCTTTCTCAGGATAAGTCAAGTCGTTTATGTGAATCACATAATATTCCACATTTATTTCCCTTTGGAAACCAATGCTGTGAAGTTGTAGTTAGGAAAACAATGCTAACAATCCTTCCTGTGGATATGTTGGGGGAGATTAAAAAGAAAGTTCCAAATGATTCATAAATTCTTTGGCATAGGCTTTTATGTATAATGGGCCATTTTGACATAAATAAGAAACCAGGCCACCTCCAGTACTATGGATTCAAGTACACTTAAAATTCAGTGGGAATCATCTGTAAAAGTTTGTCCTTTATATTTTACTTAAACTTAGTTTCCAAAGTCTTTAAATTCTAATTTCTAAATATTTTGTCATTTATTCACTTAGTAATACTTGATTAATATTTTGCTTCTTGGAAATATTTTACTGCAAACCTATCAGCTGGAATTTAGTTTTGTTTTGTCTTTTTCACTATCATAGCAAAGATTCAAACAGAATTAACACTAACAACACCATTTAAATAATTGTGTGGAAGGAATTTGTACACAATATATACATGTATATCTCAATACTATTAATTTGAAGATTTAATTGAAGAATATACTAAGCCTAATTTCAAAATTATTTTGCAAGATTCAGATATTGAACCATACTGAGTAAAAACATTAATTTTCTGAACTGCTTTTCTTACATTTGAACTTTTCCATTTATATACTTTCTAAGTAAACTCGTGCCTATGATAGTTAAAAATGGTGTAATAAGACAAAGTTTAGAAATTTAGTATAATTTTTACCTCATGAAGTACTCACAGTAGTGAGACTTCATCTAAGCAATTATTAGAAACAATAATAATATAATTGCATACCTAAATAATGTCAATGGTTGAGTCATAAGAAGGCAATATAGAATGGAAAATGTAAAGATGTTTACATCTTTACAAAGTAAATTACAGCTATGAAATTCTTACTGCTTCTCGCATATCATATTATTACATTATTATTTCACATAATCACATTAATAAAAATACTTTTGTATAGCTCTTAGAACTTGTTTATTTCTCTCTAATTTGATTGTTCCTTTTCTATTTTTCAAATTAAAGTTCACCCTATTGTAATACATTTTTCCCTCTCTTTGTCAGTATGTGAATGGTACCTACATTTTAACTGCTTAAATCATTACGTGTTTCTGAAACCTTACTCTAGTCAATGCACTGTATTTAGTGCTAGTAAATGTGTCAGCAATAATACTAACTGTAATATAAATTAGATTCTGATAACCAGCTAAAATTATAGGGCAATTCTAGAAGCTACTGAATTAGGGTAAACACATTTGACTAAATTAAGCAAAAATAAAATCATATGGAAGAACCTGCAGTAGACACCTAACACACTCTTTTGGGCTTTCTGATACTACATGGAATATTGCAGAAATTTACTTAAAGTTGTCCACATTGTACTTGGAATATAATCTGTGTAGAAAGGGAAAAAAGCAAGGAAGTGATTCACTGTCAGAGTTCAGAAAAGTGAGCTTTTATATTGACAGCTATAAAGAGTCACCAAAGGTTCTGAAACAGGATAGTGCTATGATCCAATTTGTGCTTTTCCTATTGAACTCTGCCAATATGAAAACAAGCAAGTATGAGTTTATTTCAATAAAACTTTATTTATAAAAACAATGCAGTTAACTAGGACTGGCCAACAGGTCATAGGTGGCAAGATTTAAGAGAGCTGCTGAGAGTAAAATGGCAAGTGTAAGGCAGTGGTCAAGTCCCTGGCTAAGTCCACAAGAGCAGTAGATGCTTATCAGTGGTAACCCTCAGGCACTCCTGTTAAAATACCATTTAGAATGTAATAGAAAAATATAATGGCACTGTTATGATTTGGATGTAAAGTGAGCTCCAACAGTTTCGTGTGTTCAGAGGGGTGGCTTTTGAAAGGTAACTAGATCATGGGAACAGCAACCTGATCAGTGGATTAATGCAGTCACAGGTTCATAGCTGAATGTGATAGTAGGTGGTAGGTCCTGTTAAAGGAGATAAACAGGTGAAGGTATAGCCCAGCCCCCTCCCATCTCTCTGGCTTTTTTCTTCCTTTCTTTACTTCTAACCACATGATTTGGGTGGCTTTTTCTTCTGCAGTGTCCCACCAGTATAAAGTTATTGCCCTTCAACCAAACAAACATCAGCTCTGAACCCAAACAAATCCTTTATACTTTAAGCTGTGTATGTAGGGTGTTTGTTCCAGCAATGACAAATACAAACACAATTATAGAAGTGATTGTAATTTGGAGACTATTTTGAAATGATATTACAAAGACATGGAATTAAATTAAGCATTGTAGAATCAAATGGTGAGCTAACTGTTCCTTTCTTGTAAAAAATGGAGGATGTAATCATACACATGTGAAATAAATAAACCTCCTTTTAATATGGTACTTAGGGAGACAGTATTTGAACACCACTAAGTTTTGAAAACAAAATGCGTGAGATGGAGACAAACTTTCCAACATAGCAATGTGTACTATTTTGAAATACTTAACAAAGAGTTACATGTAAGCTGCAAAGAGAGGGAGAAATGTGAAAATGTTTAAAGAAAAGATGTGACTCACAGGAAGAGAGATAATCTGAAAACCCAGAGAAACATTTGGGAGGAGAGCAAGGAGAAATCCACAGTGATAAGGAATAATGGTTTAGAAAGTAGATGGTGTAATGTCTCATTCTTAGGGAATAAGATGTGTAAAGAATCTGCCTTTTCTCAATAAAATGTTGCATATTTTCCCTTCTGTTTCTTTCCTTTTAGGAATAGTTTCATCTGTAATTTACCTTTACGGAGTATCAGGATTTTACCAATTTCCAAGGTAACATCACAAGTGGCACCGTAAAGACAAAGCACTGTTATGGTATCTTTCCCATTCTCTCCATCTGTGTTTTTGCTTCCATTCTTGGTGTTCTGCTAGTGAACTAGAGTGCATGAGATTGTGCCATAGTGTGATGTTAAACTGTTGGGAATCTTAAGGGTATGGAAACATTTGACTGGAAACCTCCACCTAACAATGCAACATTTTCTCCCGTGTAGATTGATTCATATCAATGGACTTTAGGACTCAAAAGCCCCTTCAGAATCTATCCACACACACCCATATTAAAGGGGGGACATAGAAATATCGGGAGCCAAAGGCAGCAGAGTTGACATCATGTCTAGTTTTCTACTCCAATACAAGTGCATAGGACCTCCGGATGTGTATGGATGCGGTTTTTCTGGCTTACCCAGACAAGAATATGCAAGCAGACATCGAAGTTTGTTTATTTAGAGCCTCTCTCTCTCTCTCTGTGTGGGTATGTGTGTGTGTATTGAATACATACATATAATGTCAGTATACATACATATATATGTATATAGGTTTACAATTTCACAGAAAAATCTAGTGCCCAGAAAGTTAAACGCACAATTTCTCCATGTTCCAAAATGCAGGTTTTAGAGCTCATTGTTATCATTATCATTAATTTTATTCTCACCGAATTCAAAGGATCTTCCTAGTTTGCTGTCTGCTGTGTGGAAATGAGTACATGTGTAGCAACACAGCTGTAAGCTTTTTCTTTGATGACGTGGTTCATTTTAATGAAATAGAGCCAGAGAGAAAAAAGAAAAAAGAAATAGTGCAGGATTTCTGACGAGTATATTGTTAGAATGAGACTCTGTCTATCCAGTTTTATAGAGTGTCCTTTGGACAGTGAACTATTTTCCATGTTGTCAGAAATAATTCCATCACATCACAAATATTATGAAAAGAATATAATATGTTCATTGCCAAAATTCCTCAAATTCATATATAACATTACTTCAGTGTCTTAAGTTATACCAACATACCCATATTCTGACTAATCAGTGAGGGCCAATACTCATTAATTTAAATTTAATTTTCTCTTAGTTAAATGTCTTAATACAGCAGAAAATTTCCAAATCTCTTTATTAGGTTATTAAAACCACTGAAAAGTAATATTTACAATTAGTTGTAAAAAACTTATTGCTTTTGTTGAAACAGTTTCAAAGTAGGTGATCAAGATTGTAACTGTTCAAAATTTCATAGCTGTAGTGCATAGAATACATTTTAGATAACTCAATGCTTAAAAAAATGTAAATGCCATGTCTTAGAAGTAACTACTCAAGTTATTTGTATCATATTTGTAAATTTGTTGATTAGAATGTGCCTATTAACTTCTATCAACTAGTGTGTGATTTTTTTCATGTACAAATATTTTGCTCCCTTCATGTTAACTTTGCTAGTCCTACCCCTCAAAAATGGTTAGAAAATAAGTATTTTGGAGTCTATATCTATTTGAGCTCAGTTTTTATGCCCTTAGAGATATCTACAAGGCCTCCCAAAATAGACTACAATGTTCAGTTGTTTTAGTTTTTGAGTCTGAAGCAAGATATCTGCTATTATATCACACAAGCTATAGATATTCAGAAAACAATAATTGCAAATATGAACAATGAGCCTCCTATGCATTGCTGGACATCTATGCCAGGTATTGGAGATGAAAAGCTGAACAGAAAGTTCTCCTAGCTGTGATCCTCAGGGTTTGTTTGGTTGAAACTGAAGAAAAGAACATTAAATTGCTTTAGTTGACAATAATATTAAGTATGTATCTGATAAACCCATCAATTATTGTCCAACTGCAAATTACTGGTTTGCTTTTATTCCAGATCTAATCTTTTTTTAAACAAGTACCTGCCAATTTCATTAACAATTTGAAGCTTGTCAAAGTGACAAATTATCCTTGCAGTACTTCTCTACTGTTTCTAAGACAAATTATAATTTTTAAGTGTGTCATTCCTATAATTTACTTTACTATGAATTTACAGGATAAACAACTAAAAACTGAAGATGGAGTAATTAAATAATTTGCAAAATTTCTAAGTTTCAGCAAAGGTAATTGCCAAGGAAAGAGAAGTTGCCGATTATGCTTGCCCTATATACTGGGCATTGCTTTATTTTATTTTATTTTATTTTATTTTGGGAACCAGGAATCAAAATCACGACCTTGTGCTTGCTAGGCAGGTGCTGTGCCATGGTGCTATATCCCTGGTCCTGCATACTGCTTTCATAGGGTTTCCCCCCAATTTCAGTTATGTTTACCAACCTATAATCCAACATCCATTGAGTTCCTCTAACTTCAATTTTTTACATTAATATCTACTTGTAAACTGAAATTTTTTCTCTTGATTGTCTATTGCTAAAACTCAATTGCTCTGGAAATTCCCATATCCTTACTGAATATTAGTAAAGAGTAAGTTATTACAAAATGTAAAAAAATAAACAAAAGAAAAAAATATCTTTCCTGATAAGGTAGCAATATTTTTGCTGTACTTGTGTTCCCTTACAATCTTTGAGCTTTGGACTAGTTAATTAACTCCAGAAACTACCATCTGTAGTTTTGTCAGTGGAAAGAGGACAGTGAGAAAGAATGAGGAGTTTTCTAGGCTAGATAGTGCTTGTATAATTTCTTACTTTTATTCCTTTTGTCTACTTATATTTCTAGGGCAGGAAATTTTTCACTGAAGAAAATTTTCATGAGCTAAGAACTTTTAAAGCCCTTAGACAAACTCTTGACACAGCTACTTCTGGCCTGTATAAAATACATATTTGATATCTGTACTGCATGTATTTTTCCTGCTTCTACAGAGGCAATTCCTAGACATTTGTGACCTCTTATTGATTCCTGATACTGCTTCAGAGCCCTTCTTAACCAAGAATTTTAGAAAATTCAACTAATTGGTCAGTATTGGGATGTCAGTTTTAACCAATACATAATCATCCTTCTAGAAGTTTCTTAGGCTATCTTCCTTCCTCCCTCTAGGTTTACATGTTGATGGGCATAAGAACATCTTGACTCCCAATGGTCTTCCAAAGTTGGAAGTCTAAAAGTTAATTCTGTCATCTCAATATCTCTTACATTAATCTATTGCCATTGGTTCCCCCCAACATTAATTTATGTTTCTTAGGAAGTGTTTTTCAATAAGAAATCTTGTTGCACAAGCCATGGAATGTTTCACTGAACACGCTTGGAAAATGCTAGATACTACCGCCTCTTTGAAAGTATCACAAGGTATAAACGCTAATCAAAAGTGTCATAGATGTAGTGTAGGAGAAGACAGCCCTGTCTGATTTAGTTTAACCAAATTCATTTGGTCGCTGAAAACTTTTGTGGAATGATCCTCCATGGTTAGAAATGCTCCATTTATTATGCTCAAACTTTGATTGGATGATCAGCATATGTTCCTAATGTTTAAAACTTCTAATGGATTCAGAGTTGCAATAGAATAAGTCCAATCTTCTGAGCAAAGTATTTATTCAGTGATTGAAATGTCCTCTTTAATCTTTCTTTATCAGTTGTACAAAGAATAAATTTGGAGAGCATGGGTTTTTTGTTTATTATTTTGTTTGTTGGTATTTTTTTAATGCAGTGAGTCATTTACATATGAGTCTGTCCCTTTAGTTTTCTGACTTTCTGAACATCATTTAGCAGTTACTGATATTGTCACTTGTCTTTATATTTACTTTCTTGAGTCTTTGTCTATCAGTTAAAATTCATTTAAAGTGGGCTCCAAGAGCACTACAGATACTAAGTACATCTCTTACATTCTTCATATTGACACACACAAAGAAATGATCACTCCTTCAGGTAATGCACTTTTCACATTCTGAATATTTCTCTCCACCTACTGCACCCCCATGTGCATGGCCTGGTTACCTCTAAAGTGCTAGTGCAGGGTTTTTCAACTTCAGTACTGTTGATATGTGGTGTAGAACGACTCTTTTTGGAGAACTTTCATCATAACATTGTAGAAGATTTAGCACTATCCTGGCCTCTGCTCACAAGATAGCAGCATACACTCATTAGTGATTATAAAAAATGTCTCCACATATTGCCCAAACTCAGGTTGGAGGATTCTGGTATTGTGTCCTAGAAAGAACCAGTGTTTCCTCTAGGTTAAACCTTTGCATTTTCCTTGTCTTGATTCCATGTATATCAGAGAGTCACTGAACTCAACATAAATACATTATTTGTGTTTTCCCTCTTATTGTATTCACTGTAGTCAATAAGGTGAGGATAATTATCACACATTTTTAAGTGTTGTCAATTGGGAAATTTTGTGAGCTTCATTAGTTTCTAATTTTAGACTTGTCAAAATCAAAACTGAGAGGATTCAGGACAAATCTTTGCCATTCAAACATTAGCTGGAAATTTCACCTCTATTCCTCATTTCTAGTATTGTGTGATTCAAAAGTTTTCTTTTATTTTGTGTTCTCCAGTGTTCAAATTTGGTGAAGTGAATACACAATGGAGCCATTAAGGCTTGTTAACTGTATTGATTTGTTTTGTTTTTTTTCCCTTTCATTAATGGTGCATAGTGATTATCTCCAAAGACTTTTATTTATCCTTCAGGAGAAAAAGTCTCATATTTTATTTCTCACAGAGCATTGCCTTGTGGCATGAAGACTCATCAAAGCCATAATTATTCCTCATTTGTCTGCATTGAGCTGTTACCTGTAAGCATCTGAGCCTGATCTGCTTGCATTTGTATGTTATTTACCTGGTTATGCACCAATCTGCCAGGATTCCTTGGTGAATATAAGGTATCTTTGGCACCCTCTGTCTTTAGTCTTCTAGGAGAGAAAAGACTGATTATAACCTCCTCTCTGTCCCCAAGCTACAGTGTGGTGATTATTTTGTATTTTTTATTTGTAAATATTATCAAAAGCTGACTGTTGCCATTGTGCTCTATGTTTTTCACATATTTCATTTGCAGTAGCCACCTGTGTGTTTTATTCAGAAATATCCACCTTCCAGTTCAGAAGGCGGGGGGGGGGGGATGCAGTGAAGAGGGTCAAATACAGAAAGCGTCAAATACATACACATGTTAAGTTCTTTACCAGAAGTTATTGCAATAATCTTGGTGTTCTGACTCTCACTTTTCAAGCACTCAGTTTAAAATGAGAATGCAACTTCTCTTCCTGAGCTCACTAGATTTAAGAAAACGAGTTAAGTCGGGGGAAAGTTGTGAATGCAAAGGATTTCTGTACGCGAGTCTCTGATATTTTATTAAAAAGTACAATAGACATTTGTTCACTTGGCTTTGTTCAGCATGCAATATTATTTAGAACCAGAAGGATTCTTGATCTAGGATCTCTTTGGAAGCCTTCAATCAACAATTCTGGAAACCCTAGTAAAATGGCATTAATGATTTGCATTTTTAAGAGAAAGACTATCAAATCACAAGTGAAATGGTTAAGGATGTTTTCTATTCCGTCAATTTATCTCTTCAAGTGCAGGGTAAGATTGGGTAATCAGTGGTAGACACTTTTCATTTTGCTTCAGCGAATGTTCATTCAGATGTAACTTTAATCTGAATATAAAATCATGGCAAAAGAATTGGCAAAGAGCAAGTCCTCTTTCCTCCTTTCTGCTTCTGCTACAGTTTTTCTGTTGTCCGTTGATCCTATGTATAAAGGTATAAAAAAAATTCCTCACAGACTTGCTTAGACATCTTGTGTTTCACATTCATTAGAGAAAAAAGTACTGACTCTATTTATTTCCCATTTACCTCAACACTTCTCAGCCTTAGAAATAAATATTATCAACTGTCCATGTCTCCTATCTTAGAATTAAAATGCAACATTTGTCTCTGAATTTTCTTTAACTTTCTGGTTTAATTAGTTCTTCCAAGAATGCCTAAAATTTTGAAAACAGCAGCAAATCCTCTACGTCAGTGATTTTTGAAGCATATATAGGCCAACCAGAGTCATCTAGCATGCTTGACAAAAAATGCATTTTCCTGACATCGACATGTGGAGGGAAATTGCTGAACTGTGGGTACCAGCGCTTGCATTGGAGCATGCTGCGTCCAAGGAATTTCCCTGTAATGTTTTTTAGTGACTGCCATACAAAACAACGTTTGAATTCCAAAGGTAACACGAAGGAACTATGAGAATTAGTCTGGAGACTTCTCTTTCTTCACATTCTGCATCCAATTCTGCCAGCATATTCAACGCAGACACAGAACCTGCCTCTTTTCTTGGCCCTGCAGTCACCATCTTTCTTCACCAAGGTCACTGAAAATACTTTCAAGCTTGTTTATTGCTTCTACCTTTGTTCTACTTCAGCTTATCTCAAAACAGCTGTCGGAAAATTCTCTCTTAAAGTCGAGTAAAATGACTCCAATGCTCAGATCACTTCAGGGGTTTCCTGCCTACGTGTAGCGGTCAAAGTCAGTAGCATAGCCCACAAAACCCTCAGGATGCAGATGCTGAGCTTTTTTCCCCTTAGTTCCCGGTGCTCTCTCCTTGCTCCTCTGTGTTGTCACAGTTACTCCTTGTTTTTCCTCGGCATGATAGAGTAGCTTCCACCTGTGGTCACTGAAACTCCCTTTCTTGCTCCCTGTTATCTACCCAGTTTATTCCTTCCCTTTCTCCTGATTTTTATTTAAAACTCTGCCCAAGGATTTTCTCAACAATGCTACTTAAAGGGAAATTGCCCCATTTCTTGACTCTTTTTTATTTTTCTTGTCTCCCTCAAACTTATCACTATCTACCACGGTGGCCACTATCCTTATTTTATTTATTGCAGTACCTTCCTCTGACTAAAATTCGTAAGGGTAAATTTTTTAATAAACTTGATTGGTTTGCTGCTATATCCAAGCCCGAGGTATAGTAAAACATGATAGACTCTCAATAAATATTTTTTGAGTGAAATAAATGAATTATCTCATGGTAGCACCGCCGGCTCTGTTATCTTTATTGCTAGAAAAGGAAACCAAAGTTTATAAAACAGAAACAAATAGCTCAGTCAATATCCCATAGCTCGTAAAAAAGATGGGCAGCCCTTTCCTCTGGTGCTAAAACAACTCTCTCATTCTCACGATGTGGCAATGCTCCTTAAAGATTACCTTGGTTCAGCTTCTTCATTGTTCAAATCAGAAATGGCTCTCATCCAAAATCGCCACATCATCAGAATGAAAGGGATGGGGTACATGGCACAGCGGTTGGTTTCAAGGACAGCATGGACCACTTGTGTCTCCTGAGACCCTTGAACATCCACAGTGTCCAAAGGCGGGCTTCTCAGTGCAGAAATCAGGCATATTTCCTTGCATATATTGCATATATTTCCCCTCTGTTGATCACCATATGCACAGATTTGAAATAATTATCCTTCTCTCCTTGCATCCAATTTTCAGTGTGTTTAAGCAATGTTCCTCTTATCCTTCACCTACGTTTAGTTTTCTCCCCACATCCCTGAGGTCTACTCATTATTTCCAGTCTGTAGACATTCACTGTAATTCTCAGGATTTATTTTTAAATACATGTGTGTCTGTGAAAAAAAGAATATGGTGCCATGTTGATGTTTATATGTGTTATATACACATAAATGAGATTATATTGTAAATATTTTTTTCAATTTCTCACTTTTTAAAAAGCATTATGCTCCTGAGATATGTTCACTTATCACTGCCAACACAGAGTATTATCTTAGCAACATTTCTTAATATTTTGATTTCTCTAGCTATATAGTTCAATTCATGTTATTGTTACTGGTTATTAAAATTTGCCCAAAGTCAAAAAACCTTGACAACACATACAAACAATACAGCAGAATAAAGATTTCGACTCCTCATACCTGAAACAAAAGTTTTTAATATTAGAAACAAATCAGGAAATTTAAAAATATCTGGAAATTGATCACCGTGTATAATATTTTAAAAGCTCCACTAATATGAAATATGTAAATTCCAGAGCATTCTCAATATGTGAATGGGCATAGTATATGCTGGAATTATATAACCCATCTGCATATTTTTTAAAACCTAGGTGATATTTATGTACCCAAGTGCTAAATTTACACAAAACACCATAAAATAATTTAAAATTGTTGTGTTCTGACAAGTAAAGATGATGTCTACATCATCTTTGCATCAATGCATCATCAAATATGCATTGTATATGATACTGTGAAGAAATTCCTAATCAAATATTTATTTTAAGCCATAGAAAAGATATTATTTGCACCTCCAAGTGGCAGTTGGTGGCCTCTTGGAAACAGAGGATTCAAAGGTGGTGTTTAGGATGAGGGAATGAAGGTCAGTTGTGTGAACTCTCAGCTTTGATCCTTAGTGATTTATTCATCCTCAACAACATGACAACGTCATTAAAAATAAACTAGTATTGGAAAGATTAACAGAATAAAACTTTGCTAAGATGCCAGCTTTTCTCTCATTTTCAAATTTAAAGAATATAAATTATTCAATGTTTTAAACTAGTATGTTAAATATGAAAAGAATTAGCTCTTCGTTTACAATCACTGTGCTCCAACTGAATTATAATTAATTTAGAGTTGAGGATCAGATTATAAGGAATTTATTTTGCATTTTAAGTCAGTATCACAACGTATTCTGCTTCCTCAATTCTTTTCCTTCTCTCTGTTATTTTCTGTGTTAGCTCTATGTCCATCATGGGACAGTATAGGATTCCATGAGGGCAAGAAATGCATCTTACAAAGACTGGACCATGTAGGAGGTACCACCTGAGTACTCAATAAAATGGGATGGCTCGTGCCAAGCAGAGATGAAATAATTTGTGTCCAGTGAGAACTGACCAATATTTTGAATGGAGAGTTTTAATTTAGTTGAAGATCCAGACTGCCTGGAGAGGTTATTGGGAATCAGAAAATGTGTGAAGCATTATAAAGGGTGATTTGTAACAGTGATTCACAGATCTACCAGATAAAGCTTTGGTTTGTACTAGATGGAAAAATACATGCTAAGTCTAACACTTCCAGAGACAACACTGCATTTCACTCCTATCAGTTCTTTTGATTTTGCCTGTAGACCACACAGATCTCATATCCCAAGTATCCTCAGAGACACACCAGATTAATATCCCCTCCCCAAAAGATTGACAAGAAACAAAGTTGTCGAACGCTTGAATGGCTTTCTTTGAACACAAAACCACAGATTCATGCACAAAAGCTGCTGCCCTTCAATTCCCTCTGGGCCTGATTTTAAGACCTCTATTATTTGGGTAATAACTCTAATTTGGTTAATAACTAGGGTAGGAATAAAAGAAAAGAAAAACAATTCAGATAAAAACAGCTACCTCTCTAAAACCTATCTTTTAATGAATTTGAAATCTAAAGACCAAAGACAACTTTTTTATTTCATTCTTCTCTATATTTTGCTTCTTTTAAACACTCTCAACAGGAAATATAAACCACATGTCCACAAAAAATGCATGCCACTCTGGTCTTCATGTAAAACCTGTTTCTGTTGGTTTAAAATTTAAACCTAAGGTAATGACAAATGCTTAGAATTTTGTTCTAAGCAGCATACTATGCTGCCTCAAAGACAGGAAGAAAATACAAATGATGAATCTTGAAAAATTTTTCATCTTGCAATTTTATACTCAAGGCTTTAGAAATTTTAATTATCAGAGCTTTAGTTACCAGAGACATAATGAGTCATTTAAAATCTCAAGCTGACACATAAAATTTTGAAGAAATGTATATTGTCCATTGATAAATGCTTTTGTTGCAAAGGGAAAAAATAGACCTTTGTCTGCCTTGGCTCCAGTATTTAGCAGTTGGCATCTAATTAATTAGTTATCAGGGTTAGAATCACACAGTGAGTAATTCCCTTTCCTCCTGATTATGGATTGCATTTTAATGGTAAAATTGTTGGTTGGGTCCTTTCTTAGTGACAGATTTTATGTGATTAATGTCTCAGGTGTCTATTTTTCTCTGTTACCTTCACACAATAGAAGCCACAAAATCAGCATCACCAATCAAAATGTAATTTCCATCCTCCAAGAAAAGATCGTCTTCAATCTTTTCTGCTTCTGATTGGTCTGTAACTTAGAATATTTGAAAATTAAAAGCAAAGGGAAAGACTACAGAGTTGCTACTGTTCCACTGAAAAGATAGCTTCATAATTTTGAGCTTCCTTACGTTTTTACATTGATGCCATTTGCAAGGAGTTCTGTAGTTGTGCAGTTTTAACAAACTGCTTTTTCAGTAAAGCCTTGCTTGGTCCCAATAAGTTAAACCGTTGGTCACTGAACTGCAATTCTGTGCATTTTTGTTGACACTCTCAGTCAAGCACACCTGACTTAAACATTTCCTCTCACACATGAGAAAAACTCATTTCCAGTATAGCTAATATAGACTTCATAGCATACTTAATTGGTAACTTTGTTAGATTAGCCTTTAGTTAAGAAAAGAGATCTACTCATATTACTTTGAAAAGAAAGACTCTAGACCTATTGCTATGCTTAGGAAGCAAGGTTTCACTTGAGAGAATCGTAAGTGCTATGTTCCTTTCTTGCTTCAGTTTCATTTCTTTATACCTACCCTTTCTCTGCATCAGTATGTTGTTCTTTGCTGTGCTCTTAGCTTTTTTTGTGCACGTGAGCTTTCACTGCTAATTCTGGATCATTTTCTGCACTAAATTTATCAAGTAACTATATCACTCAGCTTTGGATGAAGCTACACTGAGGATGAGCTGGTTAAAAAGACTGTAGATTTCATTGACTTTGGGTTGTAACTCATTCCTTGTTTAATCTGTTATGAGTAGACTCATAATAAGGAAAAAAAACATATCCTCTTAACTAGTGTTGTATGGAAGGGTGATGTCCTCCTAAAATAAGACACTTGTATGAATGGCATGTTAGTCCACTGGGTGCTCTTACAACAGAGTAAATAAGGATGAGTAACATATCAATAGGAACATATTTCCGAATAGTTCTGGAATCCAAAAGGAGTGTTCCAATCTCAGATGTGAACTTTCTTATTGCATTATCTTACAGTGGAAGGGTAAGGAGAGGGAGAAAGAGTACTAGAAATCAAACTTCCAACACATACTCTTTTATAGTCATTCGACATTGATCCAACCGAATAAATGGTGCCTTCCTGTCCACAGTACTTTCTACTAGGTTTCACATTCCAGTATTTTTTCCTTTGGAGATTAACTTTCAGAGACACATTCAACTGTAGTAGATAGGGATTCTAAACTGTGTGTAGCATAATAGATTGGTTGTTTGTTCATGACTATCTAAGTTTTCCTTCATTTTTAAAACAAATTCAGTGATGCAAACTGAAGCCAACAAATTTGGTGATGGATCAAAGGTAAAATACAATGCTTTTGGGTTGAGCAAAATTTGCCATGAAATGAATTGAGAATACTGCAAGAGGCATAGGTCAGTTGGAAGTGGTTACTGTGGACAGTTCAGAGCTGAACAAAGGATATGTTAAGTTTGTGATGCCTATGAGATAATCAAGCATAAATGTCTTACAGAAAGTAGAATACTTAGGTGTGGAGGTCGGGGAGGGGTGGGAATTCCAGGTTGGAGTTATAAATTTGATCATCATCAACATGTAGTTGATGAATGACTGAATCCAGGAAACCAGATGAGATTACCTAGCAACTGAGAACTGTTAGTAAAGAGAATGAGTTTCCTGAGTGGAAAACACTAACCTTACGAGTAGAGAAAGGAGAAGGAGTGAACAAAAAAGCTTATGAGTAAGAAGATATGATACAATTATTTGACTGTGCTTCCTCAAGAGAAAACATTTTAGAATATTCAACTCTATAAAATGCTGCTGATAAGTTAAAAAATATTGGACATTGAAAAGTAACATCTTTGGATTTGAGAGTATGGAAAATTTGTCATTTTGCTAGGACAACCATAACAAAGAACCATGCCTGGGTTGTATTAAATAGAAATCTATTTACTTACAGTTCTGGAGGTAGAACTCAAAGATCAAGGCAATGAATGGACTGGTTTCTCCTAAAACTCCTCTCCCTTTGGCTGGCCAAAGATGTCTTCTTGTAATGCCTTTATGTAACCTTTTTCTGTGTACTCACACCCCCACCTTTCTCCTTCCTCATAAAAAGAAGAGTCATACTAGAAGATGGCCCAGCCCTATGAATTTATGTAACCCCATTTACTTCTTTTTTTTTTATTAAAAAAAAAAACAAAGAGGGTAGAAATAATATATAATTTCAAAAAAACAGTAAGAAATCAATAGTTGATAATTACATATTTTCTTCTTAGAAGTAGTTGTTCAAGTTACATAAATAAAGCCTACAAAGTGGATATTTAAACAGTGAGACTGGAAACATTTCTGTTCACCTAACCAACAAAAATTTAGTAATACAGTTATCAATCATATACACTTAAACATACACACAGTTATATCCTTTAGAGTACTTTCGTTTCTTCTCTTTTTTTTACAATAACTATAATCAATTCTCATAAACTGTTTAGAAGTTCTACACATGCATGAGTCTCTACATGTATACCAATCCTGTCTGTATTAGAGGGAAAAACAAATCAAAACAAGATAATAAAACAAATTCCTAGAAAAACACTAAACAAAAAAGACATATAAAACCACAATACTAGATGATCTACAGTAGTTACTATGATGTCTCTTGTTATTTTCAATAGAATTGTCTATATTATCAGGCATAGTACAATTGACCATAGCAGTACATAGCAATATTGATAAAAACAAAACAGTGGAAATATTATAGGGCTTCAAAAGCAGTTACTAATCTAACCAGAATGGGTGTCCTATTGAATCTTGTCATCTTCAGAGTAGTTGCCTTTACTCTCAGACTTGATACTATTAAGCATACCAGATTCAAATAAAATCAGTCAAGACAAATTAGCAATCTAACAAACCAGATTCAAATAAGATCAGTCATAGTAAGATAGTGTTAGTAATCCAGGGCTTCAGTTTTAGTTAATAGGAAATTAAGGATAGTTACTGTAGTATATCCTGCTATTTTGGTGGTAGCTGTCTGTACTTTGAAATCTAGTATGAGTAGACAGACTGGAACTTAATAAAATCAAACTAAACAGAGCAATAAGAATAATGTGGCTTTTAAATCCTGATACACTATTAATAATGTCCTCTGCCTTCCTTTTTTTAGACAATTCCTCCCCTTTCACTTTCTCAGGATGCTTTGTATATTTCAGGATCCACTAAATCCTTTAGTTTTTAGATTAGGGGGCAGCCTGTTATCTACCTAAGTGTTTCTGAACCTTTTTACCCCTGAGATTGGTCATGAGCTGTATTCCTTTATTTAATTAAGCCTCAAAATTTTCCTTCCTTATAGCTGAGTAGTTTTATCTGCAGCTGCTGGATGAGCTGTCCCTATTTCTCTCTGGTTCCCTGTCATATAGAGCATTGTTTTCTCATCTTTGACTTTCAGTTCATTAACCCTCTTTCAGGTTGATTGTATTTCCTATTCAGAGCATCTCATTGGACCCTATCTCCTGATCTACTCTGCCTGTGTTTCTTTTCTTCTCTGCCTCATTTTTGCTATGCTATTTTTCTGTCATTGTTGTTTACTTTTCTCCTTCATTCCACTGTCTGCCCCTTTCATTGAGGCCTTTCTGCCATTGTTCCTGGAAACCTGGTGATTTTCTTCTCTCTCTTTAGAATGTCCTTCAGTATTTTTTGTAGGGTTGGATTGGTGGTCACGAACTCCCCCAGTTCCTCTTTGTTGTGTAAACATCTTGTTTCTCCATTAATTTTGAGCCACAGTTTTGCAGGGTACCTCAATCTGGGTTGGAGGTTATTTTCTTTCAGGGCTTGGAATACTTTGCTCCAAGCTCTTCTTGATTTGATAGTTTGTGTAGAGAAGTCTGTTATGATTTTGGTGGGTTTTCTTTTATAGGTGATCTTTTTCTTTTCTCTGACTGCTTTTAATACTCTGTTCTTGTGATGAATTTCTGGGATTTTGATTATATGTCTGGGTGTAGATCTGATTTGGTTGTAGCCAGCTGGAGTTCTGTATGCCTCATATATCTGAATATCATTTCCTTTTCCTATGTTTGGGAAGTTTTCCTTCATTATTTCTGTGAATAGCCATTTTATTTCATCTGTATTTGTCCCTGCTTATTTGCTCACATTTTTTGTTCTTAAGTTATAGATCCTCTTGTCATCTTTTAACCTTTGTATTGTTATTTCCTGGTTCCTTGTTATTTTTAAGAGATCTTTCCTTTTGCGATCATACATTGAAAATCTATCTTCCAGTTTTGAAAGTTTGTCTTTAGTTTTTGTCAAGAAATTTTGTCATCTTTCAATGGAGTTTTTAATTTCCTGGTATTCTCTTTGGATCATATATTCATGTATTCTAGATTTTGTTTATATTCTTCATCAAAGGTTTCTCTCCTTTTTCTGGGTTCCTCCATTCTTCCATCTGTGTCTTCCTGAGAAGTGCTTAGCATTTCTTTTATTAATCTTCTTATATATTGCTTCACTTGAGTCAGAATTTCAGATTTGAGTTTGTCAATGAGGTCACAGAAGTATTTCTTTATTTCCATTGAAGCTGTGTCCAATATTGCATGTTTGCTGCCCTCAATCTCTTTTGTATTTACTTCTCCTGGACTTATTTTCCCTGGGTCAGTGGCTGGAGGCTTTTTCTTGTTTCTTTCTCTTGTCATGTTTCTGGTTTCTTTCAGACAGGTAAATGGTGGAGGTCTCAGGTCCTTTTCATATTGCTTACAATTTTTCTAAAGCGTACTGGCTAGGGGATTGTTGCCCTCCCCAGTTTCTGTTGATCTGTGAGGTGCACACAGGGGTGATGTGGGCTGGCCCCTCTCCTCTGAGCCAGTCAACCAGTGAGTGCCTTCAGCATGTTAGTCTGTACCCTGCGGATGTCACAGGTTTGAGACAGTTTCATCCCTGGCTATTGGGTCCTGACCAGGGGCATGACCCAGCCCAAGCAGATCCTGCCAGTCTGCTTTGGGCCAAGAGCAGCCAACTGATGCCCCTGAGGTTGCCAGTTCAAGCCTGCCCTGCCTAACTCAGTGCAGCTCGCCTTGCTGCTTCCACTCCCTGTTGCTGCACCTCCTCCCGCCAAAGTGTCTCTGGCTCACCAACCCCTGATCTCAGCAGGACCACTCATGATCTCCAGCTCGATCATGAGTCACCCGACTATAAAGCGCACCCAGCACAGTGTGGGACCAGGTCTGA
Source organism: Hydrochoerus hydrochaeris (assembly GCA_004027455.1). Taxonomy (NCBI): domain Eukaryota; kingdom Metazoa; phylum Chordata; class Mammalia; order Rodentia; family Hydrochaeridae; genus Hydrochoerus; species Hydrochoerus hydrochaeris. The sequence goes on from PVLA01001080.1 coordinate 83,017, forward strand.
TGGGAGCATGCCCAGCTCCAACCCACTATCCATGCTTTTTTCTCCCTTTTTTTCTTTCTTTCTTTTTCCTCAGTTTCTTTCTGGGTTGTGAGAATTCCTCTCCTTTCTTCTGGTCTTCTCTGTGGTGTTAAATTCTAGCATTTGAGTTGTTTTTCTCAGAGACGCTCTTAATCGTGTTACCTATCAATCCTCCATCTTCCCCCGCCACTTACTTCTTTAATGAATCTGCCTCCAAATTAGTCACTCTGATGAGGTGAGACTTCAACACATGAGTTTAGGAAAAACATACATTACAGAGATAGCTGATGTACTAGATAACAATGGTTTTAGTGTCATGAAGTTAGTGTCAGAAGGAAGCTGACTTGAGTGTCTTCAAAGATGGAAGATGATGCTTGAGGATAATCATTTCAAACAACTACCACCATTAAAGGAAGGCATGTGGAGAAGAAGATAGAGATTGTTTGTCTATTTTTACTAGGTAGGAAACAGGGAGTTGGATAATCAGTTATCTGAAGGCTCTCACACTGCATAATTATCAGCTTTGATGCTGTGTTGATTTTGAAGTTAGAAGAACTAGAGGTTATAGAACTATTGAGGTGGGGAGGAAAATAGGCAGAAGACATTTGATGGATTTTATAATTCTTTTGAATATTTCAAATTTTAGTCTTGTGTTAGAGAATTCAAGATATTATTGTAATATAAAATTCTATTGGATCATTTATACAAACATAATGTGGAATTTACTGATACAAATATGTGCATTTTTGTTACAGTTTTGGGGATGATAAAGGATGGACATCATTGAAATGCTTGAAAATATATGACACATACCTTAACCCAACTGTAAATAATTGCTCTGTGTTTGGATGAATTACATTGATTTATGTTTGGTAAAGAATAAGTCAACACTTGATTAATTGCATATGCCTGTAAAATTCTGAACCATCTTTACTGTGTGTTACTTTTTACCAAAAGAAAGAGACAGGGAAAATCTCATCTTGTATTGGATACTGAATGTTTTTGCTCTAATTGTTTGCCTATGGGTGATCGTTTCTTTCTTGAATTAAAGTGCTTTTGCAGCAGGGTACTTTAAGATGGGTATTGAGCTTAGAGACAGAAAATCTAGATTTATGTTTTAATATCCTTGTGTCCCTGGTCATCTAACTGTATATCTAGTCCTCAAGTTTTATATCCAAAGCAATAGAGATAAAATAGCACATTATTAACCATATTATTTGAAATTATACCTGTTTAGAAAGTTTAGGCCAACTTTTCCTGCAATGACACCAGAATTTATCTACCTATCTATCTATGGAATTTAACATCATATCAATTTAATATTTTAGATTTATTTGTCCACAGTGTGGTCTGGGATTTTGTGTAAGGTAATGGTCATCTCAGGAAATTAACCCAAAGTCTTCAAAGCAAAGCAAAAGTTGCCATTGGCAAGTAAAAAGAAAAGCAAAAAATTCAATGATTAGAATTACCATGGAGTTCTAATGGGTTCAGTAACTTTAACTGTGTACTGCCAATAAACATATATAGACATAGAAAGGCAAAGGCTGAGCAAGCACAAAGTCATGAGTTCGATTTCTGATACAAAATAAAAAAGACAATAACTTGAAATGTATGGCTGGTCTATCAAGATAAAAACAGAGGTTTCCACTAATTCTACCTCTATAGGTAGCAAACCTACATAGTTTTATTGGTTTTTCAGTCTTATAAAACTGAAGCAGCAGGTTTAGGTGAAATTCAGTGGAATTTTATTTTTTGCCTTTATAGACAAAGGTGTGATTGGGATGTGTGAGTGTGTGTGTGTGTGTGTGTGTGTGTTAGGGTAGACAAAATAGTTTTATAATGAAGAGAAGACCTGTGTTGTGAATTATCCTTTTAGCTTTTGGATGCAGAATAAAGATAATCCCAGCAAAGAAGCAGAATATAAATAAGTTCTTTTAGAAAATGGGTGTTTTCAGATAATTTTATTACATCATTTTTAACTAGCTGCAATGTATCAGGTTTCTTAATAATTTAAGTAGCTCAAATATATACATTATTCTCATATACAGAATGAACACATTCACACAAATAATAGGCCAAGCTAATTAACAACTTATCAGTCTCATTTTGGCCAGAAGCCACCTCTGCTGAGTTTTTTAGCTTGTGAATATAGCCTAACTCTAGGAGTACTAATTAACATGGTATTTCAATAATTATATATTTTTAAAAGCTAAGGTTATCATATTGTCACAGCTCAAAGCACAATGTTCTTCTATCTTCAAAAGGGTTGAAAACATTTTAAAATAGGATTTGTTAAAGAAGAGCTGTATTGCCTTTTAAAATAAGGTTTGTGAGAGGAAAGCTGTCTTAAACATCCAAGATATTTGGAATTTTTTTAAAAGACGAGAAATCTAGAAGTTTATAGTTCACGTGTGAATCACAGGGAGAAGGAGATCATATTTGAATAGAAGAATATTGTCATGCAACCAAGTCAACAGTACATGGATGTGTAATTTATTGAACACAATTTCATAGACTTTGTGCCATGTGGAATGAGAGAGGTGAATATAGTCAATACAATGAAAATGGTGATGTCTATTCGTGCAATGTTCTTCACACTGTGCTACATGTATCTTAGGAATTTGCACAGATTTTCATAGTAGGTAAGAGAATCCTACCAGTTCTGTAAACAGCACTAACAGTTTAATCATCCTTTATACTTCCTTAAAATTAATCTAATAGGCATGGGACTTCTCTACTTCCCTTGGAAGGTAGGTAGCTTTTCATACAGTTTTAAAATAAATACATGGCACCATGCATCTGCCCAGAAATGCAGGAGGGCACCTTCCAGGTATGAAAAAATCAAGATAGGGAAATGAGTCACTAAGGACTGCATAACAAATTCCATTGAAAGTCTAGTGATTTCCTCATGATAGCTTCTAAAAAAGAATTGGATTGAGTAGAAGACTGATGTATCACAAAAAAATAGTTTCGGTTTTTAGATCACTGTGTAGTCTCCAGAAGTTGGTCTATGAATTGAGTCTCTCCAAACTTTGCAATTCCCAACTACTGATTTCATGTAACAAATATTCTTACTTCTACATCTAAAAACAGAGACAATAATGAAAATTGGGCAAGAGGGCTCAGGCATCCCTGTGCTTGGGAGACTGAAGCAGGAGGATCATGGTCATTTCAAAGGCAGTCTGGACTATTTAGAAAGACCCTCTTTCAAAAAATAAAATCTAAAAACTACAACAAAATAAGGTACATGGGGTTAAAAAAATTCAATACTGGGTCTTGTGTTATTCTATCAGTAATTGATATTCATAACACATAAATCTAAAGATAGAGATCAAACAGCCCAGTCCATCTTAACAAGTTTTTGTACAAAAAATTTTTTATTTGATATTATATGTCTAATAATGTTAATCAAATCTGTATAGTAATTACATCATCTGGTCAATTACACATGATTCTAATTATATTGATACCTCAGTTCAGAAGAAAAAAGTCACATTTATAGATTTATAGTTATGGGAAACCTAAAAATAAATTTTAATTTATATGCACGTATTTTGTTGCAAGGTTATACAGCTGAGCAATGAATAACAAGAAGAGGTGCAAACAGGGAAGGGGACATGCACCAGGCAGATGGAAGGAGGACGTTCTAGGTCCTACGTGTAGTCAAGCATGATTGGGTGGTGAACTGGAGTTGCTAAAAGGAGAATGGGTTATGGGAGCAGGAATTGGAGGGATTTTTCCTCATAGCAATTTTAAAGCTCAAATATATTCATTTACTACAAGTGTTTACTTTTTCAGGTATCATGAATGATTGGTTTGAAAGATGTATTTTTTCTATATTTCATTAGAATGTGGATTTGGCAATATTTTTTCATAAAGCAGGAGGAGATGGTAAACTAAGATCTTTGTTTCAACTACTTCCTTCTGCTGGTACTGAATGAAAGCAGCCGTGGGCAACATGTCAACACACCAGCGTCAGCGTGGGTTTAGCAAGGGACTCTGGACTTTGGATTTCATGTTGTTTTGAAAGTGTTTGCTTTTTATTTTGGCCACTTAAAAATACAAAAATCATTCTGGATTCACAGTTAGTATAAAAATGGCAAGATTTAGTTGATGTTTACAGTTCGGTCACCCCTGATCAAAGGATTTTATTACCTTCTAGATAATCTCCTGACCTCAAACCAAGAATCTAGCTTTTTTACTTCTCTCTTAACACCAAAATCTCATAAAAACTCGTTGGAACATAGTTTTGTTTTGCATTTTGAAAGCACTGAAGCTTATTTTTTTTATTGGTGTTTCTGTACAGAAAATCTTAGCAATTTTCAAATCTATCTTCATTTTAGCAAAAATCTATCCAGAGTATCATTGTCCTTAACCATTTCTCTTTTGAATTGAAGAGACTGTTATCTTATATTGAAAGCATCTAAAATTTTATCTGAGAGTTTGAAAATGTTCCTGAACACAATAATATTGTAGAATCATGAGCTTCAGTGCTGATAATCTGAGTTTGATTCTAATTTATACTACCTAGACCTGGAACAAGTTACATTTTATCATTGGAGACTTAATTTCCAAATGTATATTAACAGATATGATAATGACAGGCTTTCTTGATTTGGTTATTATGAGAATTGAAATAATGGATGCAAACTATATAGCAAGAGACACATAATAAGCACATATTATAGTTCAGTTATTTAATAATAGTAGTATTCTCTTGAATACTTTAATTTTTCACTTTTAATCAATAGACATCTGATAACAGTATATTTCTTTTTAAAAAATGCCTATGCTTTACTTTATGATTTTTTTGCTCATAACCTGGAAGTTCAAATAATCTTATCTATGTTAAGCAATTTATCATAACTGTGACAGAATGCCTGAGGCAAACAACTTAAAGGGAGAAAAGATTTATTCTGGCTTATAATTTCACAAGTTTCAGTTCATGGTTACTTGGTCACATCCTTTGGGCCTGTGACAGGTAAAACATCATGGTGGGAAACTTGGTTGAGCAAAAGTGCACACCTCCTGGTGTGAAGGAAATGGAGATGGGGAGGGAGTTGAGTCCTAAAATAGCCTTCAGGACTTGACCCCAGGGCCTGATTTCCTGCAAGTAGGCCTCACCTCCCAACTTGCAATAGCTCCAAAAGCTGGAGATCAAACTTTCAATTCATGAGTACTTGTAGGAAATTTAGGTTCCAAACCATAAAACTAGCATTTGAAATTCTAAAACATCCTGGATCTGCTGATTACTTAGTAGAACACTGTAGTAGTTAAGGTTTTAATAAGATTATGAAAAAATGTATTTAGAAAATAGTGCAGGTGGTATGCTTGAAAGGTTATTTTATCTTATTGCTTCTAAGAAATCATGTATTATAAGACACAGATTTTTGGTAGCATTAAGAAAATCCACGGTCAAGTACACTGTGCAATTCATTAATTTTAAGAAGCATTCTGATTTCAGAGAAGTTAAAATGTCAAAAGGTATACCAATATCTATATCTCAATCTATCATCTCTTTTAAATTATTGAATAACCAATTTTCTTTGGAATTTTTCCCTAGCAAATTTGGGTGGAGGGGCATCACAATACTCTGAGTTTTAAATCACTCCTGCAATTTAGTAATAACTTGCATATGTGTCTTTATTCTATGTATTTGTAACAATCTCTGTCTTGAACTTCAAAGAGTTTTGTTTATCCAGCTGTTTGACATCTCTGTATTGATACCAGAAAGACACATCACACTCAGTTTGCTCAAAATTTATTCTTTATCTTTATCTCATTTCTGTTCTTTGGACTTTGTTCCTTATCTTGATGTATTGAGATATTAGCCAAAAATTGCAGCAGCCTGAAAACTTGGCTTATCTATGACTACATCCTGTTTTGTGTGCCTTCATCTCATCAGTCTGCAGTACTGTCAGTTCTACCACCTTTATTTTAAAATCATCCCCTCCACATCCTTAGGGCCTAGGAGAAGGTTTAGAAACCTGATAAGTCTGGTGAAGCAAAGTATCTTTGTACTTAGATTGCAAAGGGGCTGGAGTCATCCCAACCTGTATTGGGTAAAAGGTGTAAAAGATGGTAATTCCAGCCTCTGGAAACTGATGCTGGTTTTTAGCAATGAGCTGTGATGAATCTATCTGCAGAGCAGCTATACGTCCTGTGCACATGGACTGGGATTCTCCCAGCATAATGTAAAGAAGAATGCCTCAAGAGCGCTCATTCTACCAAGCACAGACAGGAGTTTCCAGGCCTCACTAAGACCTAGATGGAGAAATCTCAGATTATTTGTTCTATCGGGTGTTCAGAGTGGTGAGACAGCTCACTCAGTTCCACAGGAAAATGGCCTAACCATCGCTAGGGGTCTGATAAGACTAGAATGGAATGGGACATGCTGTAATCATGGATGCATCATCAGCCGCAGTGTGACCTTAATGCTTTCTTCCCAGCGTCAGAGAAGCATGCTGACTGTCTTCTAAACAGGATAACACGCCAGTCAAAGGTCAGATCTTCCAAAGTGGATGTTTTCAGGTACCATTTTTCTGAATCTAAGATACTTGATTAGTAGTTTTCAACCATCACAGTGATAGAATTTACCTCATTGCACACTTTCAAAAATCCCAGGTAAATCAGAGTGTAACTCTTAGAACAGCTCATGGTACATACACTCCAAAGTTAGCTATTAAGAAAAGAAAAGGAGGAGGATAAGGTTTTATTTCTGCAACTGTGCCCCAAACCCCTCTTCTACTTTCAGATCTACCAAATGGGTTCTCTTCTGTTGTAACCAGAGAGCAGCGGTTCGATAGATCTCAATATACTATGGCAACTAAATACCTACATGTGACATCATACTTCTTTTTTTTTTCTTTTCTTTTCTTTTTTTTTGGTGCCGGGGATTGAACTCACAACCTTGCGCTTGCCAAGCAGGCACACTTAGGCCACAGAGCTAAACCCCCGGCCCCGTGACATCATACTTTGGCAACCTAAAACATATTATTTCTTTACTGATACACATAATAATGCCAAAAGTTTCTAAATTTAATCCATTCTATCTTTTCCGTGGATGTATCTTCAAGATTTATTCAACACTCTCAAATAATTTTGCATGTCTTCAGGGTCTAAGGTCCTTCCTTATGATACTTCTTACGACTTTGCTAATATAATACAGCATCAGAGATACCCCAAGCATGGCACAAACACTTGTGATTCACACATCAGATTGATATGCTGATAAGTGAAAATATCCAAAAAGAAAATACTACTTATAATAATTTGTCAAGGAGATTATTTCTTGAGATTTTTTTCAAAAAGAAAAAGAGATCAAGGGACATTTTCCCTAAGGGAAACCCAGTGGTGCACTCGGCTGCCTTTCATGATTCCTAAGGGAGCAGCTGTCATTGCTGGCACCCTCTCAGATCTAGGCTTCGTGCTGGCTCTGCACCAGCAGAATCATTCTGCGTAAGCAGCATTTAGAAACCAAGGTTTGCCTCCTGCAACAGCACTTGACCTCAGCTAGAAACCTTCTAAATGCTAATATGTGAAATTTTGAACTTAATTTCTCTAGTTGTGGATATTTGAAGTCATATGCCAAATTTGAAGGCTATGTATTTACAAGTGTACATACTTGGAGGAAACTTGTGCTTGCCTTAGGATTTTCCAAGTGATTCATAAGAAATAAAAAGCTAAGAACAAGTCGTGAAAACTGGGAAGGTTCTGTCTATCCTTGACGCATCCTGGAGGTTGTTTTCATCTGACCACAGCCTTAACAGTATGTTAGTTACCACTTCCTTTTCTTCTAACATAAAACTGAAGAGAGCGTTTACACAAATCCACTAAAATCCATTTAATACCCTATCTTAGTGTTCTGGACTGTGGGTAAACTGGAATTTATTGCAGTGTAACATTGGTCTAAAAGTTTCACCAGGAAGATTTATGGATAGAGCATAGGTCTCTGTATTTATATTTAACTTAAATAGAATTTTGGGACATTAAAAATCAAAAGAGACCATTCTAAACTGTAGAAGAAATGTTATGGTTACGTACAATCTCTCCAGTATGGATGTAGTCATCATGTACTGCAAACATATACTAATAAAAATTTTAAAAATCTTTTTCCAAGGATACATTGACAAATCTGCATGTATATGTAGACTTCTTTGGTTGAAAGGTGTATACTGTGTATACTCTCTTAAATACCATGAAATTATTCATTATGTGTTTAAACTATTCTCAGTGCGTGTGATCTATAGAAAGACATTTATTTAAAAATGATGGGATGTCCATAAATTTTGTTAACTCAGAGGAAATCTTGTAATTACATACCAGAGAATCCTGACTTTATAATCTTCAGAACAATTCTGAAGATTAATTGTTTAGATGAATCCAGAAGAATTCATAAAATTAAGATTTTAATCCTTAGTTTCCATGGTTCAGGAATTGCATGAAGTCACTTCTAGAAAGTTTTCCCTTAATTAAAGCCCAATATTTATAATAATAGCAAAAAAAATATGATTATAGCTATGCAGTGAGGCTGTTGTGTTTACTGTAAACACTTCACTTATATTTCATATAAAACAGCCAGTCCTTTATGTATGTCATAATATCATTCTGAAATTTCCCAGCAGTGCAGAGAACTGTGTTTCTTTCCTGTTGAACAGTAGTTGGTAGCTGGACTAAACCATAAACACTTCTATGATAATGTTTTTTTTTTTATGGATACTGGAAACCTCCTATGAGTTTTTATTTCCCTAAATTTGTTGAATATGTATTGTCCTTTAGATATAGTACCAGCCCTAGATTACAAGAATGTGCCACACAGACATTTTTCCTGATCTTATGAACCTTGTAGTATAATCATGGTAGACCATAGTGTATACTAAGACATAAGTTTATGGACATGTTGGACATTTTTCATTATAAGGCTGCCTCAGAATTTTTGCCTCCTAATAGTGTAAAAAAAGAAGGCAGAGGATATTGTTAATAGTGTACCATGATTTAAAACCCAAATTACTCACACCATTCTGCTTAGATGGATTATATTCTGTTTCAGTTTGTCTACTTGTACCAGATTTGAGAGCACAGACAGTATCCTGAAAATAGCAGGATATATAGTACAGTAATCATCCTTAATTTCCTATTAACTTAATCTGAAGCTCTGTATAACTTACATTGTTTTACAGTGACTTATCTTAATTGAATCTGGTTTGTTAGATTGCTGTTTTGTATTGACATATTTTATTCAAAGCTGTTATGATTGATAGTATCAAGTCTGAGAGTATAGGCAACTGCACTTAAGATGACAAGATTTACTAGAATATTCACTCTGGTTTGATTATGACCTGCCTTTGAAGTTTTACACTGTCCACAATGTTTTATTTTTACTAATATTGTTATTTATTGCTATATTCAATTATACTGCTATATTCAATTATGCCTGATGATATAGACAATTCTGTTGAAGATAATAAGAGACAATACATTAGCCATTGTAGATCACCTTGCACTGTGATTTATTGGTTTCATGTTTTTATAGGAATTTGTTTTGTTTTGTCTTGCTATGTTTTGTTTTTCCCTCTAATACAGAAAGGATAGAAATACATGTAGAGACTCATGCGTGCGTGGCTGTTTACACTCTCACTGTTTGAATATCTACTTTGTGTGCTTTAATTTTGTAACTTGAGCAACAACTTCTAAGAGGACAATATGTAATTTATCAACTAGAGATTTCTTTTTTTAAAAATCCTGTAGTATTTCTACCCTTTTCCTGTTTTTTCTCTTTAAATAAAAAAAAACTAAAAAAAAGAATTTTTGCCTCCTACCCTTCAATAGACAATAGTAAATGAAATTAGTTTGATTTGATTAATTTTTGGAAAATATGTTGCTATCTTTTTTTTGTTAAGCATATCAGAAACTTTCAAATTGCAAATTTTGACTTAGTCTTAGAAGCATGCTGGTCAGAGTCATGGTGGTGGTGGACCAGAGTCTCTTTTGCTGTCCTGAAATGAAAGACAATTGTGTGAGTGACATACTTGTTTTTGGCCACTTTTACATATTCTTATTACACACATGCACATGCCCACACACACATACACTTTCCTAAGGGAAAATAGCTAACAGAATAATTAGAAGATAATAAGACAGACTGGTAATAAGACTAGGATTGTCTTCCTCAGATTACAATGCAGTAGTGATGTGCTTAAAATTACCCTGAGTAAATGCCGCAAACACTGACTCCTGTGTTTCACTTAGAATCTACTCATTCTCAATCTCTGGGCATCAGTTCTCAAAATATGCATTTTGGTTATAAAGATGGCTTCCCAGACTAGGAAAACTGCCAGAGTAGCCCAGAAAGATTTAGCACGGTGACATGGAATCTTCATCAACATAAGTGTCAAGAGAATAAAATCTTTAGTCCCACATCTGCTGTTAACTAGCAGAATATCTCTGGGCTAAATCATTTTAATTATCTGGCTATAATTCCTTAGTTCTCTCCCTCGACCTCTTCCTCCTAGTTCCCCATTAATTTGTATGAAAACATGACACTCTTGATAAAGAAGTATGAGTAATTAGGCAGTATTATTCACAAACACAGTGTCAGACTGGGACAAGTTCTTCAGCCAATCAATTAACATTCAGTGAACACACATTGTGCGAAATCTGAGAGACATAGAAGATGAGGTCAGTGTTTTCAAGAGCTCACCATCTGCTTTCTGAAAACAACTTTCATTTATGCCAGGACAAATAATACAATGCCAAAGCAGTCAAAGCAGACAATTACTGTATGAGATCAGTCAGTCCTCAGCCTAGAATTGTCTGATAAAATGTTATCAAAACAGACCTCAAATGGTACCGATAGATAAACTAGGTTTAATTGACTTGAATGTACTGATTGGATACTTTATACAAAAGCTCTAGAAAGTCCTGATTTGGTTCTCAAAATAGAGAAAAAAAATATACTGTGAAAAAAGCACCCTCAAGCAAGCAGTAGCATTAATTCAGTGCTAGTCCTAGGAGTTTTAAAAGATTATTACTCTCCAGTGCCTGATCGTTAAGTCTGTTAATAGTAAACTACATCTATGACAGTTTAACTGAAAGAATCTGCACTTAGAGGCTCTCTGTCAGAGAGCCAATGTTTAGTCCTTGCAATGAATGATACAAGACAAGGAAGAGGTGTTTCTATAACCCTCAAAGGACATTGGTGCTGGAGGGAGAAAGGTGAACATCCATGCTGGATTAGGAGCACTGAGACTTCATCACGAAGCACCTACCTCGTCCTCTGGATTCTATCATGGAACATAGATGCTGGATGCCACCACTTACTGTGTTGAATATGTCCCCTGAAAGTTTTCATGAAAGTCTGAGAAACTCACAGAGGAAAAATACACTCATGTGGGGAAACAGGAAAATCCCCTGTATGTCACCCATTCTCTGGTGAGTTGTGGCATTTCCAGTAACAGACAACTGATTTTACAGTAGTGATTAGACAAAAGATAGAGGAAATTGACCTTTTCAGGGATTTATATGAGAGCTACAAATATCTAAGCAGATGTAGAGACCAAAGACACCCATGTGAAAGGAACTTCCTGTGACTTCGTTTAAACTAGCGTGTCTCTCTTATGTACTTGGGGGTTCAATTATTCCTCATTTTTCTAATTTCCCTAAATATTCCTGACCTTCTACACCACTCTGTCATGTGTTCTTTTCCTAGGACAGAAGAGAGAGTTGTCAGTTTGTGGGTAAGGGACTTGGTCATCACAGAGTAGGCCTGCTCTTTGTCCCTCGTGGAGACCCAGCCTAACCAGAGGGAGGATGCATTCAGCCTGGTCCCAGGCTCCACTTTCCCAAGGACGTTTCACTGTGGGGGAGACTGCAATGACTGATCAGTCTACCTGAGGTGCCAGGTATAAGGCTAATTCCGGGGACTATTAGGGGACCCATGGCAGTTACATATAGACGCCATCTCCTTCAGTTTTTATCATATATAATAGCTATTTTTACTTCTACATGATTGACTTATTTGTTTACCTGTAAATTGTTTCAAAATTGGGTGGTGAGAACAGTATTTATTGGGTCGTAGCTAACTTGAACTATAAGACAAGTTATATTTTATGTATGATTTTGTGCATTTTAATGTAATTCGCTGAAACTAAATGCAGCAATAAGAAATCATGACAAGGGAGTGTTATATGACCTCATGGTGACTTGAATGTTGGTCCCATGAGCAGACCAGCTTTCTACCTAGAGTTATGGGTGGTAATTGACCAACTTGAATGAGGTGGGATAAGAAAAGTGATAATTCTTTCTCAGTAGTTTATGGAGTTTACAAAATAAAATGCCTTCTTCCCTTGTGTACTAGGAAAAGGATGCTTGAAGGATGGAGTGGGTAGGCCTTATGCTTTAATAGCGCTACCCTCAGAAGAGTTTTGAACAAGTTTTGAGAAGAAGGCAGTAGTGCATATTTATATTAATACCTCTAGAAATTGAAGAGTAAACTTTGTCCTGAATTTTCGGGAATGCCAAGCATGGCAGGACATTGCCATCTTTGCTTGCTCTGTGTCTCAGCTTCCAGGACAATTTAGAGTCGCTTTGTTATCATCTGACAGGGTTTGCATGAAGATAAAATTTGAGAGTAGAATTAAAGAGTGTGAGAATGCAGGTTATATATTCTGAGTGATGCAGTTCACCAATAACTCCAAGTTTAAGGGTGAATCCGGCTTAAAGAGCAAATTTCTGTAACATTTTTGAGAGTAAATTCACTATGGTAAATTCAGTATGGTAGACTGAATCCTGAATTTAGAATTAAAGCTCAAAAGTATGTATGATCTTAAACAACTTGTTTAAAGTCCCTCAGCCTCAGTTTTTTAAAAACATCTGTAACATCACTAATGATAATTTATAAAGAAATGATTCACATGAAAACCAACTACATTTCACAAATGCTGAATACATTTGGTTGATTTATGCATCAGAAAGGATGAAGTCGAAGACTTGGAAAAAACTTTAGCAACCAGCTTGTTTCTCTATTTTCAAGGAAAAATAAGAAGGATAATAGTGAAGATTATGAGGTAATGAAGCTGTAAAGAGATAAATCAGTAAGTTCGAAGTTTCTGTTTGTGCAGCCTGAATCACAGTTCTTTCAGAAGAGTCCACAATCTACCAGAAAAGGACAAGAAGTCCCAGACCTAGGCTATGTGCCACAAAGATTGTATAATTCTATTATTTGCCCAACTGCATAGAAATATGATGCCTTTGAATCTCACAGTTTCTGCCGTTCAATCCTTTATGCAGATTTTCTTATACACCTAATAACCATATTTATATTCTTTAATCTTTGTCATATTGTTATTGATTATGTCAGGAACATCAGACAGTCAGGTTTCAAACGTGTCAGCCTGGGACAAATTATTTCCAGTCTACAATGCTTTTCCAGCTTTTCCCATGGTGAGGGTGTCAGGTTGATGATGCATCTATTGACTGAGCATGTGTTGCCTGCAGGCCCTCCAGGCCCTTTAGCAAAGGTTAAAACCGGGCTCTGAGCTCTTCTGAGCTGCCTGACTACTATTTGTCAGACACAGCATGTGTGTGTGTGTGTGTGTGTGTACATGTTTTGTAGCTGGAAGTCTTAGAAAGCCTTTCAGGGATGAACATGTACTGAATTTCCTTGGAGAATAGGAAAACCAAGGCTAAAAATTATTCTTGCATTCTTGGATTCAGTTGTTATTGGAAATATATAAAATGTTTGAAGCCATCACAGATCAGAATATCAAATTATGATTCCATGCTTGCTTTCAAACAAGTAATAATTCTTGCTTTGCAAAACGTACAGGGGACATGGTAGCCGAATGTATTTCCTACCCTTTTTACCCCAAATAAAGTAAGGTACATTTCTTGGTGAATTAATACATTCTAAATGATGATGAGCCCGGTGCTGCTGGGACATACTGACATGGTTCTGACTTTTGAGTGGTATAAATAAGAAAAAAAGAATTTAGATATTAACATGTGATGACTGACTTCAAATTTATCTATTAATGATATAAGCAAAAAATATATTTCTGACTATGCTTAGAAAATGCTAGCATAAAGTCTCTCCAATCACAACAGAACTGATTCCTGCCCTCTAAACTATAACAGCAACCAGCATTTAGAGAATGGCTATTTTCTTCTTTGCTAATTCAAATGAATATATGCAATGGCATATGTAATTACTTTAATTAGCTGGTAAAAAAACTGTGTTTGACCCTTAGGTGTCATTAAAAAAAAAAAAAAAAAACTTTTGTAAGTCTAACATTTTTTTCTGAGCCTACATTTGATTTTTTAATTTTTTAAAAATGCATTTGATGGGTTAGACAATAAAGGAAACATCTGATCAATTCTTACTCTTTCTAGTTAAAAGTAGGTTTGGTTTCTGGGGAACAGAGACCCTCAACTCCAAATGTGTCTTCCTTTTTTTCCAGAGGAAACTACATTTGGTGTCTAAAGGACTTGTTTTGTTAATGGGAAGCCTTGTAACAGAATTTAGCTGAGTGCTTTGAAAATTTCTCCCTTCCTGGTTTCCCAGTGGGCTGCTGTGTCCTGACCAGCCGGCACTCTTAGGGATAAAGTGCCTGACCTTTTTGGATTTATAAGTCTCCAAACTAATTTCTTTTGACTAGTAGGACCATGTTTATGATCTCTTGACTAAGATTTGTAGGTAAAATTTTTAAAAATCCACTTTTGCAGTGTTTCATTTGGCAGAAAATATCTATTCCAGATTTATTACAAATTAACTCTGGAGATAAATATATTGAGGAATTTTTATTTTATTTGACATACTACCTTTCAAGTTTCTCAGCTTGAGCTGGTCTTTATAAGAGATTTGGTGGCTGGGGAGAGATTTGGTGGCTTGTGGAAATGGGTATTGCGAGCCCAGAACTTAAGAGATTGAAATATTTTTTGAAAAATATTTTAATTATTCCCATATCCAGTGTGTTTAAAACACTGCCATTGGAATCTCAAAGCTGGAGGTGAATTCTCTTAAAACTGCATTAGACAGTGCTAAATGCCAAGCTTGTCATTCATAACAGAACAGAAGAAGGTGGAGTTTCCTTTTAATCACCAAGATTACAACTATCACATTTGCTCATTTCTGACTGCTTCAGGGGATAAAATATTCCATGATTATCTTTGGCTCAGTCTGTTCTTTCAGGGATATTTTGAACCATCTTTGGTGACATTCTAGAGTGACTTCAGGCTCAAACTTTCTTGGGGGTTTTCTCGGGGTGGGGATACTGTGGATTGAACCCAGGGACCTCGCAATGAGCCACTCCGCTAGCTCTTTTTAAAGGTTTTATTTTATTTTGTTTCATTTTATATTTTACTTTAATTTTGCATAGGTCTTGCTAAGTTGTCCAGGTTTGGTTTGAAGACATTGTCCTCCTACTGCAGCCTCCCAGGGTGCTGGCATTGCAGCATGTGCCGTGATCAGCTTCATTAATTCTTACAGGCCCAGGAATAGACTCCCTATCCCAGGGTCTAAATGTGGCCTGTGTTTTTAATGTATCCTACAATAGTAATTATAATCTGGGAAGAAGGTAGGGAGTAAAATATGGAATTTCAATCTCAGGGTCAAGGGGTTTAGTCCAATGGCACAAGCATCTTTCTGTCAAGCATGAGGTCATGAGTTCGATCCCTGGTACCGGAAGAGAGAAAGAAGAAAAAGAAAGAAAGAAAGAAAGAAAGAAAGAAAGAAAGAAAGAAAGAAAGAAAGAAAGAGAGAGAGAGAGAGAGAGAGAGAGAGAAAGAAAGAAAGAAAGAAAGAAAGAAAGAAAGAAAGAAAGAAAGAAAGAAAGAAATTTCAAGTTCAGACATCGAATCCAAAATCACACAAGGATACATAAGCTAACACATCTTTTTTTGTTGTTGTTGTTAGTAAAGGTTTCATTCTTTTTCTGCATTCAGCCTGTTCATGATGCAGAAAGTTGAAGGCAAAATATTACAAATGATGATAAAAGATGCCCAAGGCATGTCTATTGTTATGAATAGATTTTTAAATTAAAATATTGACCATAGGCACACATTGCGTGATTTTTTGGTGCCAAGCATTTGACTAAAAACCTTGACTGCCTTAAATAAACCCTTTGTGAATATCTCCCTTCTGCAAATATGGAAACTAAGCTTCACAGAGGTCAGTATCATGGGGTAAATTGTCCATTTACAAAGTAGGACAGGATCAAAGTTTATGCCAACAGTATTTTTAAACATAGATCTTTCATGAAGAGATGGAATAAGAGAAAAGATAAGGGTGGACGAGAGGGGAAGGAGATAAAAAGCCCAAAGTTGTGTTTAGTACATACACTAACCCTCCACAAGGAATGTAATAATTATGAACTTCCAGCATGTTCTAGTAAAAGTAAAAATGAAAAAAAAGTGAAATACCTGTCCTTAATTATTACACTCAAGTCGAACACCTGAAGCACTTTATAAATGAGCACAAATATACACTTAGAGCATCTTTTCCATATATTTTCCCAAATGCTACTGAGCGAACGTGCAGTGGTTGGATTGCTTCAGAGCTAGGCTTGTCAGGTAGAGTCCTGGTCGCAGTGTGCTCAGCGACCACAGCCACTGCTGGGGGCTAAGCCTCCTCCCTGGGACCTCTCAGAAGATGCCTTCCTTTGGCTCCGTCTCAGCCTACCGTCTTCCAAGACACTGCGCAGGGTTCTAAATTCAGCTCTCTCAGTAGCCTGTGCCCTCCGCGCGGCGTTAGAGCTGCAGTCTTGACATGTGACTTTAAAAATCAGTTCTTGCTTAGTTTAGGCCCCGTCTCGTTTCTCTAAATATGCTCCTGAAAAGCAGAGTTGAGATCCGCTGCCATGGCCTTGCCTTCAATGCTAACTGCTTTCCCCAGTGTGAAGCCCTTGCACCGAGTGCAGTAATTGTGCAATATCTGCTTCTCTCAGTGTTTTTTTCTGAATCTCAGTCAAGGGAAATGACCCCGAGTTTTAGCAAAATTATGTCATATAAGGCCTCCATTATAAATTCAAGGAAATACATATCTTAGAAGAATTTTAGAAAACGTAGACAAAGTTCTGGACTTTTGTCAAAATTCTACCAAAGGCAAAAAAGAAAACCCAGTTTGAGTTGAATTCCTTTGAATTGCGTTTTCTGATTCAGCAACTTATTGGAACACAACCTGCGGAAGTCAATTCGTCACCTCAATTGAGATTTAGGATTTTAAAGACTTCTGGGCTTAGACCAATGCATTGCTTTGTCAATTAAAAAAAAAATGCACGACACCATAAAATATTGCTGTTTCATATTAGAAACCCAGGCAAATTTCCCAGCATTCTCAAACTCCCCATCTTCCAACCCTACTACTAAGGAAAATTAAAAAAAAAAAAATGAAAAAGAAAACCTCTAGTTATCAGCTTCAGAGCCAACAAAAAACATTCAAACAAAAACCCCTCTGCATCATGAATTGCTGAAAGAGCAATTTTACATTTTTGGATGAATGTTAAAAGCTTGTGTTTTACTTTTAAATAAAGTTGAGCCAGGGCTCATGTAATTAATCTACTGCGCTTCCTGAAGATATCCCCTAATTCTGGGGAAGAAAAAAAAGTATTTCCTGTACCAAAAGTATTTCCTGTACCAAAAGTATTTTTAATAAATCTTCAAATGAACAAAGAATAGTCACCCTTATTCCCCTGTTCAATTTGCCAAAATTGCTGGGAAAGTTATTTCTCATTGTTTCAGCACTAAGTCAACATTTGAGAAATGGAGACTTAAAAAAAAAAGCGTAAATCAAAGGATTAATATCCCAGCCATGGGTAATAGAAATTTCAGCAGCTAAGGGGCACTGGGTTTATGGAAATAAAACAAATGGCTCTATTCATTATCGATAAGAATATGTAATTTGTGTTTCAACTAAATACCAAAGTCATAGTTCAGTCTTAAGGACCCAGTGACTCCATGATATAGGACCTCCTTGCTGTCTTCTTAGGATTTTTTTTTCCTTTTTTTCAGAACACTTCCCACAATTTACAGCCTTATAATCAGTCGGGTCCTATAGATTGAGGTGTAAGTGTGGTAAAATATGTTTTGTTAAACAAAAATTGTGAAACACTTCATTGTGGCATATAAATTACTATTTCTTCCCTACTTTTCTGCTTTTCGATTTACGACATTTATCTGACACATTTGTTTCATAGGGAAAAAAATCCAAGTACTTACATTTATTTAAATGAGAGCTAAGTTTTAAAAACAGCGTTACCGGAATGTTAACTCCCTTGTAATCCTTGAGCAAGGTGTGAGTATTCGTTTTAGTAAAGTGCATTAAAAAGTGCTTTTCCCGTGGAGTATGTGTATGTAAATTGGCAGAGTCATAAGCATTAATTTGCTAAGTATACCAATCACATAGCTAAAAATGTTAACTTCCTTTTATTGCAAAGAAAAATTGATACTACATACAAAATTTTCTTTATGAACCTATCATTTAAAAATATTACAACAAATAGGTGATAGACAAATGAAAATGTAGAAAACCTAAGGTCCAATTTTTCTACTATCTGTCAAATTTTATTTGAATTTATTGAAAATCTAGTAAATTATTTGCCCCATGCTATCAGATCCAAATGATGGAGGATGTGATTAATTTTAGGTATTGGTATATAAATCATAAAAAAATGAAACAAGAATGTTCTTGTTAGCCTAACATTCTAGAGTTTGTCCTATAGAAAGGAGTTAATATTGATGGCCAGAGAGGTAGATAAGAAATGGAGCAAGAGAATTTGGCAAAGATATTTTCATCACCATGAATCAATATTTAAAAGATGATTACTAAAGGATTTAAATCAGTGGAAATTTGAGATATTTAACAGACTAAAAAATCTATGGCTTTCTCAGTTACTTCAGAATCATCTCATACTCACTGGTAATAATCATTAATACTTTTTCAGTAGGAGAGCATTTATTAAGCCTGTCTTTTTGGCTAAGCTAAGTATTTTTCTTACATGGTATTATTTAATTCTAGGAAATAATATGGCAAGTATTATTATCCTATTTTACATATGAAAAAAGTATTACATTTGGATCTTGTGGTTTAGCATTTCCCCAAACTTTCTAGTAAATAAATTTGTTATTATTTCTAGATTTCACCTAATTTTGATCTCATTAATACTGAACTTCAGCTTACTTTCTTTTTAGATGATGAGTAATCTCTCTATAGATTAAGCTTGCCAAAGTGTATATGAATTCAGTTAGATGGTTCCAAAGTAGCTTGAACATAAACTGGACAAGCAAAGTTTGGCTAGTGGTATAAGAAGAAGCAGGAAATGACTTTGAATGAACCAAGGATTTGTTCTTTAATTCTAGTCACCTCACTGGCACTTTTCATCATTTAAATTTCAAAAGCTGCTGAGAGACACTTCATTAGCCTCATTTAGGAGAAAACAGATTTAGAAAATTAGTCTGGAAGCTGCCTTATGAGACTAAACCTACACCATGTGATGACGCTGAGCCTCCTATGTATGGAGGCGAAGGCACAAATAACTTTCATCATTTATCTTTTTGTCTTGTTTTGTTCTCAATCACCTACAGTCTCCTGTTGCTGTATGCAACATTTCAAGCACTTCAATTCTTTTTCATCAAGGGGGAAGAATTGATTATGTGGGAAGGATCATAATGATGGATAACAATATTATCACACTGGAATTTATTTCACAACTCAAATATGCTTTATTATTTTGGGGGTGAAAAATTATTAATGGTCTAAAGAACAGATGAAACATGCTGTTGGAAAGATAAAAACATTAAGGTGCTGTGCTTTGACTGTGTGAAATGGTTTAGTGAAAATTGGCACACAATATGTACCCAAATGAATCTGCTCTCCCAATGCAATAACCTGCAAGAGTTCAGATCTACTTAATCTTGAGATATTGAAACAAAATGAATGGAAATTCTAATGGACTCCATAATGATTATGCATTTCTCTTTCTCTGTTTTTATTCTGCCTCTCCCTGAAGACATTGTAATTTTATTTATTAGCAAAAATGGTTGCAAGAACCATCACTTGCTGTTGTGTTATTCCTGTTTAATGGTTCTGTGAGGTTGCATAATGTGAAGTTTTTGCACAGAAATACTCAACCAGGACCATCAGTAGTTGAATCACCATGTGTTGGCAGTATCTGGTAAAATTAGATCAGTGTAAGTCCTGTGAAAAAGATGCGTGAAACAGTAAGGGAAAGATGACTTATCTCACATAAAACACATTTCTTTCTCACTTCTTCTACTAGTAGTAGTAGTATTTAGCTTGACTTATAGTAATTATAAGTTAGGACCCCCTTAGGCACAAAATAATTAGGTATTTCCTTCCTCTATAATAAATGGCTGTGGAATAATTTTCTTTTGCTCTTTCTCTGACATTTGTTATTTTTAAAATTTTTCTTGAGAAAAATTACCTTAAGTGGGGGGTGGGATAGGACGGATTTGTTCATATGAAACGTATAGAAGCTATTTAAGATATTTCAGATGTATGAAATTACTGTTTTGAGAGCACGAGACTGACAACACAAAATCACTATCTTCTTTGTCAGGAACTCTGACAAGCTGAATAAATACATAGAGAGGGCATCTTGGAAGTGGGTAGACAGACCGGTGACTCATGACGGGGTCAGAGCCTTTGCTATTTGCTTAGAAACAGATCTCTTTCTGGCTGCCATGGGAAGGAAGTGATGATGGAGAATGGTGAGATCCCGAGCAGCATGGTCCAGGCAGTTGGAAGGTCAGGGGTTAAACATGTGCTATCTCAGCTATGCTGGGTGCAATAACAACATCAGAGCATCCAGAGAGCGATCTATCAGGGCAATTAGTCAAACAGGTCTGTGGTAGCCCAGATAGGCTTGGCTCTGTTTGCCTCTGTTTATCAGTTGTAGATAAGGATCCTTGTGAACCTTTAACTTACCTTGAGAAAGTAGACACCTGGATGGCAAACATAAGACAACAGCGCCTATAAAAATTGGTTTTGAAAAATGACTACAGCTCCCAGATGGGATTGCATAATATTTATTTCTGGCTGTTAAAAAAAACAAGAAAAAAAGAAAAATGAAGGTGAAGAGGTAAGGATAAGAGGAAGAAAAAGAAGAATTTGTCTTGCAGTTTTTCTTAATGTTATTTCTCAGTCTATTTTTTCTAAAAGCAGAAATTGCAGAATTGGATTTCTTTTGATAAAATACGGAACTGTGTCCAGCAGACCTAGGAAGTGGAGAAGATAATTTACAACATTGTGGTTTTTTCTTTCTTTTTTTTCCCCTGAGATTTTCCTGTAAGTGCCACCCAGATCTTCAAAACATTTTCCTTTCTTGGTTCAGGTTGCCCTGACTTAATATTTCCTTATTCTCTTCTGATTGTAAGTAGAGGATAACAACAACAAAAAAAATCTTTGTCCCCATATGATTTATGCCAAATCACATAAGAGACACTTACAAAGGGAACTTTCATAAGAAACATCTGTGATTAATTTTAATCCAGTTAAAAATCTCAGAATTGGAAGCTCTTGAGAGGATAGTAGATTACTCAGCCATGCCCAGAGTATCAGGGCATAGCTCTCTGTGCTGGTCCACAGGTTCCTGGAAGATTCGTCATCTTCTGCCTACCTTAGCTTAGAACAGGATGCACCTTCATATCTACTCAGGAGAGGGGTGTTCTTGGTTCTTCAGTTGCAGCAGAAATACTTAGGGGGACATTATTGTACTTTGTGCTGACCTTACTACCTAATTATTCCATCAGGAGTTAAAAATTTATCCTCAAACCTAGTTTCATCAATTGCACTTACACTCCATTTTTTCCAGAAAAGCAATGCATACATAGGCATAAAGGTATTCTTTCTTCAGAACTTCCTGTGTGTCCTCCCCTAAGCCAAACTCACAAAGTAGGTACTCATATGTGTTCATGACCTATTTTTCACCCCTCGACATCAATTATCTGTGTCATATTAAGATATTTAATTAACTTCCCAGGAGTTGACATTTCTTGCATGTACAAACTGGGAAGACAAGTGAAAACTGTTTCATAAGTCTCACAGAGGTGCCTTGTACAGTGTTTAGAATACAAGAGGCTCTGGAGAAATGCCCTGCACAAGCATCCATCCCTCAGAAACTTCTCCACAGTTCCATAGAAGTGGAGGTGGGTGAAGTGGTGGTGGTTTTCAAATCCCAAACTGCACCATGATGAAAATATCATGATTTCCAAGACAAGTACAATAATTTTTCCTGGATTAATTTTTCACCTGTTCTAAAAACTAACTTTATTTTTTAAAAATTTTTTGACAATTTTAGCTTCAAAGCAAAGCAGAAGGTGCAGATTCTGCATCGTCCCTTTACCTCTGTCTCTGCACATCCACAACCTTCCCTCCCTCCTCACATTCCCTGCCCGAGTGGTGCATTTGTTACAAGCAATGAACCTTCACTGACACCTCATTATAACTCAAAATCCATAGTTTACTTTAGGATTCACTCCACATTTTTAGTGTGTTTAATGCATTATAAGTATATCGAATCATTCAGCCAATTATTAATTCTTGCTTCTATTTAGCATATTTACCCTTCTCTGAACTGTAAAATTTGCTCATAAAATGCCATCTAGGTCTGTAAAGGTATTATCACCTATGGTTTTTCATGACTTATCTAAAATCTATGATGTTTAAGTAATTTTTGAAAAGGGAATATTGCTCTACTACCCATACTTCTACCAGGCCTATGGCCTACAATTGCATATGTATAAAGAGTAAAACACTTAGACTTCTGCCAAGTTACAAAGAAGTGTGTTTTCCGAACTTCACTGTTCGTATGCATTCCCACTCCCACGGTAAAGATGGAAGGAGACAATTTAAATCACAACTCTAGGAATTTGCTATGGCAAAGCATTTTAAATAAGGCCCCATAAAAGTTTTTCTGGACAGATGCTTGTCTTCATTCTAAAGTTATTCTTAGGCTCCAAGAACACTTCAAAGGCCAGCTACAATGCAATCTGCTTTAGCCCAGAATTAGGAAAAATGCAGATCTGGTTTGGACCTCAGATTTGCAGAATTATGCTTCCAGAACAAAACCCTTTGTGAAGCCCAGTGCTGTGTGGAGAATCCTGTGGAGACTGAGGAAATGAGTCACGGCTGGGGCAGATGCGTGGAAAGGTAGTGGTCGTGGTGTCTGGCTCCCAACTGGACAGGTCAAACTACTACTTATCTGGTATCCTTAAGCATACAGGACCTCTGATACTGGATTGTCTTAGTATAAGCTGGTTTGGGGTTAGGGGTCAGAGTGGGATAGAGGATTCAGAGCTGAGCAACATTGGATTTATACCTTAAACCCACAGCTGCCCTCGCTTCTTTTGCTTTGGTTCTCCTGCTCTGCAGCGTTCCTCGGAGTGACAAGTGCCACCCAATTGCAGGACCGTGGACACATTTATTTTCTGTCTGAAAAGCAAGACTTCCTCTTAACTTGATTAAATGATTCTTTCCAATTCTTACACAAATAATACTTCATTAAGGAATCCTGATCTCCAAAATAAATCTGGTATTCTTCTGTATAATGTGTCACAGAATAATAATGTGAACTTTAAATGAGTTCTTGTTTCACTCAGCAGAGCAAAAATTCTCATGGCAGAGGTCTTGAATCTCCTTAGATTTAGGTCACTAATACAACAGCATATACAAGATGCTCAATAAATGATCATTGAATGAGTTAAAGAATATGTGATCCATATGTTTAAATAATTTTTGAAAAGGGAATATTGCTCTACTACCCATACTTCCACCAGGCCAGGCATCCAGACAAAAAAATATAATCATCAAATACTTATATTTACTGTTTAGTTATATAAAATTTTATGCAATTTAGCTAGCTTTTGGAAATGCCAAAAATTCTGATATATTATGAAATTAAATGAAAATGAATTTGATTTTACTATGGAGAAGTGACTTAAATTGTGATTACCAAATGTTTTCCATTTCTGGTAAATTAATAATCATATAATCATTTTAGGCAGTTGTACTTTTTCTTTTCATTGTGAGAGTTCAGTTTACCGGCTTTTAACATTAATAGGGCACCATTACAGCTTCCCCTTTTGCCCTCCACTTATCTTCTCAAAAAAGCAGATTACAGTTCAAATAGGTGGTGAAAACTGACTAGATTTACAAGGAGAATAAGGGAAAATGTTAATAAAAATTCTAAACACTTTGAATTTTACCTACAAACTGAGCAAATGACAGTTAAAGAAATTCTTGGTAATAATTCATGTACTACAGGTTTTGAAGCAAGAGGCATGGCCTTCTAAAAAAACTATCTGTTCTTTACATCACAGTGGTGTAATAAATAATGAATTTTAAAAAAAAAATGGCCAGTGGTTACTTTCAGATAATTTTGGATCAACTTAGTGAACTGTTTCATTTACTCCACATAGAAAAAAAATTCTGAAAGTCAGATTCCAATGCTGAAGGTTAAAAAAATATAACAAAGATTTAGGGTTAATTACATGATTCTGGAGAGACTTGATAAGGTTCCCAAATCCCCATCAAGAAACTCCAACATTTGAGGTTATTTAATAGGCAGAAACACCTAAGATTCATTGGATTCTTTATTCCCTAGCAGCTGTGGAATGTGCAGTTTTGGAGATGAGTTAAGCGTTGCTATGTGTTACCATGCTTGGGATGAGCAACCACAGAAAGCTAGAACTAGAAGATCTTAGGCAGCTTTGCATCATCATCCATAGATATAGTGAGAGGAGAGCAGCAATTAATGGATGAAGCCTGGGAATGTAAAGTTAATGGGAGAAAACAGTATAGCACAGAAGAATCAGCTTGCATCATCATCCATAGATATAGTGAGAGGAGAGCAGCAATTAATGGATGAAGCCTGGGAATGTAAAGTTAATGGGAGAAAACAGTATAGCACAGAAGAATCAGCTAGTGAACGTATAGTTACAGTGGCAAAATCCTAGCACACTGTGGCCCAGTCCAGCAAGGTCAGCGAAAAACTTCAGGACAATGGATCAAGTGCCCTTGAAAAGCAAGTATGATCTTTCAGAAGATTTTTGATTCATGTTAATTACAAGTTTGCTACTTGTTACATTTATAACCGTACACTAATATGCAAATGTTATATTTATATTTGAGGTTAATGCACATGAATTTGGTAAACAGTGTATTTTCCTGGTTATTTATTTCTTCATATTTAAAAATTCATGTCTGATTGACAAATCACAATCATGTATATTTATGTGGTACAATGTGATATTTTGATATATATATATATATATATATATATATATACAAAATGAAGTGTTAAATAAGGCCAATTAACATCTGGCATCTCATTTATCATTTCTGTGATTAGACATTTGATATTTAATTTTCTAGTCATTTTGGATACATATTTTATTCACTATAATTCTATTGTAGGTGGATTTCCAGATTTACTCTAACAGAAACTTTATCCTATGACCAGCAACTAACCATTCTCACTGCCTCCCAATCTTCTGATAATCATGATTCTGTTGTTTACTTCTATGAGTTACCTTTTTTTTTTCTGCTCCACATATAAGTGAGATCAAGGAGCTTGTCTGTTGATTTTGCACTACAGAGGCATTGCTTTGACCTCTTAATGATAGATATGTCCAATTCTAACCTACATCCTGTGTTTCCTTTTAGAGTTAGGGGCCATTTTAGTTTTTCATCAACCAACTCTTTCAATACTGTTCAGTCATTATGCAACCGATGTTGTATGATGCATTTGTTGATAAATTGATCTCCTCCAAAATAGTTTTAAATGACTTGTACTTTTAAGTGACTAATATAATTTAAAAAGGAATTTCCCATTATATTGTAGCTTCTCAAGGTTCAAAGGGCACATCCTCCTCATAAAACACTGATAGCTAGACTTTTATAGATCAAGTATCTAGGTTGTGATAAGAGGCATATAATCTCAATATGATTCTGGGGTTAGAAATTTACAAACATTCATATCTTGCTGATCTCATGAGTTTCGAGAAGTTTCTAAGGATTGAAACTTGAAATGCATGTACTTTTTTCTAGGCCAGTTAAGAAAGGAAAACATTCTTAATTATTTCATGCCCATATAGTAGTATACAGTATAATTAACTCTGATACATGTTTTGCACCCAATTAGAGGATATTTTAGCACCAAGATAATTGGACCCAGCAGCAACTGAGTAGTGTAATCAAACAAGTTTATCATCATATATTATTGTCCTATGATCCTCTGCATATTGTTAATGCCTTTGCATTAAAAACATGGTCAAGACATCAGGGGAAATGTTGCTCATTATTGAAACATTACTAAGACCTAAATCTAGTCCAGGATATTTCTGTTTATTTAAAAATCCATAACCTTTGGCATGGTTTCATGGTACTTATGATACTTTTATTAATGATTTATTCACTGCTTCTAAGGGTGATGACACCCATTCACTTGCCTTGGTAGTTAATATTTTCTTGTTAACATAAATTATGTGTTAGCTTTCTGCTTTGTGTTACCAAAGGATCCCATGGAAAACTGGAGTTGGGCATGGAATACAAGTACTGGAATTTTCAGACTCCAACAACTGCAGGTCCAAAGAACTCAACTACAGTTTCGAATGTAATCTGTGGACCTATAGACTGGGGACTTGTCAGAAATGTGAATTCTCAGATTTCAGACAAGGTCTATTGTTTCTGCATTTTAATGAAATATCCAAATGATGCCTATAGATACCAAAGTTTAAAAAATGTGTATCTGGTTAGAGTAAGACATTTCTAGGACAATGTCCATAGATTATTTGTCTTCCTTTTCTTGCAGCAGTAGGATACATGATAATATATATGAAAGGAAAGGAAGAAGGAAGATAGAAAGAGAAGTAGGCAATACAGCTGGTGGTTAAGGACCAAATGCATTGAAAGGCATAGAAGAGCCAGGCACTTTCAAACACATTTGGACACATTCAGTCTCTGATGCATCGTTCATTTTCTTGAGCCTCATTCTTTCTAGTCACAGTATTTTCAACTTGCTGCTGACTCACTGTTGTCTTAGATCTTTAATGCAGGCCTGCGTGATACCTTGTGAATCCTTCCCCTCTACTATCAGCTTTGTGGTAACATAACCTTCTCACTTTATAGGTCATAAGCACAAAGCCTTAGAAACCATTTTGCTTTCCATTTATTCCAAGAAATGGCAGCAACGCTCTCAACTAATATTGTTTAGACAAATAATTTTCCATCTCCTTTGGTCTGCTGTACTCCCAATTTGAGTGACATGTCAGAAGAAAGTCCTGGCAACAAAGACACTCTGCAAAAATCTGAATTCCTTGTAGCCATGGTTTTTATATGAGGCAGACATATCTTAGTTTTGAAAAACCTGGCTTTGTTCCTATAGGCAAGCAAGATTTTTCCTTCTTCAATATGATTTTGGCAGTTGAATAATCACTTACAATTACATTAGAATATTTGCTAGTTGGCCACTTTTAATGCTTTATTGTGGCCCAATTTAAAAATATTCACTGAGCCAACTAATTAAAAATATACAAATGCTGAGATTAAAGTTAGTAGAAATTGAGGTATTAATAGTTCAAAATTTAATTCCTTAGCTTTTTCACTTATATTTTCAAGTTTTTTTTTAAAAAATTGGAATTTACTGAGTGCTAGACGTTTTATACACACAAACACACACACACACACGAGAGAGAGAGGAAAATTCACTATCACTGAGAAAATAACAATGTATTTAAGGAAAAAGTAAGGCTATAATTTGAAAAAGTATTAGATAATCTGTGTCATGCAAGGCTTTTAAACATCATCGGGAAGAATCAGTGCCAGCATCTGGACTGGTATGTGAAGGATGAATAAAGAGAACAGAATAGAGCCTTAAAGTTTAAAGGTGAATACCATCAACTTTTCTCTGGAAGCTAGACAAAGGACTCATTGTAGCTACTTCACACTGAAAAATGTATTGAGTAAGACGTGAGAACAGTAATTTCTGAGAAGCTAAACCCAAGTTACTGTTTTAACTATATTCCATTCCTGGACAATGGAGATATATTTATTGTTAAAAGATAAGATAAGACATAGGAAAAGAAAATTTGCAGTATTGTTTGGTAGATTCGTCTAGACTTACGGTCATGATGACTTGAAAATAAAGCAGAAAAAGCATCTTAAGAGAATTATATCAATCCCAAAAAGTAGCAAAATCTATGAAAAAAACTGTTGTTCTATATAACAATCAGGTATCGTGTGTTTGTATGTGTATGTACATGTTGATGCTTGCTTGTGTCTGTATTTCATATAAAGTCCAAATATTCTTATTGGTTGAAATTTTTATGTGTCAGTGGATTTAGACTCATGTAGACACATTTTTAGTACATTTATTGTTCTTTCTTTAGCAGCCACAAAAGAAGTACTTGGAAAATTCCCTCAAATGTCTTAACTTGAAAGAAAAGTCTTAAACAAATTTACCATTATTTTCCCCCTGTCTCTAACTTTACTAGAAGTTGAAGTTTTATTTTAAGTAACATATTCCACTTTTTAAACAGAAGAAGAAGGATCAAAAACGAGATAAAACAGAAGAGACTAAGGAGAATAAGGGCTGGAATTTTGTGCCTCGTATACTTTCCCACCAGAGGAAATAAAAACTTTTAAATATTGATCATCAGTATCAAACTTGTAACTATAGATCTCAGTTGCCCTGGTAGCAACTCCTGATTATGCCGTCCTGGCTATATCTTGGCCAGAATGATTTTACATTCAATGAGTTCTTTAATGTAGAAAGTGCTAAAAATTCATTGAATATCTCCATTTCCTAGAAGAAACAGCAGAGTCTCCTGGGTATGTATCTCTATAACTTCTGCAAGTTTTGCAACTAAATCTGAAAAACCTTTGGAGGGCTTTTCCCTTTGACTCTGCCTTCCTTGCTCTAGTTTTGATTTCCCCTATGTGTAAACAGGCAGAGCAGATTTTGAGCACAAAACACTTGGTCAACATAAATTCATTCTGATAGAATAACAATACATGCGCTATGATCTACAACTGTGCAGGGTCTGATGTCTCCAGATCCTCTCTGTGAATGACTGAAGTCAAAATCGTCATACTTCTAGCCTTCTGAGATGCTGTCCTCTGAACCAAATGGGCTAATCAACCTATTGTGCAGAATTCAAAGAAGCAGGTTTGAGTTTAGAACTGAATTCAGGACCCAGGGAAACATGAAATTTTGAGCATGACACTGTAAATAGGTCTGCGGGCTTTTAATCCTCGAAATATTCTGCTCTGTGTGTACATTCATAGAGACAGGTTTTATCGGGAATATTATAATCTGGAATACAATATTTATAGCTGAAAATGTCCTAGTGGCACAGGTATTTCTCTGAGTGGTTACAGTTAAACACAAACAGGGCAACATTGAAAAAATTCCCTGGCAAGTAGATTCCCATGGTGTTTTTTTTTTTTTTTTTCATTTGTGTGCAGACTACAGATGAAATGTTTTGACATTTGGGGACTTGCTCTTCAGGAGACTCATTGTTCACAAAGCAAGAGTTTCAGCGCTTCTATCGTTTGAATTACAGCTGTTTAAATAAAGTTGATTCTGACAAGTGACCTGAGGAGCGCTGGTACTTGAGCTCGCTTCCTCAAAGATAAAATTTTATTTTTAAAATGATGGAAAATGACATCAGGAGTATTTCCCAACAAAGGAAACCGAAGTGAAGCAATCGTTGCATTGAGCAAGTCAAATTGTGTGCAGGCTTCTAGATGAAATGCTTCGAAAGCATTTTTTCTCTGCTTTTGTCCACTAATATGTCCACCTCATTCCAGCGGGTGCTCTGCTGTAAATATGGAAAGTCACTCATTAAATTACTGTGGAAACAGCCTCTTCCTCTCATGCAAACACTGACTCCCTTAGATTTTTACCAAAAAGGAAAATATCAATACTTTACTTTAGGTTCTTGCAGTTTCAAGCTGTGCTTCTGTACAGATAAGTCTTTTTAACTACAGACTTTTTCATTTTTGTGTTACTAACTTTATAGTAAACATATCAACAAATATAATTTGAATATAATTATACACTTTTTAATAACATTTAAGTACTAATGTAAATAAAATGAGGGAGTGTAAATAAACACTGCAGCTTTCATTTTTGTCTTTATAATTGTCTGTATGTACAACATGAACAAATCCACTATCTCTGGGGGTCTTGGCTATTACTAACACCCTGCATTGGTCTACAAGTTTATTATTTCCAGTGTTTGAAGTTTGAACAGAACCTAGGAAGATACCTGAAGGAGGTCAATTTTCTCTAGTGTCTTTACTGCATTTTACCCAAATATCTGCATCTGGAGTGTCCTAAGAGGGTGGCAGTGAGGAAACCTGGGTTTGGTGTTTGATACTGCCCAGGCGGTTTAGATACAGTGACACCAGTCACCTCATTCACCCTCAGTAGGGATGCATATCAATGTGGTTATTCCCCAGTGCAAATGCAAACCACGAGTCCTCAAGTATTTCCTTAATTTCATTCAGTTATGCTACTTCCACCGACCTGTTTTCAGAAAAACCTCAAAGTTCAGATAAGTATTGATTTGATTATGTGAAAAGAATGACAGTGAATTTGATAATATAACTAATTTTATTATGAATTTTCCATGAATTATGAAAATCTTCTAACCTGCCTCAATTTCATCTTCCCAGAGGCCTCTGAACTGTTTATTCTTTTTATACTAACTTTAAGAAGGAAGCAAAGGAGAATTATAACAGTTACAACACTAAGTTTAAATTAAGTCAGCTTGGGAGCTAAAAGGGCTAGATTTCCTGTCAATGTCTAGAGCCCTTGTGCAGTGCACAGACTGTAAAATGTCACATGGAATCCCTTGGTTGACTAGTTCTCACACCTGAACTATTATCAAGCTGACTTTTCAGGAGCATTCAGTATCATATTTACTCAAGAGATCTTCCATATTGCCCTGGTTAGATACTACATCAGACCTTTTAGAAATAATCGAGCTCTGTATGACAGGAGGTTCTGGGAAAAACAGAGGGAAGTAGGAAAGTAGTATATTGTTCTCCTGGGTACTATAAGATTCTGCTTCCTGGTCACCTTGTAGTTGGTAGAGCTCTGTGTCTAGTTTTAGCAAATCAATTGGAAGTGGACATGATGTATCTCTCCTCTGGGGTACAGTATCTCATTACCATGTGAGATCCTTCAAAGCATTTTTCTTTGCAGCAGCCAACTGCAGTTTTCCAGATTGTCACTGCTCTGTCAGTCTTGTTCCCAGTGTGAAGACAACAATGATGTTGAACAGAGCTCCAGTCAACGCATATGCTGGAGAAATAAACCTGCTTCACTCAAACTGTTGAGATTTTAGATCATTTATACCATATTACTAGCCTATCCCATCAGAACAAACCAACATTCTATTTTGTCTTATCCTATTACCACCCTAACCTAATATATATGTTGAGATTCTCATTTCTTGCACATAAAATGAAATTACTAATATATACTTATAGGTATGAAAATCAAATGAGATAGAGTGCTACACAGGTAGAAGATAGTTCTGTATGAAATTTATTGCTTTGGAGTTTCCTGGAATCGTGGTCAACTGTAATCCAACAATTTTTCAGTTATTAAGGATTATATATGTATTAAAGAACTAAAGATAGTTTTGGTATTTTGACGTGGAACACAATGACATGATGCTTTCCTTTTATAAAATGTTAGTCACTTATGTCACATTGACTATCAAGGTGGGATCTAACATCCAGATAAATATCTCAGAACATAGTAGACTATTATGAACCAAGGATAGCTTACTGACCACTTGGCAGTTGTCTAGTGGCAATAGCCTACTGTCAATCAAATCATATTACATTGTCACACTCCAGAAAAACATATTTTGAAGTGAAAAAATATTTTAGTATTTGATTCAGAAAATTCATCAGTTACCTGCAAATTCATTTTGCATCTGATCTATTACTGTTCATCCCCATTAGAAATAATAAACAATTGAACTTTTAAGAAAATGTTGTGCCCAAGATGTTTTTACATTCTGTGATATTACAGGTGATTAGATAAGTTAAAGTTGTTTATAAAAGAAAATTCAACAACTGTATTTTGCATATCGCTTATGGACGATAGCCTTTCCCAGGTACCCAGGAATGTGTATTAGAAAACAAACCAAAATCAAACAAAAAACCAGATAAAATCCTTGCTTTCAAGGAGATTACCTGACATTTATTGTTACTTCATTAAGCAGTAATTGAAATATATATTTGAATCACATGTTCTAAAACACTTTGACAGTAGACCTTACACCTGTTGTGGATACTCTTAAGCTCATTCTACTTACCTAGCTTTGTAAGTATTTTAATGATGGTAGATCCTCACATGACATTAAACAAATAGTAAGTTATACACATGCATTTTATTACTTTAGCACTTGTTCACTTATTTGTTTTTCAGGGTAATAGCATTGGCCATTATCAGAAATTGAGCCCAGAAAAAAAAACAAATAAATTTTGTTTTTGTTTTTCCTTTAAAATTAGTAGTAGTGGGATTGCAAGATGGCCAACTGAGTGGTGGCACAATAAGAGAGCTTCTCTGAGGAAAAAAAAAAATAAATAAAAACAACTCAGATGCTGGAATCTGCCAACATGGAGAAAGCCAGACAAAAGGAGAGGAATTCTCACGACCCAGGAAGAAACTGAGGAAAAAGAAAAAGAAAAAAAAAAAAGAAAAAAGAAAGAAGAAAGAAGAAAAAGAAGCATGGACAGAGGGCTGCAGCTGGGCAAGCCCCAATCACTGTACTGGCACATCTTAAAGTCAGGTGACTCACGATCAAGCTGGGATCGTGGCCCTGCTGAGAGCGGGGGTTGGTGAGCTCCAGACCCTCGGCTGGGGGAGGCGCTGAGACAGGGAGTGGAAACAGCCAGTCGAGCTGCACGAACTTTGGTGAGTGACGGGACTGAAATCCCCAAACCAGGAGGACTGGCTGGGCAACATTTTGGAGTTGGGCAGGACTGGCTTGAATCGGGGGCCCTAGGCAGCATCTGCTGATGACCCCTAGTCCAAAGCAGATTGGTGGGATCTGCTTGGGCTGCGCCATGTCCCTGGTTGAAGCCCAATAGCCAGGGACAAGGCTTTCCTGGGCCAGTGGAATCCCCAAGGAACACACAAACCTGTTGAAGCATAAATTGATTGACTTCTGTAGAGGGAGGAGCCAGCTCTCAACCTGCAACTCAGAGATCCGCTGCAGACTGAGGGGCAGTATTTCCCTAGCAAGTGCACTGCAGAAAAACTGTAAGCAAAACGAAAGGCCCAGAGACCTCCACCACCCACCCGTCTGAAGGGGGCTGAAAACATGACAAGACAGAGAAAGAACAAAAGGTCCCCAACTGCGGAAACAGGGAAAGTGAGTTCAACAGAGGTAAATGCAGAGGAGGTTGAGAGCAGCAAACCTGTAATATCAGAGACAGCCTCATCGGAAATAAAGAAATACATCCATGACCTCATCATCGAACTTAAATCTGAAATTCTAACTCAGGTGAAGCACGATATAAGAAGACTAATAAAAGAAGTCCTGGGTAATCCTCAAGTAGACACAAATGAAAGAATAGAGGAACCCAGAGAAAGGAGAGAAGGCTTTGATGAAGAATATAAACAAAATCTAGAATATATGAAACAGATCCAAAGAGAATATCAGGAAATTAAAAACTCCATTGAAACCTGGCAAAACCTTTTAACAGAAACTAAAGACAAACTTTTGAAACTTGAAGATAGATTTGCAAAGTATGATCGTGAAAGGAAGGATCTCTTAAAAATAACAAGGAACCAGGAAGCAACGATACAAAGGCTAGATGACAAGAGGATTTATAACCTAAGAATAAAATATGTGAATGAAGATGCAGCAACAAATACAAATGAAATAAAAAGTCTATTCACAGAAATAATTAAGGAAAACTTCCCAAACATAGGAAATGGAAGTGAAGTTCAGATAAATGAGGCATATAGAAGTCCAGCCAGCTACAATTCAAACAGATCTACACCCAGACATATAATAATCAGGATCACAGAAATCTATCACAAGAACAGAATATTAAAAGTGGTCAGAGAAAACAGATTACCTATAAAGGAAAACTCATCAAAATCACAGTGGACTTCTCAATGCAAACCATCAAATCATGAAGAGCTTGGAGTGAAATATTCCAAGCCCTGAAAGAAAATAACCTCTAACCCAGAATGATGTACCCTGCAAAACTGTCTCTCAAAATTAATGGAAAGACAAGATATTTCCATGACAAAGAGGAACTGGGGAAGCTTGTGACCACCAATCCAACCCTGCAAAGAATACTGAAGGATTTTCTAGAGACAGAGAAGAAAACCACCAGGGTTCCAGGAATAATGGCAGAAAGGCCTCAAAGAAAGGGGCAGACAATGGAATGAAGGAGAAAAGTAAACCAATAACAACAGAAAAATAGCATGGCAGAGATAAAACAGAGAAGATTGGTTATATCACTGTTTTATTTGACTGATTTTATTTGAATCTGGTATGCTTGAGAGTGTCTAGTCTGAGAGTAGGGGCAACTACTCTGAAGATGACAGGATTCAATAGGATTCCCATTCTGGTTTTGCTTATTGTCTTTGAAGTCCTATAATGTCTCCAGTGTTTAGATTTTATTAATAGTGTAAAGCAATGCTAAGTTTATATTTGACGATATAGACAATTTTATTGAAAATAACTAGAGACATCATAGTGACTACCTTAGATCACCTAATGTTGTGTTTTTGTATGTTCTTTTCATTTTGTGTTTCTCTAGGAATTTGTATTGCTGACTTGTTTTGATTTGTTTCTCCCTCTAATACAGAAAGGCTAGGTATATGTGTAGAGACTTATTCATGTGTAGAACTTCTAAGTAGTTTATGAGAATGGATTATATTTATTGTAAAGGAAAAAAAGGAAGAGAGAATATTCTAAAGGATATAACTGCATGTATGTTTGAGTGTGTGGAATTAATAACCATGTTGCTAATGGATGGATTAGCAAAATTGACTGTAGTCTCACTGTTTGGATGTCCACTTTGTGGACTTTAGTTTTGTAACTTGAACAACTGCATCTAAGAGGAAAGTATATAATTACAATCTAGTGATTTTTACTGGTTACTATTTTTGTTTTTTGTTTTGTTTTGTTTTGTTTGTTTTTTTGAGATTTTGTATTGTTTCTACCCTCTTTTTGTTTCAAAATTTTTTCTTTAAATAAAACAATTTTAAAAAAAAGCAAGAGGAGGAAAAGAAAGTGCTCTAAAAGAGATAACTATGTATACTTAAATGTGTAGGATTGATAACCATGTTACTAAGTTTTTGTTGGATTGGTGAACAGAACTGTTTGCAGCCTCACTGTTTGAATGTCCACTTTGTATGCTTTAATTTTGTAACTGGAACAACTATATCCAAGAAGACAATATGTAATGTATCAAATAGTGATTTCTTACTGTTTATTTTTTTTTAAATTCTGTATTGTTTCTACCCTTTTTTCTGTTTTGTTTCCCCCCTCTTTAAATAAAATTTAAAAAAAAGAAAAAAAAACTTAGTAGTAGTTGTAAATCCATTTTGTGGGTGAAATCTCCTGTTTATTATTCCATATGATTAAATGCTTTTCAATTCTTTTTTAAATTTCAGAACATATATTTCTGAGAATTTGGGGTAAGTAATTGGTTGGATTTTGAAAAGTGCTACTTTTTAAATAGATTTTGAAAATGTGTTGATCTGTTTTCACACAGAGTTTACATATCTTAGGTTGAGTATGTATTTTAGAATATGATTGTGGGCTATATTTATTTCATAGAAATAATGTATTATTTCTGTAGAATAAAAAATAATAGAATTCATTTTTTCTTAGGTCACCAGGCTGATAAAATTCAAATGTCAAGTGTATGGTAATATTATTTGTGTTATCCATTGTGGCTATTTACATCATTCTTCAGTTTACTGTTTTAATTTCCTGTTCTTCTTCTAATGAGAACTGTCTTGTTGAATATAACTTTTGGTTTCTAAAGTACTTTGCAGTAAGAAGAGTTATAAGGAAATAATTAAAGATATAATGACCTATATAACCTATTTTGCTAGTAAATAGTTTTATGTTTGTTGTTAACATCTATATGAGCTTTTAAATATTTAATTCGCTGTGTGGTTTCATACCATTGTACCTCAAACCATACTAACCTGAAAACCTAATACCCAATCACTTTGTGAAATAAATACATGAAGTCACAAACAGGCAGCTTAGGCAAAAGTAAGCCAGCAACAAAAAAATAATAATAAAATTCCTAAACTGTCCCTTTACCTTTCAAAGAGAAAAATTAAAATCACCACGTGTTCACTAGTAATTGATTTAAAGTAACACAGAGGAGATGTATTTCACAAGAAGTAAAGATGAAAGAAAGCTTCTCAGGTTTGGATTTAGAGCTTTCCTCTTGTAACTCAAAGGAATGACATCACAAACAGATTTGTTGGCTGTTTTGTGTTTCAGGTGGTAATCAATAATTCAGGTAAATATTAAATGGAACAGGATCCACCGTCTCTATATTTTCCTTCTGAAGAACTAAGAGGCCAATCTTTTTGTAAGGATGTTGTTCCTGCTTTGTTCTGGATGGAACAATGGTAGCCACTACCTAAACAGCCTCACATACTTCCAGAAGGAGCACCTCTGTGTTCCCTGCCTTCCTGACCAGACCCTGAAACTGATGCTGTCGCTTCAGACACAGAGATACTCCAGACCAAATCTAAGCTCTTCTGAAACACAAATCATCAAGCCCAGAGAATATCCAGGAGCATATTTCCTGATACAATGGCAAGAGGAAGAAAATTTCCAAGGGGCTTAATTAGATTGGTGCTTTATTTTTAAACAAAATAAAGCCTCAAAGAGGAGAGTGAGACCATGAATGAATGCATTGTTTTCTTCAAATACATTCTTAATTGCTGTGTTTTGATAATTCCCAAACTAAAGCGGCATCTGCTAGAGATTTCTAGTTAATGCACAAGTACAGACCCAGTGGTGCTCATGTCTTAATTCAGACCTTCAGATCCTGCCAGAATCTACCGCCCCAGTTAACAAGCGGCTACTCATTCTGCTAGCACATGTTTTAGTGGGAAGAATTAAGCGTCTTTTGAGCACACCAAGAGTTTCCAAAAAGGCAAACAGTAATGCAAAATACAAAAAAAAATTTTTTTGGAATATTTCCCTAAAATGTATATTTGCCATAAAATTCATACAACTGAAACTAGAGCTTCTTAGTGCCCCAAATTAATTATTTGATATGTGATTAAGTTTACATTTCCTTCTCTTCATCTTCTTTTTTTCTTTCTCATAGTGTGTAGATTCTCTACTTATCTTTGAGTAAATTCTGCTATTCAACAAAAATGAGTGTTTTGATAAAATCAACTTTGTTTTACTAAGAGTAGTTTTCTCACTAATGTGTATTTCATTGGATAATTTTGGGTTTTTCTAATCTCTATTTTCCTTGTTCAGAGCACGGAGAGAACTGCTAAGAACCTATTCTGTCACATCATTGAAAAACAAAATATCTTCTACTTTTTTGACATGCCTTAAATTTTTTCTTCATATTTCTGTTACTAAATGTTGGTAGGTTTCAGGTTATCCAATTTTATTCTCCAAAACTTCTTCTCTCTTTCAATCTTCTTAGATCTAGAGAATATCCTCCTATGGATCTTAAAAGTACAACACGAATTTTGAAGCCCTAGAATTATCTAAGGAATAGTGTTAGTATTTCTAAAGTAAATAATTGCACTAGGAAAAAAAAAGGCAAGTGAAAGGGAACAATGAAACCCTTGTTTCCAAAGGCTGTACTTTATAGTTCGATACCTCCTAAAAGATATATATAGAACTTCTTAAAACAATTACTGTCTCTACTTTTTACATTTATATTAAAGTAAAATTCATGCATCATAAATTTGCACATCATAAGTACAACATTTGGCAATTTTTAGTACATGTGTAGACTGGGATCATGGATAAATTCCAGCTTTAGAACATTCCCGTCATTCTCCAGTATCCCATCCAGCCCATTTGTAGTAAATCCTCCTAAGCAGCAAAAGGCTGAAACACAAAATGTTCCAGTGCAATTTTATGGGTGTCTGATAAGCAGAAGGAATATTTGGACAGAAAACCTATAGTGAACAACATGGGAAGATACCAAGATGAAGACTTAATACTAGTTTCTTAGAGCCCACCCTTCTGGGGAAAAAAGGAAAAGACAGAAAATTCATGGAGTAAACAGATGATAACAATGGTATCAAATATTCAAACCATCGTATTCAAAACATAGTATTCTATCCATATGAGATGGAATTTGAATTTAAACCTAGGAAATCTAACTGTAAAACCCACACTCTCATTGAGTACCCTACCTTTGCTCCTATCAGTATTATGTAGGATACAAAATCTCAGTAAATAAATGACAAAGTTTCTCTAAATTGGAGTTAACTGACTCTCAGGAGTCACAATATCAGTGCAGATGGGGAGAACCCGAAGATCTGCCTCTGCTTGCTGGTTGCTGCCACTGGAAGGCCCTTTCTTCTGCGTGGGTTAAGGGAGACAGACAGATACACCTCTGCCTGCCATGCACTGCCACCAAAAGGCCACAACCTGCAGGCAACCAGCATGGGCAGAGACAACCAGCAGATCAACCTTCACTCTCAGGGAGCTGCCACCAGAAGGCTCCTTCCTGCAGGCAGCCAGCAGAAGCAGGGACACACAGCCAGGTAAGCTCTGTATGTCTGTAGACCAAATTGGAGGCCCTTGGTTCCCTCAGGCAGCCATCACCCACTTGCAAAATCAAACAAATACACCCTGTGTGTCTGCCACCATCATGGGAGTCCCAGTGTAGACACACAGGCTGAGAGAAGCAGCCCCACCTCCACGCACCCCTGATCATCAGGGAAGCCCCAGTGCAGCTGCATAGGTCTGGAGAGGCCTGCTCCACACCCTGCTACCTCTCTGTAAATCTGAAATTAGAGGAACCCAGGTGCCTAGCCCATCTCCCTACACTGCCTAGGGGCAACCAAAGTGGGAAATGCCTGGGACCCCACAACCTGCTGCTTGGGAGGAACCCAGGAGACTGTCAAGATGAAGTAGGAAAAAGCAAACTGAAACATCTAGCCCACACAGAATGTCTGGGAGATGCGGTCATGGAATAAAATGGAAGTCACACAACTGAAATCTCTGAGAAGATAGCAGCTGAAGTAAGAAAACAACTTCATGAGATTGTAAAAGCAGTCAAATCAGAAACAATGTCTCAGGTAAAAGAAGAAATCACAAACATACTGAAAGAATTGTTCAGCAGGTCTAAAGAAGACAGAGACAAAAAAGAGAAGTATAGGAAAATTATGGAAACCTTGAATGAATGTAGAAAGTAATTACAATGCATGAAACAGATTAAAAGAGAGATCCAAGAAGTTAAAGATTCAATTGAAAGCTGGTAAAGCCGCTTGAAAGAGATTGAAAATAGACTTTCAAACCTTGAAGAGGATTGAAGCTAGTGATTGTGAAAGGAAAGAACTCTTAAAAATAATAAGGAATCAGGAAATAACAACTCAGTGGCTGTAAGATGATGCAAAGAAGCATAACTCAAGAATTATAGGTCAACACAAATGAAATTAAAAGGCTATTTACAGATATAATAGAAGAAATCTTCCCAAACCTGGGAAATGGATCTGGCATGCAGATAAGTGAGACATATAGGATTCCAACAAGCCATAACCAAAGGAAATCTACACCCAGACATATAATCAAGATCCCAGAAATTCAGCACAAGAACAGAATATTAAAGGCTATTAGAGAAAAGAGACAGATAACCTATAAAGGAAAACCAATCAGAATCACAGCAGACTTACCAACACAAGCCAAGTCAAGAAGAGTTTGAAGTGTTTCAAACCCTGAAAGAAAACAACTTCAACCCAGATTGATCTACCCGGCAAAACTATCTTTCAAAATTGATGGAAAAATAAGATACTTCCATGATAAAGAACCACTGAAGGAATTCATGACTAACCCTATACAGAATGCTACAGGAAATTCTAGAGAGAGATAAAAATGACCATGGTTCCAGGAACAGCAGCAGAAGAGGATCACAAAACAAGACAGGCAACTGAATGAAGGGGAAAAGTGGAGGGCCAGCAACAGGAGGACAGCAGGGCAGAGACAAACCAATGTAACCATTAATGCAGATGGCCTCAGGGCAGCAATAAAAAGAAACACGGAGAGTGGCTCAAGAAACAAGATCCATCGATATACTGTATACCAGAAACACATTTAACTGAAAAGGAAATTCATAGACTGAGAATGAAAGGAGAGAAAACAATTTTTTCCATGTGACAGGAGACAAAAACAAGCAAACAAACAAACAAACAAAAAAGAGTAACTTGCCCATCAACCACAGAATGGATAAGAAAGATATAGTATTTTCATGCAGTGGAAAGCTACCCAACTGTAAGGTAGAATAACCTCAAGGCTCCTATAGATAAATGGACCCAACTGGAGATCATGTGCATGGCTGAAACAGTTCAAACTCATATGCATGAACCCTAGCATAAGAAACAGAAGGAGTTAAAGGGATCCAAATGCAAAATAGTTCATGTAAGAGCAAAGGGGAGGAAATACTTGGGAGGGAAAGGTGGAAACTTCTGTCAATTTCTTATTGTTTTATCTTGAAGTCTTGCATTGTTTAAAAAAATTTGTTCGGT
Source organism: Hydrochoerus hydrochaeris (assembly GCA_004027455.1). NCBI lineage: Eukaryota > Metazoa > Chordata > Mammalia > Rodentia > Hydrochaeridae > Hydrochoerus > Hydrochoerus hydrochaeris. The sequence goes on from PVLA01001080.1 coordinate 123,792, forward strand.
TTGGCTTTGTTCTGTCTTGTTTTGTTAGATTTTATGCTGTCAGATGGTAGGGGCAGCTCTTTTGAACATAATGGGATATATTATGGTAATCATGGTTTCCTACTGTATTGCTTTGAAATCTTATAATGCTTTCATTCATTAGTTGGAATGGTTTAATTCTGTTTTATTTGATTTTATTATATGTGATGGTATGAACAGCTATTTTGAAGAAAAAAAGACATTATGCAGCCATTGCTGATGTACTATCATTTTGCTTTGAAGTCCTATCATGCTTTTTGTTCTTCTGTTTGATAGGTTCTATCCTGTTGTGTTTTATGTGATTTTATTATGTGTGATGATATAGACAATTTTTTGAGGAAAATGAGATATAGCAGCCATTGTTCATTTCTTGTTATCTAGTTTTGAAGTCCTATAATGCTTTCATTCTCTTAAATGGTTTTATGCTATTTTGTTATGTTTGATATTATTGTGCGTGGAGTTATGCTCAACTATTTTGAAGAAAAGAGACATTATGGTAGTTACTGTTGATATCTGGTTGTAGTGTTGTGAAGTGCTGTGTTGCTTACATTGTTCTGTTCTGATTTGCTTTGTCCCGTTCTCTTTTGTTTTATTCTCTTTAAAAACAAAAGTCACAATACTGACACCCAGGATATGAGGTCAGGAAAGAGGCTTTCTTGTGCTCCAGTAAGGCTGTTACACTCGGCTGCACTGCTAATAGCACAAGCAGGGGCGATGGTGCAAAGTTAATGTGTTGGTTGACATTGGAAGGGTTTTGGTAAATGTGTAGAAACAAGGGAAACAGGCATACAGCATTTCTCTGCTTTGGAATGAGTCTTTTCTGGCAGAAATCTCTTCTTTCCATTTCTGGAAGCAAAGCAATATCCACTAATAGGCTGATATTTTTCTGTTCCCTTTTTGACTTTATCTGGTCAATTAATATTTTCCTTTTCCTAGACTTGCCCTCTTCACTCTATTCTTTTTCCAGATGTGTGACAACCACTTTCATAATAACTAAAAGTATTTCAGGGCTAATTCGTTTCATGGTTATTCGTTCTCTTTTTTGCTGATCCTGAAGGATTTCAGAAGTCCAGAGAGACTTCATGAATGCTGTTCCATGGTAATTCAAATCCCAAGTTTGTGAATATATGTCTTGGCAGCTTTATGAATTCAAGTACTTCCTGAAGCCCAGGGCCAAAATAAGATATACAACAGAGACAGATGTTCTGAACTTAGAGTTACTTTTTGGTTTAGAAGCTGAAAAATTCCCATCTTTTAAGAGGTCTCTCCAAAGCTAAGCTGTGCAAAGGAATGGGAATGACACCAATACGTGCATTTTCATATGTGCATTAACAGAGTTCATACACTGGCTAGCATATCTGATGCCTAGTGAGTAAAAGAGGAAAAAGAAAAGGAGGGTAGTATCAAAGACAATAATAAATGGCACCTTAAAACTCTCCCTTTGGAATGATATGTGGTCTTGGAAGGTCTAGTTATGGGAAATGGATTCACCCATAATAAATTATTCAAAGACATCAGAACAAAGATATATTTTTCAGAAACAGATGGAAAAGAATATCCATTTCAGTGGCATTTCTTTTCTAAGCTGTAAGTTCCAAGTTCTTGTTAACGTTTTAACGTGAAACTACACCATCATAAAATGTATTTTTGAGACTGCTACATTTTTCTACAGGAAAAAAAAAAAACAGGCTATTACCTATTTAACAGCTATGCTATTCTCTTTTGAGCAAATTGCTTAATTTTAACTTTTATTTTCTACAAAAGTCAGAGACCACAGAAATAGTTTCCCATGATTTTTGTTTGTCTGTTTTCTTAGTTTTTGCACTGCAGATCTAAAATTCCCCCAATTTTTATTTGAACAATTGAATTGTATTGTATATTTTCATGCATCATTGGTTTAAAAATTGTGCTCCTGTAAAAAAATGCATGTTGCAGAAAAACTAACAATCATATGCACATAGGAAGTAATACCAATGCTTATTGGTTACTTTCAGCAAAGTTAATCCGTGTACTGAGGGCAAAGTTCTCTAGATAGCGGTGATGGCTCTGGCAGTGAGCTTCCTTTCCTTTTCTAACTATAGCTATGAGACTACACAAGTTACTGAACTTTGAGTGCTTTGATTGCTTCACTTGAAAGCATATTTCAATTTATTAGACTGCATCTAGATCTAAGTTGTATGCAGTGGAAAAAACTCTGGCAATTTTATACAGTAAAGAAGCACATGAAGTGATGCAAGGTAGTGCACAGGTCCTTGTGAGCAGTTGCACCCTAGATCCTGGAAGCTGAGGAAGGAGAAATGATCCTGATAATCAGGGTGGGAAACTAGTATTTGTCAAGGTGACATTTCACTGTCGCTAGGTCTGCCCTCTGCTCCTCTACACCCCTCAGTCAGTCGCAGGTCATTGCGAAAACTACCAACGTATCTACCCCTGGAAACTGACCAGAGCTACTGTTGCTGCCAACACACTTGTGTCACAGGCTACACAACTGACAGATCTCACTGGCTGGGGTGCCATTCCTGTGCCTCCACTGTGAGGTGGCAGACATAATGAGACGACCTTGCTTGCTCCCTCGTAAAAATAAGAAATGTTCCAAATATAAAATGAAAGTTTCTATACCACACAGGCAAAAACATGCATTTTGCTGTAGGACCCATTTCTGACTCTGCTTTTTCAATGTCTCACAATATTTGTTCAATTTGTGGGATGATTTGCCTGAAAAGTTCCTATCAATCTATTGCTGGGGCTTCTGTTGCACTTTTTTTTTTTTTGTACCAGGGATCAAACTCACAACCTAGTGCTTACCAGGCAGGAGCTTAAGACCCTGAGCTAAAGCCCCAGCCCTTCTGTTGTACCTCTTAAAAGAACTTTATTTCCTTTTTATTTATGTCCTAGCTTATAAATTAAAAAGTCAATCTACTTACAATGAATTACATCAATTCATACCTAAGAATATATATTTTCAACCCATTACCACATTTATATAAAACTTATGTATCTCAAATTGTGTTTACCACTAGCATGGGGTCTCATCCTGACAACAGTCGTATGTGGGAGCCACAGAAGGCACTATATGTACCTTTTTAACCAGTAAGGGAAACATTACTTGAAAAGAGTACACCTTTGTCTGAATGGCAGGGAGGATATTAGACTCCGGACCATCTAACTGCTCCAATGGATCAACCGATTCAATCACCTTCACACTTATTCCAGAGAAATCTCACCTTTAGTTCATTAGGGCTGTCTGAGGAAGGCAGAATGAAAATGGATGAAGAAGTAGAGGAATGAGATTCCTATCATCACAAGTTGTGCTTGATGATGATGATGATGGAAATTTCATTCTCCCACGCTGTGGGGACGGTGCCTTCCATGACTGAGTGTTGAATGGAAGTTCTTTCAATTCTCCCAACTACGGAAGCCCATGGCTTTCATGTCAGGTGAAAACTCTCCTCTGTGTTGCACTGTGTTTTGTCCTGACCTAGAATTCCTTATGAAATACTGTTCTAGGTAAACTAGCCGAAACCCTTGAAAGATGATCTTTCCACATGAAAGATATCTTGGATCCATTTACACATCTAGTTGTCAAAGTCTCTGGTGTTCCAGTCAGATTCCAGGCATGACAAATATAAAGGTCAAAACTCAGTTTCTGTCTATGTTTTCCAGTAGTACAGGCAGGAAGGAACAGGAACAAACTCAAACCAAGCAATTCTAGTGATCCCTGAGATAAGTACTAGGGCTACAGGAAGAGTTAGAAGGGATTTTGGTTGCCAGAGGTACATGGACATTTGATATTTTAGTCAAATCCCAATGTACAGAAAGGAATTTTCTAGGCAAATGGATAGTAAGTGAAGGGGAGAAAAAGTAGTCATGTGAAAGTTGAAGAGCCTAGAAGCTTCCATTGTTTTAGGGCATTCAGATACTTCCAAGAGAGCAGGAGTGCAGGTGCTAGGTGGGTGGAGCTCATAGATAAGATCCTTCTAGAATGAATGCACATCCAATGGGTTTTATAGTAATATGCAAAAAATAGATTTTTCCTGCTTAACTAAGAGATAGTGATTTAAAAGTTAACTCCATTGCTTCCAATGAAAAACTGACAATAAAAACTAATGACCACTAAGCATTGTCTATGTTTGTAACTGCTGTCCTAAGTACCTTATAATAATTCATTAATTTCATTCTGCCAAAAACATATGAAATAGATATTATTGTCCTCACATTACAAATGAGGAAAATGACACACAGAAATCTTGCCAGAGCTTGGACTTGAACCCTACTAAGCTATTTCTCAAAGACTTTATACCGGAAGAATATACCCAAGTTACAAAATTTCAACTAACACGTATCCATCATGATAATATGGCTGCAATATGAATTAAAATGAATAATGTTATTTATAATTTCTTGTAATGACAAGGAGTGGAGAAATATTACTTATATTTCAGAATCCCCAGACATACTGATAGTATAATAAATTCATCTGATAAGAGAGCATATGTTCTCAACTCCTGTGGAAGATTATTTTATTTAAAGCACTTTGAGTTTTTCTTAGTCTATAAAGCAAAAATGATAAGATCTTCTTATTAAATGAGATGGTTTGGGAGCCAGTGGCAAATACACAGGTTGGAGCATAACGTGTTTCACAGTTTCCCAGTGTAACACCATGGGACTAGGAGTGAGGCTTAGTCACAAAGCAGTGGGGGCATCATCTTCTCAGTAGGTACATACATTAGCTTACAGTGCATTTACTTATTCTTTGCTTTCAACGATTTCGTATTAATGTCTGTTTTGTGTGCTAGGGACACAGTTGTAATCATTAAAAGTCTCTCTTCTTCAAGCTTTTTCAGTCTCACAGAAGAATCATATACAGACCTAAAGAAAAGGGGCTGGGGATTTAGTTCAGTGGATTAAGCACCTGCCTGGCAAGCACTAGGTTATGAGTTTGATCCCTGGTACAAAAAAAAATACAGTGCAATATGTCAAATATAGTGATAGCTGGTGTATTCATTTTAGTGGCAGTTCCAATGAAGGGGACTCAAGCCTGCCTAGAGTTTTCAAGGAAAAAATTCACACTTTAGGAGTTACTTCTGGAAAAAGTCTCAGCAAAGCCTGAAGGTAAGATAGAATTACCTGATAGAAGAGGAAGATTTTAAGCCTTTGTCTCTGCTAATGCACTACACTAACCAGTCAAGTTTGTGGAATCTTCGCTATTTCTTAATTTTTAAAAAAATTTTCTCATTCTCTTTGGATCCATTCTCCTGATACTCACCAACTGATCAGATTCATTACAGCATCAAAGAATTCCCTGAGTGCCTTCAACAAAGTTACTTTATTACAGATCACCATTTCAGAGATGCAGCTATACACTTCTTCCGAGCAGTCAGTGCAAACGTATCGTGGACCCTGAATGGGGTATGGAAAATTCAAGGAAGCTGTTTTCCCAACATATCCTTTAAATTCAATCATTTAACGCATGTGAGTGGGATATTTTTAAAAGCTAGCATCATCCCATCCATATATTCCTTCAGAGAGTTTATAGCCCAGTGAAGACTCTAAGAGATCATAGGTGTTTGGTTTCTGAGAAAATTCAACTTCACCAACACATGCAAAGAATCAGAAAAGAGACTGTAACCATCTTTCTGTCCTAGGGATTATGGAGATAGCATCATCAAACAAAATTAAAAATGATGTTAGGTCATAAAATAAAAACATTTATAAATGGCTCCTTTTGTACTGAGAAACATTTTGATCAGATTCCTAGTTTGCTGTTCCCACCCATTATTTCTTAAGTTTCAATTATTCCTTTACATTTTCCTTGAAATTTCCCTGATGGCTTCTTTGTAGTGCTCCAAAAATATCAAGTACATTTAGTTTAGAGACTCGGTTTATGCCTGCAATTGCAAATTATTTCCCTGTAGCTCCCATTTTCCCATTCGTTGAAGCTGAAATTTCCTCAGCCCCCTCTGGAGATTTTATCTGTGTCCCTTGCTACTTGGTTTCATGATTGTTTCTGGCTTAGTTCATGAGTTCCATCATGGGAGCACAAAAGACTTGGTGGCCCATATTTATCAGGGTAAATGAGGTTGGCTAGAGGCCAATAAACTCTAAATTCCAGAAACTATGAAAAAAATTATTTTGCTCCAGTAGTGTAGCCCAACCTGGCTGAAGACTGTTCTTCATTCTCTCAGGGATTCTGGCTGTATAGATGCCATGTGCTAAAACTATGTTAGTTGCATTTGCAGAAGAAAAGAAAATCTTAGAGTTTTGCATTCACACTAACATCTTCTATGCAAAAAGGTGCACATGTTGCTGTGCTTTGAATTGATGGGCTATTAGAACACTCAGGGCCCCGCAAAGCTGTGAGAGAGACTGGGACTTCTGCCTTAGCATGCATCGGAAGGCAGAGACGCATGTATTTGGAGAGCTGCACTGTTACGGCCCGGAATCCTTCCCAGTGCGGCTTGATGGAGACATGTATTAATGATACGCGTGACTCTGGGCAAATGGCTAAAGTGCTTATCCATTCGTGTTTTGGTCCGCCCTCCTCTCTCTCTTTTTTTTATTTCAAGGAGAAGAAAATCCTTTTTCTCTATGGCTTCTAGTAAACAATGATTAACTATAAAATTCATCTAGCCAATCGCATATGCTGTTACTGTTCATCCTTGATAGTGTGATAAATATATTTGATGCCCACCTAAGAGTGCAAGTAGATTCTGTTGAATCCAGATCCTCCAACATAATGAGAGCACCAGATGGAAACTAGTCGATGGTACTAGTTATCAATAGAGCTGGCAAAAATAATTTTATTCTATGCACTTTTTCACTAAGTAAGGAAATAAAAAATGCAAAAGGTATAGATTGAGTCCTCAGGGCTATCAGTTGGAAATTCATCTTTTTGTGTCAGAAAAAATAACTCACAAATATCTCATAAAATGTGCCTTGCAATTCAAATTTTTTTCTAAAGAGCGTTTCATTTAACTTATTCTTCTCAGAGAGACAGCTATGTGTGAGTCAGTGAATGGTGCTAGGTTCTATGGATCTAGTAATCATGTTCCAATTTCTGCTCGGTCATTTTTAATTGACACCTTAGTTGCCTCTGTTGCTAAAGAACAGATTTATGCCCTGTTTGTCATCAGATCAATGAGCATTACAAGAAATCAGGGTGGAGAGTTACAAAGCCCCGTGTTATTTTTCCTCAGGCATAAAATAGTCAGTTGGCTTCAAGTCTAAGCTGCCTAAATTATTCATTTTAATATTGTTGATTTAAGCCCACCTGAAGAGATGGCCTGGCTGACCTAGAATAAAACTGGCATGATTAAATATTTTTCTCATCTCACATCTTTCTACAGTTATTCAGGCTTTTGAGTGAGTGCCACGAGCTTAATGATTCTGCACACAGGAAAGAAAATGGGATGGTCATAAATAGCAGTCATTAATTGAACTGTGTGCACACTCAGTTTGCAATTTCTCATTTCCATGGCTTACACAATATATATTCTTTAACCAGATGTGGAATTTTATTATACATTATGGGACTATTTGATAGTGACCTTTAATTTCAAATATATTACAACACTTTCTGGACTAACACTTGTCAAGGCATCTTTGAGATGCATATGAAAATATTTTCAACTTCAACGTGCTCTAATATTACTGCATTTAGGATGATGTCTAATTAACCTTAGCCTTGGATGAAGATGACTTTGACGCACTTATTTACTGGCATCTACCTAGTATAGTCACATGAACAGATGTGTTACTGTACTTTCCTCCTTCTCTACCATAGGATTCCAGCGTTGATCCTAGAGAAAAGAGGCCACCAAGATGTGGCAGACAGCAGGGGGTTGTGGGAGCTATGGATCAGTGTGGGCTTGGTGGTCTTGGGCACTTATTGTAAGCTACTCAACTTTATTGAATTTCCTAAACTCCTCAAGCTATTACATATTTGACACATTATTTCCTCTGCAGGGAATGGTCGCTTTCATTTCCTCTTATAACTAACTCTGAGTCATCAAATTTGCGAAATTCAGATCCCACAAGGACCCTTTCAGAAAGTCTTTCCTGAGCTCTTTTCAACTTCTCAATCGCATATTCTCACAGACAACTCAGCACAAGGCAAGCGTCCACATTCCTGTTGGGTGTCCAGGACAAGGCTAGCTGCGGGACCATGAGTCTCAGGGGTTATGTAACTCTTTATGGCCTGTTTCTTGCCTGGATTTAGTAAGTATTTGGTCAATGAATGAATATTTGTTGAGTGAATAGCTGAATGTGGCAAAACCATGACTTTATTTAAATCATATATTTAAATCTTATATTCACAAGAAATACCAGTGGCCAGCACATATAAAACACTTATGTCCCATTTACTGTCGATTGCATTATGCTCATTATAACTCATTTAAGGTGTGCTAAAGTCCTTCTAAATATCATTGTTATCCCATTTCACAGATGAAGAGACTGAAGCACTGAAAGATGTTAACTTGAACAATGCAACAAAACCAGACAGAATTAGCATCTGTTTCCAAATAGATTAGCTCCAAAGCAGCCAACAGTATCAACCGTACTGGGTGTAAGCATTATACAGATTTTTCATAGTCAATGAAGACTAAACTGAAAACAAAATTTCTCCTTTATGTACTTGTTTTTCCTAATGGCTGTGCTTTTCAGCCCATGTAAAAAAAATAAGGCAGCTACATGTTCCTCTATTTATTTTAGCTTTAGTCATTTCAGTTTGTAAATTTGCTTTGAAAGCTCCAGTGTTTAAATATTAATCAAAGCAATGGAACCTTCCAAGCAAGTGCTGTCAGAGAAAAATCAACATTAGTTAGGTTTTTACTTGCTGACAAGTTAAAAATAAGTGTATGGTAGCTGTCCTTCTGCCTGGAAACATGTTAGTCACCAAACTCATTGTGGGTTTCAAAAGAAAATTTGGTACTGAATCTTAAAGCAGAGATATGTAAAAATAAGTAAAGAAATGAAAAATGATTATCATCTTTATGAAAGATTTAGAAAAAGTAATCCCTTAATTATGTAATCCCACAATTGTTTTAAAATATAAATGATTTCCTCCATTTTAAAGCAAGTATCTTTAATGGCTATGACTCAGCACAGTGATCCTTTTTCCTAGGGATGTATTTTTATCTAATTTTCTGGGTCCTTCAATATACTAGAAAATACAAGGATGACCAAAATTGTTTTACTATTTTGTGGAAGGTTTAAAGTTTTTGTATATTTAAAGAAATATTTTAAATGCACAAATCTTCGGTGATTCACTTGTACTTTTCCTTAGATAATAATGGGATTTACAAACATGATATTTGGTAACTTAATTTCCTAGTTACAATATTAAGGATATTATGGATAAGTTTTATATATTGGTTGTAGATTATTTAATATTTGTAAAACAGAGGTAATAACATGACTTTATGAAGTTAATATATCTAGAACGAAACTAGTTCAGAGAAATGTTGCTATTTTCATTATTAGCTTCAGAAAAGATGGTTTCATAGATGGATAAGCATTTTAAAAGTGGTAACTGTCTCCTTTTAATATTTGAGGACATCTTGTGACTGTATGTGTTAGCCTGCTTAATTTTCCATAAGATAAACACAGACTGAAGTGGCTTACAATACAGAAATGTACTGCCTCACAGTTGTGGATGTTGGAAGTCCAAGGTCAAGGTGCCCGTGAGGTTGAGTCTAGACAGTGCTTTCTTTCTGACTCCCCAGGAGATGCCTTCACCCTGCTTCCTCCCATGACGTTTTCTCAGTGCATAAGCAATTCTGGTGTTTTCCTCTTCTTACAGGGATGCTAATCCTACTGGATTCATGTCCCATCTTTACAATCTCTTTCGACCCTAATGAATTTCCTTAGGTCCTTCATCTCCTAATGCATTTAATTTGAGAGCAGAGTTTCAACTCACATTACAAGAATACAGTTCTTTCCACAAAATAGTAGAAAGCCATTTGGAGATGCTCCGTAAATCTAACAGCCCTGGATCAAATTTGTTATAGGGGATGGATCAAATTATTCTTCTGTTCATCCCCCTCACTTGCATTTTAAATAAATGACTTCAGCCCTTTTGGAGTTGCACCCCTTCATATTCCTTTGCCTTCCAACAGTAATCAACAGAAACTTCTGGGGTGTTTCCTGTGAATTTTATGGGATTGATTGGAGGAGAGGCAGGGAATTGAGTACTACTTGACAACAGGAAGTGAAAGATCCAGTGAGCAGACAAGTAGGCAACCATGCAGCCTTTGTCTGGGCGCCCTGCCTGCTTCAAGCACATCAAGAACGCCTTTGCAACGACCCTGTCCTCACTGCTGCCATCAGTCCTTCACTTAGGTCAGCATGAAATTCCTGAGGTCTCAAAAATAACAGCCTGGGATGACATCCTCTCTTTCCAACAAACTGAATCTAAGTTATGGATATAATAAATATGCTTTGTATCATGATGACATTTTAAATCAGGGCTAAATGTCTCCAACCGTAAAGTGTTAATGACTAACTTCACATTGTACAGAATATTCCATTTGTCAGTGAAAACCTAACTCCCAAGCCTAGCTTCCCATCATTCTTTTTTAGAACTGTCCAGAATCTCTGTTTAGTTAAATGCCAGTTTGTTATTTTACATAATATTAACAACTCATCACATAAAATGAGCAGTGAGCTAATTCTCTGGAAGTCTGCAAGTAAATACCGTATCATTGTCAACGCCTTAGAGTGACACAGCTTAGAAAACTTGCACTTTGCTTCTCAAGTCTGCCAATTTTTGAAACAATTTCACAAATCCCCATGTGTTTGGATAAAAACTCAAATAGTGCTATTGTTACCTTTTTTTATTTTAAGTACTATTGTGGTCTGGATAACCTAAGTAATTTATTTACCTTGATGGGATCTGATACTCTAGTTCTTCAGGTAAATTGCATACAATTTTTTATCTGCAGGAATTCCTTGATGGCTACATTCTCATAAATACTGAAGCAGCATTCTATTAGATCAGTAATTTTTGGTCAACATTACACAGGCAAAGTAAATATACTAAAGGAAAAGCTAGTAGTAAGTAATGGACAAATATTCCTACATAGAAATTCTATTACTGTGAGTACTGCACTTAAACATTACTGTTGGTTGCTGGTCTTGAAAGGTTCTTCTTTATTTTATTCTTTATTAGCACATATGTGTAGCGCATAATGGTCATATTTATCCAGGGGAGTGTGTACATGTACATAACACTTTTAATTTTTTTCATCCCTTTCTCTACTCATTCTCCCTCTCTCTTTCAACTCTTGTTCTGAAAGCTCTATTTCCTTTTTTTCTTCAATTCTCTATTTTTTTTTCCATTCTTTTTCCTTTCCTCCTTACGTTCTGCATATCTTGTAAATACGGTATTTGTATATGATGGAGTACTACTCTGTCATAAAAAGAATAAACCTGAGGAATTTGTAGGTAAATCAAATGGTTTGTAGAGTCTGGCTCTAAGAACAGATGAGTCCCCTGTTCCTTCCTCTTCTAGATCTGACAGATCTAAGTAAGTGGCAGACAAGCAGCACTAGAAAGGTATCAGCCAGCACATTTCTGGCAGCTGGGTTTCTTGACTGAGCCTTAGGGAAAGTGAAACTACCCTTGTCTCCAAGAAAAGATGTGTACGTAGGTCATAGGGGAGGAATTAAGTGTGGGGTCAGGAGAATGCTTGTGTGATTCTGGCCATGTGTGGTTTCATCTCTCATTATGGAGTCCTACTTACATGTTCTCCTTGGCTCATACTTACAGACAACAAGTCCAGCAGTAACTGTGAATGTCTAGAGCTGTTGTTGGTAAGGTTTCTGGACTCCTGCACCTTTCAACACCTTTGCCCAATAACTGGGTCTTTGTTCCAGCCTACACCTTAAAGTTATCTTTCCCAAGAAACCACTCACCTTTCTAGCATTTTCATTCACTCCTTCATGACACAGTAGATGAGGAAAAATGCCTGTACTTTCAAGGATCTTAAGACAATATATGGAAAATAATGCCTATATTTTATGATGATGTTTGGAAAGAAAACAGATGGATAACCAAGCAGGGAGATTGTCTTTCTTTAGAAAGCCATCACTAGTTGGCCATTGTTAGAGAATGACGCAGCTGTCTGACTCTGCCTTCCAGACAGTCTTAGGTGAACTGGAGACAGAGTCAACAGGAAGGCTTATTCACAGGTAGGCATGCCTGGATCAGCCGGGTCCTATCACTACACCAGGAAGGCAAATACTCACAATTGTGTAGGCAAATCCTGCCTTTTCTCTTTTGAAAGACCATCAATTTAAACTTCCTGTAAAAAAGCTAAGATTGTCTAGTTGCATGCACACAATATACTTCTACACATTCCCTTACATGGTCATTATGTGCTGAACATTTAGACACATTGTACAGATGAACACATAGAGATCTAGACAGGCTAGATGACTTTCTCTAAGTCATTCTGTTGTTCATGCTACAGACGATAATCAAGACCTGTTTGGCATTTAACATTACATTCTTGGCTTTTACTTTTTCTTTCATTTTCACATGATTCATAAAGATTCAAGAATATTGATGGCAAGCGTACTCTAGGTACAGATGATATAGATACAATATCTGAGGTCATCACATGCTTTAAAGAACAAGAAGGAAGAATAGAAACTGAACAGTTCACTGATGATTTTGATAAGCATGGAGCTGATTCTAGGATCCACGATCTCAAGTTTTCTGGCATGTATGACAATTGCATGACATTACTGTTTATTTAAGTCACTAATTTGCTATTCTTTTACTTGTGCAAGATGTTTCCAATAGCCAAAGTAACAATGTTCTCAGTAACAATGGAATATCATATAAAAGTTTTTAAAACATTACACACTGAACATATATCTTTGTAAGAGTGAGGGGAAAGAGAGCTGTCTTTTGAATTCATATAATGTGATTTTTAAATCAGAAACACCAAAGAGTTCTTATAAAGTTTTTCATTCCATAATACTATGTCAAGTCTATGTTCTTTGACAGCAGTATTATAGAACGACAGTGGTAAAAGAGGTATGGAATTCAGCATCTGTTCCTAAGGACAGTGAATCTAGGTTTTGCCTAGGAAAACACAACATAAGGTAGGCTTGTGCTTTTCAATACCTGCTATTAAAAAAAAAAGAAATACAAGATATAATCCTATTACCTTTTCTTCATGATGATAGAAATCTGTTCCCAAGTATTAACTCATGAATATGAAGCTTTTCACATAAGCACTATTTTTTTTATAAAATGGAAAATAAGATGTGACATTGTAGCTAGACCACTTATTGCCAGTCACGGGAGGTAACATTTGTTAAGCATTTGCAATTTTCCAAGACTTGTGCTCAGTGCTCTTCATGTTTTATATGGTTGGAACCTCAAAGCCTCGGAGACAAGACACCTGTTCTCCTTCTTTCCATATAAAGGGACTTTGAACAGGGAAAACCCTGCTCTAAAGTCACTAACCTAGTAAAGTAGACAGGCGTTGAGTATGAGCAAGCTAACTCAAACTTTGTACTTCACAGTCTGTGATATTTATATACAGTCTCATTTATAAGCATTTTATATAAACTGCATACCAACTAGGCTGTTTTTCTGATCATTAGTGTTACCTGTTTATACAAAATGTTACTAGGACTTAAAAGACTGAAAGTTTCTTATCCTTGAAAGAAGATAAAATATACTATCTTAACTCGTTCCAGCTGGCATAATAAAATACCTTAGACTGAGTCATTTAGGAATAATAGATATTTATTCTTCATAATTCTGGAAAGTTAAAAGTCTGAGATCAATAGGCCTTGAGATTTGAAATCTGTGCATGGTCTCCTCCTTGTTCAGTGCATTCTCACTGTGTCCTCACATGGAGTCGAAAGCAGTCAGGAAGGTCCTGTCTTCAATGGGCAGAGGAGATGGGAGGGTGAAAGAGACATAAAACTCCTTTTACGGGATAAAGTGACAAATCACATTCATACCTTCACGAACCCTTAAATCTCTCACTTCTCAGTAGGGTCACATCAGAGATTAAGCTTTAAATGAAATTTAAGGACACACATTCAGACCACAGCATTCTATACCTGCACCTGCAAAATTCATGTTTTTCTCACATGCGAAGTGTATTCATTCCATCCCAAAGATCTCAGCTTTTTCCACTATCAATTGTAATGTAGAAGCCCAAAGTCTTGTCTAAAGTTTAACTGAGTTAGATAGGGTGGGACTCAAGGTTTGTCTCTTTACCCTCAGGCTGAGGGGCTGTGAAATCAAACAAATTATAGGTTTTTGAAATGCAATTAGGAGAAAGATGTAGGATAGACATTCCCCTTCCAGGGGATCAAAAAGAAAGAAGAAAGGAGTAATTGATTCTAATTAAGCCCAAAACTGTATAAGGCAAATGACATTAAATATTCTTGTTTGAGAGTAACGATTTTGCACTCTATGCCCTGGTTTCCATATAACCCAGGGCAGGAGTGTTGCCCCTGTACCCCTGAAGGTCTCAGTCTCATTGCTTTTCTGGATACCCATGCAGTAATTCAGTGGGTTTGTGTTGACCGTCACTTGCTCTGGTTGTGGGGTCTCTGGCATAAACCTAACCCAGGACTTCATAGGATGGTGAATAAGGGGAAGCTTTGTGAGGCAGCTCTGCTCTTGGCAGAGTTCTTTGCCTGGTCCTTAGAGCTCTCTGTGTCGGGTTTTGAAAATCAAGAGGAAGTAGCCAGGCCTTTGTAGCTCTTGTGCTTTAATCCTGAAGAGTTAGAACTTCATGGACACTGTCCAGGTTTATAGCCTGTGTTTTCTGGAGTTAAGATACAAGATGTGCCTGGACCTGTGTGAGCCACAGCTGGAACAGTGAAGGAGTTCTGTGTCCTGCTGCGGAGACCAGAATTGAGGACATACTGAGCATGAACCCCCAAGTGCTCAGTAACCTGAACCCCACCTTTGGAAGAATTTCATCCTTAAGGTACTGGTGTCCTTGGCCTATAATAGAGGTGGCAGCCTTGAACACCCCAAAGACCTTCATGGTCATCTTTTTTGTTTTCTTGCCTAGTAGTTTTAGTTTTATCAATCTTTTATCAAATGTTGGACTGGTCAGACGCAGTATTCTTTTCTGAACACACTTTTTTGTGTTTTTACAATCTGGAGAAGCTGAAAATTTTCCAGATCTTTGGGTTCTGCATCCCTTTTGAGTATAAGGTTGAACCTTTCTCTCTTCTCACATTTTTCCATGGTCAAGAGAAGTCATCCAGTTCTTTCAGCAGTTTGCTTGGCGATTTCTCCAAATACTCTATTTCATCTCTCTTAACTTGCACCTTTCACAAAACACTGAAACATGGGCATAATTAGACCAGGTTCTTTGCCATGTTGTAGCAAGGATTATCTTATCTCTAACTTTCAGTATTTTGTTCTTCACTTCCTTCCCATTCCTCCTGAGGATGACCTTCGCTGTCCATACTTCTACCAGTATTTTGATTAGCATCACTTAGCTAAACTTTAAAAAGTTAATCTTTTCTCAACAGCTATATTCTTCTTAGCCCTCACCAAAAAATCCCTGTATGGTTCAGCCTTCACAAAATTCCAAAGTTGGTATTTTTAAGTATTCATTGTTTCAAAACCTCATTTCTTGCTAACAATTTCTATTTTATTGTGTTTGTACTACTATAAAAATATTCTGATTGGGTAGTTTATAAATAATAAAAATTCATTGAATCACAATTCTGTATCCTGGGAAGTCTACGATTAAGGCTCCAGGTCTGAGGTCTGTTCCCACCATAAGGGAACCACATAGACCATGCATTATGTTCTTACACGGCACAGAAGAAAGAGATAAACTGTGTCATCTCATGGTAGAGAGACAAAACATAAAAGTCAAAGAAAACTAAACAGGTGCCTCAGACCTTTCTTATGAAGTCATTAATCCCACGAAGGCAGAGCATCAAGATTTAATCATCCTGTAAAGGCTCCATCACTTAACATTATCTTTAGGAGAGAGATCAAGTTTCAACATGAATCTTGGGGAGACATTTCCAGTTACTAAGTTCAGGGGATTTTTGCCCTTGAAAAGAGATGAAAATTACCTTGATTGTGATTAAAATGGGAAACAGAGTGGTAATGGAGCCATGGATATTACATGGACCAGCTGGATTTTGTTTTGCTTTAGTTTTCTAATGGTCTACTTCCAATATGCCATCATGAACACGTGTGCAAACTTAGACTAAAGGGAAAAGGAATCAATAAAAGAAACTGAATTGGTCCTTCTCCTTGACAACTGGCACATCACCCATGAGATTTGGTTATATGGGGAGCAGAACAAATAGATTGTCAGCATTCGATAAATCCGGGGTTAAATTCCATTTTGCCATTTTGTAGCTAAATCTTGATTTCCTTACATTCACAACTATAGTAAAATCACCTCCTTCATTGTGTAATTCAGGCAAGTTTCATAGGTTTGTGGTTGTCTGTGTATTTGTTTATCAAGCAGACTATTTGACAAAGAGATGAAACAGTAAATCCTATGTCTATAAGTAAAATTGTTATAATGATTAGAATAGTCATATATAAGCAACTATTACTAGCTTGCTAACTATTTGTTCGGTATTTATTTTGATTTTCTAGTCTTACCTCACTGCTCCAGTCTTTAATGATCTCTCTGTAAGTTCAATAATTTTTTTCTTCATTTTCATTTGTGATAATTTATTGACAATATTATCATGGTTTGAACTAAAAGTAATATTTTGAAGTCAAGTGATCCTAAGGTCAACCAATTCAGATGTTCCAATTTCCCCTAAAAGTTTGTCCCCTCTTTAACTGCAAGTGATATCATATGCATATAATCCCAGCGCTCTGGAAAGCTAGTGCAGTGCAGCTGGTAAACTCAGGCTAAGACTGGCTATTCTAGTGACTTACTGAGATTCTGGATCAAATTTTAATAAACCAGAAGGGTTAAGGATGTAGCTCGATGCAAAGGTGCTGAGTTCAATTCAGTATCCAGTAGCACAAGACCGAAACAAAGCATCTTTTCTCAATCAGTGGCTAAGAGAAATGACACTATTGTTTGTACAAACTGTTGTTTATAGCTCCAGTAAACAAACCCATCTGGTTCTTCTTGCTGTAGGTGATTTAGAGAAACACTGGGGAGATAAGTATAATATTAGAGAAAAGACCAGATGAAATCATGGCTGAAGGGAACTTTTGTGTTAAGATGCCTAATTATAATTACTTTGGATAATTCTTCATGGTTCATGATGGTTCCCATCTCATTAGTTAATTTTAATAAATGCGATACCAAATACATAGCACTCAGCACAGATCTCAGGATATATTAAACATTATTAAAAGCTACCAATGACTAATTTTATTTTCTCTGTTATAGAACTACAAATATAACTTTGTGAACAGTAATGATCTGCTTTGACAAATTAATACAGTTTATTTTCTTCTGCCCTGGTTATGAAATTATTGTCTCTTCAAGACTCAAACTTAAAGATCTCCAAATATCTGGCTTTGTGTATTTAGAGAAAATGAGCACTGTCCTTGACTACATGTTTTCTTTTAGGCTGTGACAATAGGGGGCCTATAAGGAGATTGAAAGGCTAGGAGAAAGCGGCTAAGTGCTGTATGTATTATCATGATCAGAGTTGACATTAGTTCTTTCTACTACAGCAAGAGTAGATTCCAAGAGCCACCATTGGTTCCAGTTTGCAGTTTTCCCACATTCTAGACACAAGGCCTTACAACCTCCTCTAATTTTTGAAAACCATCTACTATAGGTTCCAGCTCCACAAGATTCCTGTTCTGGGCCCCTCTTGCACCAGCACCAGCTGAGCAGGCATCTCTCTCTAGGGTCCCAAATCTGCAGGACTACTTTACTTTTTAAATTTTAATAATAGCTTCTTCCACGTGTTTCCAAGACCCTGAGGGTGATAGTTGCATCCTCCAGGTATTACATAGGTGAATTTACAGGACCCCTATCTTTTTTTTTCCATTTCTGTGATACCTAGATGACCACATAATACCTTAATTAAAATAGCTAGTTCTATAGTTTCTTTCTCCTGAAAGGACCCTGACTAAATAGTGATTAGATGTTCTACCTGGGCATAGTGCTTTGATAGCAAACACTGCACAGGCCTGGGAGGGCCTTAATAGGTGTAATCCTAAATGGTGATCTATAACCTTAAAGAATGTCAGCATGTTTAAAAGCTAGTTACCTAATACCTGTGCATTTGTGCATTTTCATTTTAAGACCTATATTATGATATATGCTGGTGTTTACCTTAAGATAGTGTATTTTCTGTTGCTTACAACCCTGGAAAGTATAGAGAAATTCAAATGTTTACACTGCCCAAGAATATTGTTGCATTGGGCAAAATTTTATGTTCTTTGACTTAAAACTTCTCAAGAAAATAGAAATGAAAACACAGGCACACAGACACAGACAGACAGACAGACACACATACACACACACCTTTTTCTCCTGGAAAAACATGACTCTTAAGGTTATAAACTATAATTCTAAACATGAAATTTCTAAATGAACATGGGATTTGTTAGTGACGTGGGGTCCTCTTGTTGGCACATTCGTCCATGTTTTTCTTTCTTCTTTACCCTCCTCACTGCTTCACGTCTTCCTTTCCTCTGTTTCATAGACTGATTCTTTTTAAATATATTCCTGTTATAGGTCCTTCCATTTTTATAAACTAAAGACTCAATACCATGGTAATTGCAACCAAAATAATGATTTTAGCCTTAGAATTAAAAGCATAGGAAGTGAAAAAATATTAAGAAGTAGAAAAAAGGCAAATTTACCTGTGATGAGAATGACTGGTTTTCTTACAGTTCTCTTTACCTGTAATTCAAATAAAACCTAGTACTAGATTATTATATTAATTGCACTAAATGTATGTATGTGTATATATATATATACATATATACACATACATTCAACACTTAGACACACATATTCATACTCAGAATTAATCAGAATGTCACAAATAAATCTTATATGATGAATGAGCTATAAGAGTGAAGATGGTTCTTCCCATGTTTTTTGTTAAAAATAAATTAGGGATAGTATGTATATATTTCCCCTAACTTGATCAGGTTAAGATATAAATCTAATGGGATGAATATTTGAAGAATATTTAAAAAATCTAGTGGAAAATTTAAAGGTTTGTGAAAGGAAATGAAACATGTAATACCAATTACTTTGGCTAAAAAAAAAATGTACTTGTACTCAGGTGAAGAATAACCAATGTAGAATTTTAATGAAAAATAGAAATTCTTTTCTAATGTACTATCCCAGTTTTAACATAGAGTCAAGCCAAAAAAAATTAATTACAACTACTTGGCAGTACATGCAAAACCACATTCTATAATTTCCAAAGATACTACAAAGTATTGTTATTACTTGGCTTTTTCTGATTAACTTTTTGAAAAGTTCACGTTTACTATCTAATGATAGAGCCTCTTATGCTATTTACCTACCAACTATATTTATTAATATAGTAGATATTTTCTGGCATCCATTGTGGTTCACGTAATTTCAGTGTTCTTATACATTGATTAGATTTTTATCATTGAAATAGCATTTCTCATAGAAATATCACAGCATTTGGATTAAAATACTTGTGAATGTCATGTTCTCTCAAAAGAAAATGTACAACAGAACTATTGTGGTTCTCAATTAACAAAATTATCTGGGGTATAATTTTTATGAGAGCAGAGATTATTGCCTTCTTTCTATCTCCAGAGCTTAGAATAGTGCCTGACACGTGGCCGGTGCTCAATAGTTAGATATGGAATGAACAATAGTTTGAAAAATAACGTTTTAAATTTTAAATACCCACAAAATCTTAATTTCCAGTAGTATCCTGTGATACTTGTTACCAAATGATAACATTGGATAGACAATTCTCATCTTTTATGATAAAGTAAATCCTGCCTTGGTTCTGTGTCCCTTTAAGATACAAGAACTTTGTGATACAAGGAGGAACCTGTTGAAGAATGGAAGCAATGCTTTCCTGAATGAAGTCACATTAAAGTACAAAAGGGTTTTGTGTGTGTGTGTGTGTATGTGCGCGCGCACGCATTCATGTGTATGTGCCCATCTGTATTTGACAGTGTGTCCATGAGTATGCCTCGCTTCTTATTTGGCTTTTACTCTCTTGGACAAGGTAAATCGCTAGTTTGTGAGGCAGAACTGCAGGACAGTTGACTTTGCCAAGTTTTAATTCAGCACTTTCCAAGACCACCTATCATTGAAAGTTTTAAACGGAGGTGTGGGGGAAAGGAAGAGAACAAAACTAAAAGAGATTTGTGCATTAGGTAGAACTGCTTTCTATAAATTCTGAGATAATAAAACAAATTACAAGACAGATTCACTTAGTCTTCTGTTTTTATGGCTTGGCTTTAACTGAGTCTTCAGTCTTCTTAAGTTCTTACATGAAATGCAGTGTATTTTGGGAACTGCAAACCACTCCTGAGTCTATGAATTCTCCTTTGTACATTTTGCAAAAGGCTATATATTTTCTAACTCTGTGAGTGGGAGGTACTTCTTTCTTTATTTGATCTCCCTTTATATAACTCTGCTTAGAAGCCCAATATACTGGTTTTCATCAAGTAGGCAGGCAGCAATGAACAACACCCACCTCAGACAGACAGAATCTTCCAAAGACAGACTTAACCCTTTCCTATCGTTAGGTTTTATTTGAGAAAAATTAAGCAGGAATGAGGGAGCTGGGAAGAAATGTGATTTCAATGCACCCAAGCATAAGGATCTAAGATGCGTTCTAACTCATGACTTATGTAAACTTACAGGTCATTGTTAGATCCAGATATTCAGGGAGCTTTTTCCACAGGGTTATAGAGATTTTCCTTTTTTTCTTAAGGAGTTTACACCTCTCCCATTATGACCTGCTTTGCTGTCCCTAAAGCGAAGTGGACATTCAAGCCCACATTTATCTTAAATTCATCACTAAACTACCTTGCCTTCAAGAATGTCCAGTAACTCCTCAAAGAGTCAATTTATTTTTTCAAAAAAGCACTCAAGAAATGAGGGTATGAAGCTAATTCATTGGGAAAAAAGATATTAAATCCAATGTGGTGATGCATACCTGTAATCTCAGTGTCAAACACTCTGTTTTAATTCTGAATTTCTGAGGGCATGTGCAATTCAGAGAAAAATGGACAGTGAAATTGGGGCCTGTCATGAAATCTTTGAAAATATGATACCCTAAGAGATGCAAATAGGAGTACAGCTTTCTTATGAGCAATGCATAACAAGAGCGTTTCCTGCATTGGTATCATCAGACATACTGACACATACTTTAAATTTATGAAGCCCTAGTCTCTGTCTCTAGCATCTGAATTTGGAGAACTGCCATTTGGTTCCTCCATTACTAACAGGTGCCCCAGTAATATATCTATTGATATTTGGGAACCTTTCCTGTTTATCTACTGTGTAAAGTTGTGATATTAGATAAGAACAAGTGAGTTGCTTCTTCAACTTTCAGATATTTTGCACTGGCTTTGTGGATGTAGAGGGTACATTTTGTCTTTCTCTTTTTCCTCTTTCCCCGGATAACTCTTTATTTGAATCAGCATTCTTGGTTGGGCAACAAGCTTGCGGCCATTGTGGTCAGCATTTTATGATCTTTAAAGATGATTAAAAAAGAGAATATTTGCTAATTGCTGTAAATAAAGGAGCCTGAAAGTCCCCTAAGGCTGTACAGAATGCCTGCTCTTTTGAGTTTTTGTTTGACTGCAGAGAAGAGAATCATGCCCAAAGTAGCTCATATCAAGAAATATTCCCTCTCACTTCAAATTATTCTTGCTACTTTCTGAGGCATTTCTGGAAGTGATCATTCACTGAGTGTGTTTTGTTTTGATTGTCTCCATGCTCTGAATCTGTTCAGAATGTTTACCTTTTATGATCACTTTGCTTTGGGGAAGAGCCAGAAGCTAACCTGTGCCAGGTGGTGATGAGGATGGACAAGGATAGACTGGAATCTTTCTTTGGATACAAATTCGTGGCCATAGATGTTTTGAATTGGACACGAGGCAGCCACTACAGAGCAACTAAAGACATTCAAGTAAGAGGATGTCCAGAAATGCTTCAGAAATGGCAAGAATAATTAGGTAAGTATTTCATGTGAGAGGGGGAGTATTCTGAGGGGGATTAACAAGCAGAGTGCATTTTAATGTAAAATTGTTTTAAAGCATAAACTCTGTGCTTTGATCGGCCATTGCATAATCTTCAGCGTGAAATTGTCTGTGGGTATATCAAAATAAACAGTAGATACATTTTAAAAAGCATAATATATTGTACGTTGATTAACGATACAATCCATCAGGGACAAATAAGACAAGAAAGGGATGGAGAGACAGGAGATGCAGAGGAGAGCACAGAGGCTGGTTCTTATAATTTCTCACTTCCATTTTTCAGTTATGATTTTGTGCGTCTTAGCATTTGTTTCCTCCTGTTGGATCCACTTCTCTCACTCCCCACAACAGCTGTATCCATGTGTTCTATGATCTTACCTTGTGTCCACTTGGCCCAATTCTACATCATCTCTTAAACTCAAGTGCCCACTACTAACCACACTTTAACTATAATGTCTCTTAGTGTAAATCCTTGAGAGGCTGTGAGGACTTCATTTGGACTCTGGACAAAACCTATCCTATAATACTTGGAGACATAGGGGTAGGCAGAGAATTCATGAACAAAATGCAAATGGCACAGGAAACACATCAAAGAATCAACAACTGGGATCACATCTTATTAAAAAGTTTTTGCACTTCAAAAGTTATCACCAATGAAGTGAAAAGAAAAACCACAAAATGGAAAAGAATTTTAGCCAACAATCCCTCAGATAAAGGACTTATATCCAGAATATATAAAGAATTGAAAAACACCAAGGCCCCAAATTAAAGATCCTTTTCAAAAATGGGCATCTGAGATGAACACACATCTCAAAGATGAAGATATACAAATGGAAAATAAACACATGAAGGAATGTTCACCATCACTGGTCATTCGAGAAATGCAAATTAAAACAGCACTGAAATTTCATCTCATTCCAGAAAACAATGGCTACCATCAAGAAATCAATGGATAATAAACACTGGCAGGGCTGTGGGGGAAAAGGAACACTTCTCCACTGTTGGTGGGAGTGTAGACTGGTGCAGCCACTAGGGAAACCAGTATGGAGATTCCTCAACAAACTAGGATTAGAAGTTCCATTCAACTCAGCTATGCCCCTCCTGGGTATTTTTCCCCAAAAATCGAAAAGATCATACCTCAGTGATATATGTGCACCCTTGTATATAGCAGCACAATTTATAATAGCTAAATCTTGAAAACAACCAAAATGCCCATCAACTGCAAAGTGGATGAAAAAATATGGTATTTTTATACAATGGAATATTATTCAGCTATAAAAAGGATGATTTGGAGGCCTTTGTAGGTAAATGGAGACAATTTGAGACTATCCTAAGTGAAATAAATAAGACTCACACTTGTAAAGATCACATTGTCTGTCTGAGGTTAAAAAATAATAAAAACTGAAAGAGTAATAAGATCCAAAATACATAATAGATATTGTAAAAATGAAAGAGAAGGAAAGTGCTCTAAAGGATATGACTATGGATATTTAAGTGTGTAAGATAGATGACCATATTACTAAGTTTTCATTAGATCATTGAACAGAATGGTTTGCACTGTCTGTGTTTGAGTGTCTATCATCCACATTTTATGCTTTGATTTTGCAACTTGAACAACTATTTCTAAGAGGACAATATGTAGTTTATCAACTAGTAATTTCTTCATGATAATATTTTTCTTTGAAATTCTGTATTACTTCTACCCTTTTTCTGTTTTGTCTTGTTTTTCTTTCTTTTTTCTGTAAATAAAAAAAACTGCACCACCTCAACACAATGAATCTGCACTAATTTTACACCAAATATGTGCAAAGTTTATACTAGTGGTTTTTCATTGTTATTACATCCTCTTTTAAAGGTATAGAAAGTTCTAGCATCTGAGACTACAGATAGCATCGATAACAATGCGTATTGTATAAACCTTAAAGCTGTCAATTTTCCTCAAGATAAAATAAAGTCTAGACTGATTACCTCACTGGAAAAAACTCTTTCCTACAGTGGCTTCTGTTCACAGATTCCTGTTTAGCCCATGGACATGTTTTCCTGGTCACAAGTTTTTATTTGATCATGTAAATTTATCTGCTGAACTTTAGAGGGGATCCATATAGGACAATTTACATGGGATGTGCATCCCACTTTCGTCTATGCAGAACATCCTGCAGTAAAGTGAACTGAAAACAAGAATCAAGTTTCTCCTTTCTTGATATTCAACATTCATATCATTAAAATATCAGTTTCTAATTTTCAAAATGACTTTTAAAACTTACTGTAGTGAAAATATTATTAAAGAAAATTGTTGCTTGTATTTTTTTTTTTTTTGATACTGGGGTTGAACTCATGATTTCATGCTTGCCAAGCAGGCACATATGCTGCTGAGCTACATCCCTGGCCCCTGTTGCTTGTGTTTGAAAGTTAGAAGTTTTGAATGCTGAAAACCACGGCAAGACAACACTGGCAGAGTGATGCCAGTGAATCAGAATAATCTCTAAAATGACAACCCGTGGTGCCATGGGGAATTAGATGCCTTGCTGGAAAAAAGACTAGGGAACATGACTGGTGACCAGGTGAGTAGTTAACACGTGAGTGAATGAGGATTGGAGGCCATGGGTGAAACATTGAAATGCCTGCAGAGTTTGGATTGTGTTATGTTTAGAATGTGTCTCCAAGAGTTCTGGGATTGGAAACTTTATCCCCAAGGCAATATTGTTGAGAGGTGAGTACAAGTATGAGTAGAATCAGTGTATTATTTTCATGGAGTGCATTTGCTATAAAAGTGGGTTCAGCCCTCTAATATGATTTATCTGCTGAGGTCTGTCTATTCTGTCTTGCTATGTGTCTCTTGCCCTCCTCATATGAGTCTCCTTGATCTTGGACTTACCATTCTCCCACAACCTTAAGTTCAATAAATTTCCATTCAGTATAAATATATTACAAATTATCCATTCTCTGGTATTCTGTTTTGTAGCAGCACACCTCTGACCAAGACATATCAGTACAGGGATACAGGAGCCAGGGAAAAATCCGGAGATAGCTGAATTTGCCAAGAGCTGATTTACAATTAGCATTTTTCATAACAAAATAGGCAAGGATCCCAGAAAGAAACTAAGTCATAGAAGAATAAATAAAGTTAAATTCTTAGTACACCTGAGCTTGTGGACTAGAAGTTTCATGGTCTAATTCTATATCAGTTCTATCGTACAGTGTGTTTGCTATCCTTTGGTCAAATGTGATTGATCACATTTCTCCGGACAAGTGGTACATGTTTGATAATCTTCTGCACATGGCTCCAAAGTAAGGGAACCCACATTTTAACTAGATTATCTTGGAAGATTA
This sequence comes from Hydrochoerus hydrochaeris, assembly GCA_004027455.1. NCBI lineage: Eukaryota > Metazoa > Chordata > Mammalia > Rodentia > Hydrochaeridae > Hydrochoerus > Hydrochoerus hydrochaeris. The sequence goes on from PVLA01001080.1 coordinate 149,304, forward strand.
TGTTTTTATAAAGTAATTCTGTTTATGTATTCCATTATCATAAACAGCTGTTTAAATATGTTAGCCTCTGCACTTTCTGAACTGAGAGCCACGGAACCTTTGACTCACACATAGATAATTCAATCTGATGGCATTGTCAGTGATTTGCTCATCTTTCCATAGTTAGTGCTCCACATTCTGATTTTAGTTTTAGTGAGGAAACAGCTAGAACATACCTGCTTGGCCAGATTCACAAGCTGGCTCCTTCACATTCACATTATAAAGCGCCTTGTGCATGTCAGAACTCTATTCTGAATCTTGAAACAGTCTACTCTCTCCCTACTCTCCCAAACTCGCAAAAGCCCCCTCTTCAGTAATTATTCCAGACAAGACTTTGCATTGGCTAGCAGGACACGAGCACAGTGGGAAACAAATGAAGCCCAAATTTCTCAAGCACAGTGTAAAAAGCACAGAGAAGCAAAACAAAAACAAAACAAAGTGTGCTCCATCCTAGCCTTTTCCCCCTTTTAGTTCTGCCAGATATTTTCTTTGTTCTGCTTTATGTCTCACTAAGATTAAAGCACTGATCTCCCCCTTTTTGAAAATGATGTCACTTTTTTTTTTTTTTTTGCCTTGGCAGAGAGCAAGTTTATTACAAATCTGCTGTGTGACTGATGGTTTTAGAGAGATAAGGCATGGGGGAAAACATATTTTGGGAAGGTATGAAACTTAAGAGACAGGTTGACAATTAAACTGGTGGTAGGAGAGATGACGAAGGATAAGGGGAAATAGATGTGTATTCTCTTTTACGGTCACCTAGAAACTATTTTTATTTCCTGATAGTTTTATCCAAAGTAATATAGGTTAGAATCATTCTGTGTGTTTTCTGGCAAGATCCATTGACTTTTGGGCAGGTCACCACAGACATACGTGATGTTCAAGGTGGGGAAGGTATTTCCTTTTGCTGTTCAGAAAAGGAAAACAATATGGCATTGAATCCTATTTACTATATTGCATAGTGTTGGAATATCTTCCAGCTTATATGAGAAGCATTTTAGAAGTAAAATCAGATTGAAATCATAATACATATTTTAATGTCATATATATTATTTAAAATTATTTGTGACAGATGCACTAATATCTTGGGAATTTGAAGACCTTTTTATCTCCCAGGATAAATCATAGGAGTTTCCACAGACATATATGGTTCCATGGGCCAATTTATGGATGTGACATCTAGTAATTCACCACACACCCACCCACCGACCCACCCAACACAAACCTAAAACTGACAGCAACTAATGGAAATAACACTATCATCTTTATATCGCTAATTTTATTTCAGCCTTGAAAGTATCCTCAGCTTGTCTATGTGCAGATCTTCTTGAAGATGAAAAGATGTTTGAAAACAAGCTTTTGGATTCGGGATGGAGGTGGGGTGGTGAAGTGAGCAGTGTTTCACCAGCTGGAGCAGGAATCCGTGAGGCAAACCATTGCCAGTTTCCAGAATCTCTGGTGAGAACGTGATTCATTATTTCTCTTTTTCTGTGGCTCTTCTATCTCCTCCCATCACCATCACTCAACTCCAGGTTTTGCTTTTATGTCACCCCAGAAAAATCTGTGGCTGTACCATGCATGTCTGGAGAGGGAGGCGTGTTAGAGGTGCCTCCTCCCAGCTCCTGTCTGCACAGTGTTGCATGGCGATTCTAACACATACTTCACTTTGGTGTCTTAGTTTCCCATTCTTGAAGAAATCATTCTAAGAAATAATACTATTTTTTTATTCTTCTGTTCACTCTTGCTCTATATTTCCAACAGAAGAAAATCCCAGCTCCTCAAGTCTCCACCTGTGCCTCCTGCCTTTCTCTTCACTCTTGCTTCTTGCGTCATGTGTCTCCTACACACATACTTGAGTCCTGATTCTTTTTCGCATTCCTTGTGTGTTTCATACCTTTGCTGGTGCTCCTTCTTCTGACTGGCACTCCCTTTCAGCTCTTCTACCATTCCCAAATGTCTCCTGTTGTAGAAGATATGACTTCTTTGGTAAAATCTTGCAGTTACTCATGAAGAATGGATCACTCCGTCCTTCTGACTTCACCTCACCTTCTACTTCTACTTTCACGTTGTGTCTTCATTGAATCTTTAGCTGTTTGTCTGTCTTCATCCAAGTGGGGTACACCCAGAAACTATCACCATGCTTCCTCTCATGCGAGCTCTCATGTTGTGAGTGTTGTGTCCTGTGTCCATGCCACATCCCATCGTGAGACTTTCATGAAAGGCTGTTAGAAAACTTGAGGGACAAAATTATGTATGAAGACTTTTTCACTATTCAGAATAGCAAAACATTGGTTTCCAGCACAATGTTGACTGGATTTGGACATTTCACATATACTTTATTAAAACTTCTTGGATTCCTTAGTTTCCCACTTACCACATGTGTACATATCTGATTTAATTGACTTAAGTAAAACTAGTTACTCAGACACTTCTTCCATTTCATATTCTCACCAAAAAAGTCCATTTCAAGCTTCTTTAATTTTAAACAAATATTACAGGTAGATAAACAATCTCTGAAGATATTTAAATAAATCTGCTACCTTAGTTTGGTTCCATGAAGGATTAAAGCAGACCCACTGACAAGGATTCCACTGGAAATTTCTCTCCCTGGAAACAGAAGAGGCAAGGGAAAGTCAGAGAAAGGCAAAGAAATGTGTGTTGTGAAGCAAGTTTTCCATGAGATAATGCAGTTTAGTTCGGACAGGTTCTCCAGGACCCGATGCATTATGTGTGCCCTGAGTCATCCCACCAGAGGGCTGAAGTGGCTGGAGATCTTTACAGCAGCCTCCAGCCAATTCCTTGTTGCAGGTGGTGCCTAGCTTTCTTTTTCCGGGAAACTCTTTAGGCTCAGTGAGGATTTGCGGGCAAAGAAGGCCCTTGAGGAAGAAGACACAGACACTGCAGGCACCAACATGACAAACCCCTCACAGCTGTGTCTCCTCTGCTGATGGCATTTCATGTAGTCAGGCATGGCTAGAGTCCCTTAGATACTGATTTTTCCTGTGATGATGATGAGATCCCTGCCGTGGAAAAGGCAGGCTGCACATTCCAGCAGGGCTTCCAACAACGTCGAAGGCAGTGCTGTATTTATCACCACTTAGGCAATTCCTGAACCAAGCTGGAGCGCTAATGTCAAGCCACTGGTGCAATCTATACACGGCTTCTCCTTGAGCATGGCCAGTGCCCAATACTCCGAAGCAGTATCCAGACAACGCTCATAGAAATTCATCGCTTCTATCATTACAGTCTTGCAATTGTTAATGGATGCATAACAGGTGCTAGATATCTATTTGTGGAATGGATTATTGTGATTATTGTTATTACTATTATTATACCCCTTTTTAAAAAAAATTTGTATTTAAAGGGATAAAACAGAAAAAGGAGAGAAATATTACAGAATTGTAAAAAAAACATAAACAGTAAGAAATCACTAGCCGATAAATTACATATTGCTCTTTTAAAAATAGTTGTTCAAGTTACAAAATTAAAGCACACAAAATGGACAATCTTACACCCCTTCTTGTGCGATTGTACAATGCAATGTTTATTCCAGGGAGCAGGAACATACTTTCCAGGCCACTCTGGGATTACTTCATCTGAATCTTCCTGCAGACTTGCTAGGAAATAGGTATCTTGGACTTTGCTTGAGAGTGTGAAGGAGATTTATAGGCACATGATAAGAAGTACTTATATCATAACTAGCTGTTTACATTGCTGTAATGTTGTGATGAAATTCCCAGGCCAAACCCTTTGGAAAGCTGTTTTATATGCCCAAATGCAGTTAGTAGAGACGGTGTTAAAGACATCTTTGAGTGTCATAGAGCAAACAACATGAGGCATTAGCCAAGAAATCCTGGGAAAATGAGTGTGAATAGAGGGCTCTTGGCTCAGCAATACAAGTGGGAGGAAAAACCCTATGAAACTGTGGATATTATGGGAAAACTTAAATCTAGCCTACAGGAGATAAAATTGATGGTAATTTCTTACTATCTTTAGTAGTTACAGAATTTCAGTTTCTCCTGGTCCTATTTCATTCTTTTTCCTGGTCCTAGGCTCATTCACATTCATATAATTATATATACTCTGCATTGGTAATATCATATCATTTTTGTTTTGGAAGCAAATAATAGTTAATTGATCTAAGAGCTTATTAATACAAACCTGTCAAAGATGTTTATGAAGAGCAAGGCTTGTCTTTCATGATCTCTAAATTCTTTTCTGTTGTAAACACGGACTCACAGGGTATGGATTCAAAGAAGCAAGTAGCACATTCTTATGGTGACTTTAATCATACTGTTCATTTTTAAAGCACAAAATAGGAACAAACCTTTAGTATAGTTCTAGAGTAGAAATCCACATTCTGTTCTTTTACATATTTGTTATTATATTGTAACTTTATCATCCCAAGGGATTTTACTATTTTTGTGTTTTGATTTTTTAAAAAATGGAAGAGCATTCCATTTTGTAGGTGTGTGTATGTCTTCCCTTCCTCTTTTTCGCTCCCTCCTTTCTTTTTTTCTCCTTTCCTCCTGTCCTTCCTTCCTTTTCTTGCTTTTGGAGGTACTAACATTTCTCTATTTCCCTTATCCATGAAAAACCAGAAATGTGCTATCATGGTTTATAGCAGGACAAATAAATTTCAGAAGAGAGCATATACACATTTAACTGTCACATTTCTCACTGCTACTGACAGAAAGAGAAACAAGAGAGAAAACTTGAATGTAGGTTCAAGTGCTCAGTTCTCAGCCAAGTCCCTAACAAAAAAGCCTGAACCTCTTCACACACACACAGGTTTAGCAATACTATGAATATTAAGCTTGCATTGGAAACCAAATTTCTAGATCTGTCTTATAATAGCTGCTTGACAAATCTGGCTTTCTGTTTAGGAATTGTGATCAAATTGAAAAGAGAAATCCTTCCATTATCTCTACTGTATCAGTGACCAAATTGTCAAATGAAATCTTCAGAAGCAATGTTGAGTTATTTACTGACTCAGTCCATTTCATAAGTTGATGAAGTAGGCTATTCAGAGTTTTAAACATTGGTTTAAGATGTTTCATATGCAAAATTATGTATTAAATGTAAAGTGTTGTTTTTTGTATTTATATTTCTTAAATTTGTCACATATGAAACACTTAAATATTTCAGTGCAATTCTTATTTGTCTTCAAAGGCAGCTTTTGTGAGGAGAGCAACACTGTTATAAGATAAACCCAATTTGTTTGCATATAAAATATAATCTGAAAATTAATATTGTGCTGTGTTTGCTATAGTGTTTAAATACTGGGATCTTATTCTGACTAATTACACATCTTAACTTATCCCATAATGAAACATTTAGTGGAGACATATTCTTGATTTGCGTTTTCTGTTAAAGTAGAAGTGTGAGGTCTTCTAGCTTGGCTGTGTTTCAATTTATGCAATAAAACTACACTTTATCTAAAAAGTCCTCTGTTTATAAAATTTCATTTTTTGTATGTAAAGTTCATAATTTCTCTAAAGATAATCATAAATCAAATTTAATAGTAGTTCTTCAATGAACTGTAAGATTCTTCAAGATAAAAATAAGTTTAGGATGCTATATATATTAAGGGTTACAAATCAAGACCTAGGGACCAAATATGTTACAGAACCTCTTTCTACTTGGAAGCCAAGTTTGTACATTTTTTAAGTGATTGGAAAAGAAGTATGTTTTATAATGAGTAAAAAGTATATAAAATTCAATTTTCAGTGTCTATAAATAATGTTTTATTGGAACACTGTTGTGATGATTCACTTACATATTGTTTGTGACTTTTGTGTAGAACACAGAGAAAGTTGAGTAGTTATGACAGAGACCATATGGACAGTAAAGCATTAAATATTAACTATGCACCCTTTATAGAAAGTTAGCACTCTATCTGTATCTCTGTCTCTCTGTATCATCTATCTATATCTCTATATGTAGATATGATCTATGATCTATTCATCCCATTTATATGTGATTTATCTGCAACTACTTCTAAATACCTATAGGGTAGTGTGAAAGACTTTTAATTTTAACATTTAACTACCATTTAATTTAAATCCATTTGGACATATTTATACTAGTACAGAGAAGTCAATTTATAGAAACTAATATTCTTGCCCTAATTTACTTTTCATGTGAAAGTGACTTAAAATTAACGGATTGAAGAGTCTATGTCATTTCATCTGAACACACTGCGTTTCCTTCTAATTTGCATAGATCTACTGCCTCTAGGCAATGAGTTGGTGGCACCAGCAGGCAGACCCTGAAGTTTAAATAAACTATTTTTCAGCATGTTATTTTCCCAGGTACTATGTTTCTACCTTACACAGTCTCATAAAAAGTTTTAAATTTACTACATTTCTAAAAGGATACAGTTTGTGCAGTAGGTAACTGTCATATTCTATATAGATACTGGTGAAATATATTCACAAAGCAAATCTGTTATTCTTCTCCTTTTCCCAGAGATGGAAAATCACTCCACACCATAAAAACCTTCTGATTTTATTTTCTATTTTTATAGCTGAAAATTTGACTTAGGTGGTATTTATTGCTTAAAATGTCCTTTCTCTAATATCTTTCCTCTTATTTTTATGGCACAGTAGCAAATATTTATTCATGAATAACAATTACTATTTGTTGTATGGCCATAATCACTCTCTTGAAGTAGAGAAATTAAAATGTATGTCAGAAATGTGTATATATGGGAGAGTATGTGAGTGTGAATAGTTATGTACAAAACAAAAACAATATTTTACTTGCAAAATGATTGGACCTATATTAAATGTGAGTGAGCAAAAATTAGCTGTAATATTTTCCAAATTATATTATTAAAACTCATAGTAATTAATAATTAATATATTCTATAAACAGATGATATTTTTAAATGTACTGTCAGTTAGAATTTTAAAATAATTGTTTTACTTGGGATTTTGGGCTGTCACCTGGTCAGTGTGAATATGTAATCATTGTGAAATGATTGTGCAGACAATGGTATTCCAGTGTTTAAAAGGTAAGTAAATGATGAGTTTTTTTTCTAAAATAATTTCTGTTCAGATATCACTTTATAGGTAGGCTTAAATGAGAATGATAATAAAAATTCTATGAAATCATTATGTTTTCTGTGTGCCATTAATAACACTTTTTCTATGTTGAGTAAATTTAAGACAAGGATCTACACTTTAGCCCTGACAGGTAAGTGTTATCCTTTAGGAATGCTGGAGGAGACAGGAAAGGAATTGTTATGGCATATGTCTGGATGTCCCCCCAAAGCCTCATGTAGTCATGGAGTGGCGGGCTTTTCAGAGGCAGCTGAATCTAGAATTTGTGATTGACTCATGATCTAATGCTGGAATTAAGGATGTGAGTGCTGCAAGTACCTCAGGGTGAGCAGCCTACATACAATATAAGGGATGGAAAGAGGATTGTTTCTCTCTCTCTCTGTCTCTGTCTCTGTCTCTCTCTCTCTCTCTCTCTCTCTCTCTCTCTCTCTCTCTCATTGCTTTTGCTGTTTTCCATGCCATGAAGTGTTGCCACTCTGCTGTGAGCCACCATGCCTTGGAGCTAGCCAATTATGCACTGAAATATCTATAAGCTGTGAGCTAAATAAACCTTTCCTATTTTAACTTTGGAGTCAGGCATTTTGATCCAGCAATGAGAAAAGTAACTAAGACAGAAATTAAGGTGATTTATACCTCTGAACAGTACCTGAGCCTAAGAAAACACAGCCAAAGCAAAGGCAGGGAACCTCTGTGAGCAAAGCTGCTATCTCATACTGGAATTGTCCTTCATTTTTACCCTGGCTTTTCCACTGGTCCTGTGGAGAACCATGAACCATCACTGTTCAATCTCTATCTGTAAACTCATCAGAATATTATCAGCTGAATATAGTGAAACTGCCCACCATCTGCCACTTACACACTGGAAGATTCTCTACAAAATTAGGCCTACTCACTGCATTTTATTGTAGAGTGTTTTAGTCACTGTGCTGTTGCTGGAACAAAACCTTTGACACCACAACCTCAAGGGAAGGTTTACTCTGTGTACAGGTTTTAGTCCATGTTTGGCTGACTCTGAGCATTTCAGAGGGGCATGATGGAGTAAAAATTGCTTAAGCCATGGTGGCCAGGAAGCACAAAGAAAAAGAAGGATCCAGAGATGAGGATTCACCCTTCCAGGTCAGCTCCCTCAGTAAGCAGTCCTTTTAGATCATGCCCCGCTGCACTTTAAGGACACATTTAACCATGAACTCACCAATGGGCAAATCCACTGAGGAGAGAAGTGCCCCATGAAGCAACCATTCTCCACACACAAGAGAATTTGGGAGGAACAATTTAGATCTCAAGCCTAACACAATCTATTGGCAGAAATTAATGTTATCAAAAACGTTACTTCCTCATAGAGAAAGTAACACACTGGGACACTGTTCTCAAACAAAAAACAAATTTCGCATTTATTGTTGCAATAAAATAAATCCCTCTAAAGGCAATCTAACATTTTGAGTACGCTGATAAACATTGCATATCTCTATATATTTTTTAAAGCAATAAAATAAAATGCAAGTGTCTTTGCAAAACAGGGAAGAATAGTGGTTTAAATATGTAGAAAATTGCTGCTTCTTTTAACCACTTGGGTGCATATAAATTTTAATAATATATTTATCTTATCAGATTATATCTATATTGTGTCAATTTAAAAATAATCCCTATTGTTTCTACTGTATTTCAAAAACATAAAAATTATATCTACATTTTAAGTCCTGAAACACTGGAATTACCCATCTTGTTTCTGTGTAAACATCAGCCCCATTCTAGTTCAAAGTGCTTTGGAAATAAAAGGTTTTTGATATCTACTTATATTTAGATAGAGAAGTCTTTAGGTTGGTTAGGGCTAAAAGCACCACATATTTCTAAGATGAATTAGTTTCATTTTCATTTTTATTACTGTATTGCCAGCTTCTCTTCCAAATTACATTTTTAATAAATATGATCTATAGCCATTTTGAAGGGTGAAAGCCCATAAACACATCTTTTGGCTTTAATTGCCTTTATAAAGCACTTACTCAAAAGGGCAGTTTTTCATCCCAATCGTAACACCAGCTTTTACAAGGGAATCCACCAGCATCTCAGAATTAACTGAAACTCACTGCTAAAAATGAATGTGATACTGTAGAGTGTTAATAGAATCATACCTTAACTTATATTGAAAAAAGGGAAATAATTACCTTTTCTGAGGCAATCCTATGACACTCCCAGGTAATGTTGATATTCTGATATTGTCAGATTCCCGCTGTCTGTTACCTCCCAAGAGTTAAAGAATCACACCTTTTGTCCAGAACAGCAGGACTGAGCAAGTTTTCCCCTGGGCACCCGGCCACATGTCTTTCTGTTCTCTGTGTGTGCACACGCCCATCTGGGTGATCTCATCCAGTCATGAACTCGCATTCCAGGACACACCCATGCCCTGGCCTTTGCAGCTCTGCTCTGATCTCTCCCGGAGTTTAAACAGAGCCTGCTGCCTTTTCTCTTTCCATGTCTACCTGGTGCCTGAAACTCAGCTGGTCCAAAGCAAATTTTCTGAGTTTGCCTGCAATCCTTCTTCCTTATTTCATCTATAGCGCAAACACAGAACACATGAATCTACAGCAAAACCACAAAGGAACCTATGACTCCTCTTTATCTCCCACATTCCTCCTCTAATCTACTACCAACCTGATGGCTTCTACCTTCACAGTACAAACATGCACACACAGACTCTGGCCATGCTTCAGCGTCGACCCTGTTAACATCCGAGCTAAGCCGTGTCTTTCATTGGGACTGTAAACCTGCTACCAGCAGGTTTCCCTTGCTCCAGTTACCATCTGGAATGATACTATAAAATACAAATAAGATAATTCCTCATCCTCTCTCAAAATTCACAAACAGGCACATCATCCTAGGTACACAAACTAAGCACTGTGTGCTAAATGTCATACCTGAGGGATTTCCTGCCTATGTCTTTACGCTCATCACATCTTATATCCTGCTGATTTAGGTGTTCCATACACACTCACCTCAGGACTTCTGTGTATAAGCCATGTCCATTCCTGCTATGGGTCTCTTTTGACTGGCTCTTGGACATTCTTTGCAGACCTGCTTCATTTTTCTCTCTCTTTCTTTCTTTCTTTCTTTCTTTCTTTCTTTCTTTCTTTCTTTCTTTCTTCCTTCCTTCCTTCCTTCCTTCCTTCCTTCCTTCCTTCCTTTCTTTCTTTCTTTCTTTCTTTTCTTTCTTTCTTTCCTCTGTTTTTTTTTGAGGGGATACCAAGAATCAAACTCAGAACCTCACGCCTGCCAGGCGGGGGCTGTGCTGCTGAGCTATATCACCAGACCTCCTGCTTCACTTATACTTCAGAGAAAATGTCAGTTCTTCCAGAAGATTTTCCCCATTTAGTCCAGTTTATCCTAATCTATTTTATCACTCTTTAATTGTATCCTTCTTACAGTTTTTTCCCACATAGCTCCCATCTGTTTCTCATCATTTTTTGCATTTATTCTTTTTAAAAATTAGTTTACTTTTTGCCCCTCCTAATAGAATGTTGGCTTCATGAAGGAGGAAAGCCATTCTACCCCAGCCATGCATATACTGTATCCTTTTTGATCACCCTATCCTTTGAAGAAATTATATATTCTGACACATGGGAAGATTTGATCCTACTCCTGTGGCAATATGCACTAAATATCTGATGCAAGTATTTAAACAAATACACAGTAATAGTGTCAGTCCTGCAGAAGTACTTCCTGCTTCACATTTCCCCAGAACTGCAAGAATGCAGAAAAGTGAAGATGGGCTGAACTACAGTGTATGGGGTAAATTACTGACTAACTAGGCTGATATCAAGAACGAATGCTTTTGTTTTTGATTTCTAATTTTTACCGTAAAAACTCAGAAGTCATCAAACTGTACAGGTTGGAAAAGTCACTGGGAAGTATTTTAAGAATGCAAGGTCTTTTGCTACACCCTTGGGGTTTTGGCTGTATCTTCCAGAGGATTCTGATTCAATGATTCATACATATTCTTTGAAGAATGGTGCAATGCATTCTCTAAGATATGTTATCTTGGTAGGAAAGGTGAATGATTTTCTAGTTTCATTTACATGCACAATAAAACAATTTTCAAGGTTATCCATGAATATGACCAGTGAATAAAAATAGTTTTAGGAAATATCCATCCTACTTGAATTCTTTCAATATTATTACAGTGTATTAATCTTGAAAAAGTATTATTAATTTATATGGATATTACTAAAATAGTTCCAACGTTGCCTCAAACTCTGTATTGGGGAAAATTGGACCAATTGCTGCATTTATATCTCATGATTATTCAAGAGAGTTAAGTGATATAAAACAAAGTGTTGACATTTAGTAATATCAGTATATATTAGTGATCATTGCTAATAATAGGCATAAATTTTTAGAGCAATCTTACAGTTTTCTTCATATGATTCCTTAAATGACTAATTTTCTGCCAAAAGTTTTTGCTGGAGGTGTTAACTAACATCTTAGCTCTTGTAAATTGTAGGCTAGTCACAGGACACTGAATTATGAAAATTACTTAAACTCCATTTCAGTCAATACAACAATTAGGCTAGTTTCTATCTATAATACTTGATTGAAATAAGTATATCTCTTGAATCCATGCTGTCAAATTGTGAATAATGTGCATTGTTTACTATAGAAACTCATGAATGCATAAAGAAACCTGCAATACAATAGTACCTCAATTCATGAGCTTCATTTTCTCATGCTTCTGGAAATCATAAAATGAATTCTGAGCCCAGGGTCCTGGAAAGAATGAAGATCATGAACTGAAGTATCACTATTTTGTATAACTCATTACCATATTCTGTGTAAAATTTTATTTGATTGTATGCACAAAACTTTCATAAAAGTGGAATTGTATAAAATAGTGCCGTGATTTACCTTCTTGCTCATTTTGAAAAATAAAATGTATTTAACAATTCTTCCTAGGGCAATTTTTATTTTAACAATTTTATTGTTCTATTATGGACCCACTGAGATTTGAAAATAGTCAAAGGACAGATGCCATTTCATGAGGAAGGGAGGGTGCAGTGCTCCAAGGAGACCATCCAGGATTCATCGAAGGATGCAAACACTGCATGTGCGCCAGCCTCCGAGAGAATTCGGCTTGAGGACAGTGAGTCAGTCCGACCCTGAGCCGCGAGTGGCACACCTTAATGATAACTGCGAGTTTAATTATACAGAGTGACAATGATATATTTGAGCAGCAACAAAAGAGAAGCCAAGTAGCACTTAGTCCACCTTAATTATGCATTATTTGGAAAGGAACATTTCCCTAACAAGACTGCTAGCGGCAAATTGCGGTTCTGTGTTGCTCCTAAGTGTTTAATCCACAGCTTGGTGTCCAGATGGTCAGGTGCTCAGACGCACCTCTGCGCAGTGTGTAGAAGGTTCTTTAAACTCTAAGTGAGTGCAGATTATGCCAACATTTTTTCTTTTTCCCTTTCAAAATTTGTTGCTGCCTTACGCTCCATAGACAATACACCCATCCTTCAACTATACAGCTTCAATATAATTGTATTTCCCTTTATTTCTCACTTTTATGTCTTTGTTTTGAAAGGCAATGGTGTGTAGATAAAAGCTTAGGAGTAAGACAGGCGATGAATTGAATTCAGTTCTATTTGCTTACTGTGTGACCTTGGACAAGTTACTTAACCTGCCCAGCTCTTGATTTTCTGATTTGTAAAACGCAGATGATGATATGTTTTCTGATATGGTTGTAAAATTTAAATAATATGAGGTAGAAAGACGATCTGTCATCCTGTATAGTTTCAATAAAACTTTTTTCCTTTTTATTTTACTATATTGCACTTTTCTCTGTATTTTGCTCAGTACTTCTCACATATTTAAAACATTCTCATCTGTTTTGTTTTCTGTTTTTATTGTTTTGAATAATCTCAGCTGCATACTATCACTCCAGCTTATCATTGTCTCTCTTTTTATCTTTCAAAAAATCTTTCTGTGTATTTCTTTCTCAAATCAGATATGATGTGGAGGAAAAAATGAATCTTTCACATATAAATTAAATTTAATAAACAGTTCCTCTTTTGTCCCTTATCAATTTCATTCATTTGCCATCTTTCCAGGTCAGAGCTGAGACCTGACAGGAAAATATTCTGATGTGCTCCTGAATTACATGGCATATGGTCTCCATGCACAGTTTACCTGACCTCGTTCATGTAAAACAGTGCTAGCCAGCTCTACTGGGTCACAGCACCAGGACACAATCCTTCAAGTATCTCCTGAGCCAGCACTGCATCTTTTCCAGAGTACAAGGATGAAGATTTATCATTTGCCAGTTTCTGATACTGTCAGAAGCATCTTTTACAAATATCATAAAAGCTTATTTTTTTTTGTTGAGTTAGTTTGCTTTAACTCTCCATGATATACTTTTTTTTTTTTTTTAGCAGAATTAAGATGTCCAATTTACTATCAGAACAGGGTGGGCTCTGTCAGCTCACTGTTTACGCAGTAGTTTGTAGAGTGAAGACTCTCATTCAACCACTCTGTTCTTTATCATTGACTTCTTTTCTGAAAGGAATTCACATAATTTTCCTTAATAACCTTCCCTTAGAATTCAAACAGTGTAATTAGCCAATATTTCTGCATCCTTTTTAGATTCATTTTAGTCTCTAAACCCACCACTTCTGAATAGAATGTTTACAGAGCCCGTTCTTATATTTGCATTAATACTCTTTCTCTGTCTTTCTTTCTTTCTTTCTTTCTTTCTTTCTTTCTTTCTTTCTTTCTTTCTTTCTTTCTAACTTTCTTTCTTTCTTTCTATCTTTCTTTCTTTCTTTCTTTCTTTCTTTCTTTCTCTCTCTCTCTCTCTCTCTCTCTCTCTCTTTCTTTCTAACTTTCTTTCTTTCTAACTTTCTTTCTTTCTTTCTTTCTTTCTTTCTAACTTTCTTTCTTTCTTTCTAACTTTCTTTCTTTCTAACTTTCTTTCTTTCTTTCTTTCTTTCTTTCTTTCTTTCTTTCTTTCTTTCTTTCTTTCTTTCTTTCACTGTTATCCTTCATCAGGATCTTAACATCATCCTTTCTCTTTTCCTTTTAGTCATGACTTGCATTACTGGGCATGATACTGGAACCATCTTGATTGCTATTACTGTTGTGAGCTTCACTCCCGCTCTGAGTCCCTTCCTCAGAACTCTCACCAGCATTTGGTTTTAGACTTGGGTAGCCTGATGGCGGAACAAAGTTTTTCTCACCTTCATATCTTATTTGGTATTGGAACAATCTGTTTGGTAAGAATAAGGTCATCTTCCAAATACATTTTCCAATGTGTCCAGTGTCTTTATGGAAGACATGAATGAGGTGAAAAGGTAAAATTTATTCTTACCTGTAAAACCTAATCTTTGTGTGTGTATGTATGCTCTATAAATAATTTTTCAATTTTTCTATAGTTATACACATGGAAATATTGTAAATTCTGTGTCCATTTCAGACTGATTCCATGTGTTTGTATTTTCTGTTTAGTGTTATTTCTAGTTATGTCATTTTTTTCCCTAAAGGAATATTACATTCTCGCCAAATGTGATCATTTTTCTTCTTTAAGGAAAGGAGACACATCTTTAAGTAACCCATCAATTATGTTTCCTGGTGCCATTGGCAGGAGCAGAAGGCCCCTGCACTGTATGTTGTACAATCACATGGCTCTTTTCTCCACTATCCATAATCATGAGACTCAGGGTTTATTTACCTCTCAAATGTCTGCAGGTCCTGTCCACTTGTGTGATGGTTTCTGATATACTCACCCTCAGTACAATTTCTAGACTCAATCAGAAAACTTACTCATTAGAGTTCAGAGTCTGTGTCTCTGATCCCTTTACTGTATTTTAGTTATCTGCTTTCATTATCCATTTAGCTATGATTTACATATATTTATTCTATCTATCCTTCTAACTTTGTATAATGCATAGATTCCTCACATTGATGGGAGCACAATATTTCCTCCTCAGTTTTTTTATTTTTTCGTAAATTTGAGTTTCACTTATTTTGGACATTTGGGAGTATTTTTTCCTTTTATTTATTTTGTCATCATTTTTGTGTTCCTTTCACTCTGTTTTGCATAAAATTCTTCCAGATTTATGTACACATTCTCCTTTCTCTGCAGCAGCTCTGCCCTTCTTTTCTTTTATACCTCTAGATACTAACTACTTGTCTCACATGCTCTCATGCTTTCTGGATTCCCCAGTGCAGCGTGAAGCTACTCATTACCGTCATCTCAGTCACATATTTTTACTTTTTTTTATTTAAAGAGAAAAAAAAAACAGAAGAAAGGTAGAAATATTACAGAATTTCAAAAAAAAAGGATAAACAGTAAGAGATCACTGATTCATAAATTACATATTGTCCTTTTAGAAACAGTTGTTCAAGTTACAAAATTAGAGTGTACAAAGTAGACATTCAAGCAGTGAGTCAGTCACGTATTTTTAATGTGACAATTCTCCCTCTCATACCTCCTGGATAGTTTTACCTATCCATTGGTTCTGATATTTAGAATGATGTATTTCTAGGAATTCATATAAAAAACTACCCTTTTAATGGTAAATATTACAAAAGCTAGTAACCACAGTGACAGTTAATATTACTGAGTGTTTACTAATATTTATTGAAATCTTGCTAGTATTTATGGGGAGCCGACAGTATCAGCCTTTTGCTAAGTGTTTCACCTGGCAGAATGTTCTGACACAGTTACTATGGGCTCTTCTTTTGATGGAGGACAAAATTAACCTTTGAGGAAGTTACTATGCAGTTTAAGGTATAGTTTGCCGTAGATCACACACAGAGTAAGAGGCTGATCTAGTATCCAATCAGCTATTGCACTCCAACTCCTCTGTCACCCAGAAATAAATCTTCCCACCAACATATGCTTTGTTTAGTTTGTATTATGGTGTATGAGGGGTGTGGAGGCAGCAAGACTGAAACGAGAAGCCCATAGGGATCCTTCTGATGATGTTTTACAGGTCAGGTAGAAACTAAGGCAGAAACTGTTGAATACAATCCTTAAGACAGTGCATCTATTTCTCTGCTGGGAGCTGCCCTGCTCTCATGGGGCTCAGTATTTGACAGTTTCTGATTAGAAAAGACAGCTAAAAATTCAAGTGTGTGTGGGAAAATTTCTATTAGACAAGTTCCATCTATTTTTAAATAATTAAACATGATAACTGCAAACCAAACCCTTCCGTGTTCATAAAGCAATTCATTGAATTTTAACTTCTACAAAAGATTGTGATTTTCTGGGTCAGTGCAATCTGATCACTAAATTTAAAGTACCTGAACATCTGTTCACGTACCATTCTTTTTTTTTTTGGCTGTTATTTGTGTTGTACTTAGGGAAATTTTTATGAAAGCAATAAAGTGTTCCAAAATATATGAAGTAAAAATTTAATGGTCTTCTTTCAATCTACTACCCTCTCCTACCCTTTCTTTTCAATTTCAGATATTTACCTCCAGATCTACATTAGTCATCTTCCCTATCACTAGGACAAAAAACCCGACACCTACAATTTAAAGGGGGGTGGTTATTTTGACTCACAGTTTGGTCAGTTGGCTCTAAGGCAGAGAGGGGATGGTGGAAAGCAAAGCGGACGGGATCTACTCAACTCATAGAGCCAGGAAGCAGTGAAGGAAGTGGAGAACTGAGAAGGCAAGAGGCATGAAGCACCTTGGTGATTCTCCTCTTCCCTCAGCACAGGCAGCTATAAACTCACAGAAGGACCAGTCCACTAGCGAGTACAGCGACTCCGCGGATCCAATCACCTTTCAAAATCCCACAAACAGGAGCATCTGGGGTCCATTTTAAAACTAAAGACTTTTTATGCCCATGTGCAGACAAATTTCCTGTGACACCTTGTTTATTTCAATTCATTGTTTACTTATGTATCATAATTCCAGGAGGAACATTGTCTATAAAATTACTCTTAGTCATAAATTTACTCAATAATCTCTTTCTATGTTTTGTAATCAAAAATTAAAAGGAGTCACTTGTGTTTTTGTTTTTTAATTACATCTTTTGGCAGGAAACTATAATATTATGTTAATATAAAACTTTTTTTGGCAAGTGATCACTAAATGTACATAATGTCTTGTTGCATGCTTTTAAGAAGACTTGAACTGTCTCCCATATCAATTGAAATGAAAAGCAAATCCTGGTGCTAAACTTTATTTTCCTTCAAGATATTTTGTATTTTTACCATGATGTGGTCCTTGGTCATAGATAAAGCTAATTCATTTTTTAGAAAAATAGCTCAGGGGTGGTTGGAGTCCTATGTGTTCAAACTTCCAGTGAAGAAAGCTAAGGCATAGAAATATTTACTCTCTCCAGGGTCAAGAAAGTAGTTACTAGCTCATCAAAATCCAAAGGAAAGTCTCATTATTTATACTTTTTTGTCTTTATTGAGAAATTGTATTCTTCATTTGTCAGATTGCATTTAGAACAGCTACTGTGGTACCTTGGTATTTGTCATTAATTGCTTGTAGGGAACCTAAGTACAAAAAAAAAGTAGGGGGGTAGATAAGGTACCAAACAAATTGTTTTGGATGGAAAAGGTATTGAGTAACCAGATAATCAACACTGAGAGTTCCAACTGGCACATGATGTGCCAAACACACAAGTACCCAGGCAAAACTTTTTTGCATCCAAATTCATTGAGCATCAGATTTTACAGGTTTAAAAGCAGTGGCATTCCAAGGTTTGGCTGTGCAAATGCCAAAGTATTAACAAGTTTTTACAAGATAGAAAGGAAAATAGAAGAAACATCTGTTATTATTGAGGAATTATGTTATATCCTCTAATGAGCAATCATTAGTTATAAAGAGGAAAACATCTTCCTATGCAGATAATAGAGATTTACTAACCTGATATTTTGAACAATTGATTTTTGGAATGTGATCAAAATGCAACTGTCTCTCTCACTTTAAATGCATTTCAATATAACTATTTATTGGCAGGTGTAGAACAAAAATTGGGTGGTGCAATCATCATTCTCTTCATTCTTGGAAACAAACAGCCTCATGGTCATTTTAAAGGAAAAATAAATTAGCAACTCTAATGGTTAAATTGCCTAGTGCTAGATATTGAGAACTTCTTTCACTTTCATAGTAGCAGAAACCTTTCCTTCCCTGAGTAGTTGGTGATACCTTTGTGTTTCTATTCACCTTCTCTGAAATCACAGGTCAGAGAGAAGAAAGAAGAAAGGAATAAAGAGGGGAAGTCCTTCTGTCTTTGGAAAGACATCTAGCGCTGACTTTCTGTGCTAGATCCTGTCAGATACATCAAGTAGACGCCCTCTCCTTCTTGTTTGTGAAGTTCTTCCAATATCCAGTTCAGGGACATTTGTCATTGCCCTTTTCAGCCCCCGGATTCCCAAAGAGCTGTTCCACGTAGACCTCTTCCTGCTGGGGATCCATTCATCTCCAAAACAAGAGTAAAAAACTGCATCGCACAGCCTTCTCTCGCATCTGCTCCACGGCCTTCTCCCCATGCACTAAGTGAATGATTTTAGAGAATTCAGACTCCTCTCTGGTTCCTGCAGCCACTTCTCCTTTGCTCCATCCTTCGTCCTGTGTGTGACAGTGGGTGTCCCCACTCTAGCGGTCACTCCCAACTCCTACCTGAAGGACAGATTTTGGAACTAAACGCCATGGCTCAAATGTATGTTTTCTCCCAGGACTTTGGGGAAATCACTCAGCTTTCTCTGTGACTCAGCCCCTCATTTGTTAAAATAAGGATCGAGACACTATCTAAAACACTGACTTTTAAAAGGTTATTTTTTAAATGGTTTTCAGTAATTTCAGTAAGGAGTGAATGAATGGACCTATCTAGGCTGTCATGCCAAACTTGAACCGCTTTATTGGCTTTTTAGGAGGGTTGATTATCTTTATATTTAATACAATAGTTGAGGAACAAGAATAAGGTCATTTATCTTTGAGTCAGGATCCATGAAGCTTGTGTTGAAGTCCTGCTGTCACTCAGTGGTCACCTTGGAAGAGTCACCTTAATGACCACTGTATCCTCGTCTATTAAAATATTCCATTCTAAGATACACTTGGCTTTGGTCTTACCATCCCAAGGTGTTGAAGGGTCTTTTACGTATCATTGTTTTATTTATTTATTTATTTGTTTGTAATGAGAGCTGAACTCACAACCTCATGTTTGTGTCACTGAGCTATATCCTAGGCCATCTTCTATGTCATCTTTACATCACAGAAATGAAACTTTTAAGTTTTATTAGAACAATCTCAACTTCTGAAAATGTTGCTGTATATAATACAAGAGGAAGCATACTACTGTAACCACAGAGTAAGGTAGTGTTATGAGACCCTCGGCTGACAGAGAGTCCTGTCTTCCTGTCTATTCTCAGAAAAACAAAGAAAAAAAAAAAACTTGCAGAACACATGAGCTCCTAGGCAGCCTCACTCACACTGAGTTCAGTAAAGGATGTGGCTATAAAAGCCAAAGAAGTGCCAATTAGATATTCATTTACCTGCAACCACACAGACTGGATGTTAGTTACTGTGAGGAAACATCTCTATTAACATCACCAGGGTCACAGGGCCGAGCAGGCTTAAGGGACAGACTTTAATGAGCCACAAACTACTCTTAAAATGAAAGCTCTAGGGAGAAGATGAATATTTCCCTAAGACCCTTAGCTTTATGAATGGTAATACTGATTCACAGGTTAGCCCTTGATATTGTTTAAAAATTAATCTCAAAATATTTTTTATTTTGATGGATCAAAAGTGAAAGCTGTTTCTTAGAAAGAAAGATACCATGCTGAAGTAGAAAACTTTGGAGATTCAGGAAAATTTTATGGGTTTCTTTTGGCCAAGTCATCAGTGAGTACCTTAGTGTGGTGAAAATGTGAGAAAAGCCATGCCTTGTTGATAAGACCTTTATCCATCACGCATTAGCTTTATAACTAGGGGGCATTGATCTCCTGCCTCTCTGTTGGTTGAGAAGCAGAATATATGTACTTATCCCATATCCAATATTTTATGTGAGATAAGTATTATTTGAATGAAAAGATGATAATAATGAATAATGGTATACTAATGGAATAATAGCCTATATGTGTGCATGTACATATTTTTATATAGTCACCTTAAGACATTACTTACTTTTTACTCTCCCCAGTGTTTCAGGTCATACAATTCTCATTCATTCTTAGAATAGGTTCAGCCTGGTTTAGTAGAAGAGGGAAGGCCACACACACACACACACGGGAACACACCCTTTCTTATCCCCAAAGAATTAATCAAAGTCTAAAGAAGCAAAAGGGAACTTCAAAGTTGTTTAATTTCAGTCTCTAATTTATATTCATATATCTATTTTATAACTGATTACGGAATGATTTAAAGTGCATTTGCTAAACCTGGAAAAATGACTAACAGTGACTAAACGTACATATATTACGATCATCACATAATGGAAATTCCAAAAAGTAGTGCTTATCTAACAATAAAGTTTTAGAGTCCTTTTTTCAGACAAAATTGGTCAATCTCACATCGCATTTCCCTCTGTTAGTTCTGCTGCCCACATTATTGGCAGTAATTGCTGGTCCTAGGATTACGAAGCATGCAGAATATTGGACTAAAAATATAAAGGAAAGTAACAATGAGCAAATTCTTTAAAATGAACCATGTTTGCAATTCTATTGTGACTAATTCTTGTCATTAGTTGATTTAAATCTCAAAAGAATGAAGTGTTTGCAGCAGGTCTTGAAATTCTTACCATGTTTTAAGGAGCTGATTATACTCTGTTGGTCCAATGTGACTTCACTTAACAAATGATTATTCTTTACAATAGACAAGCTGTGATGTGCTGGGAGATGTTTGAATGTTTGCTAAATCTTATTTCACCACTTTGCAAATTGAACTCACTTTTTCCCTCCAGAAAAGTGCCCCTCTTTTATGTTTTCTGTTTCCCTATAGATTACCTTCCTTCTAACCACTAACGCCAGACAGCCCTGGATTACAACTGATGCTTTCTTTCTTCGGTCCAGATACACTTAATAATCAATTATACACTAAAAACCCTGTATTTGCATAGCCACTAACCCAGGCCTTGCTCATTTTTTCCTTTACTACAACAGTCTAACTGGGCCTTTTTCTCTTATTTTAATTTTCTACAATATGTACTACTGGATTTATCTTTCTGAAATACTGATACACTTATCCTAATTGCCAGGTTAAAAATTAATAATCCAATAATTTTTATTTATTTATTTTAATCAAATATTTTTAAGAACATGTATTTCCCAATCTGGATCAGTTCCTCTAAATCACTAAATTGCTTAAGCTGGCCTCAAAATTGTGATCCTCCTGCCTCAACCTCCCTGAATAGTAGTAGAATTACAGGTTAGTACCATGTGCCATCATGCCTAGCTAAATATTTTTATCAATATTTAATACTTTAGAAGTTTTGTTTGTTATTTATTGCTTCTCTAGAGGAAAGAGCTATTACCAAGTATGGATTGGTATTTCTCTTGTCAGACTGGTACACTGTCCTCTTATCCTCCACCAAACACAAGGGTCCCCATATTCCTGGGCCCCTTACATCCTAAGCTGTGAGACCAGTCTGCCCCTCTTACTCACCATTGTTTCTTAGCGTAGCTTCTTTTACACCTAGCCTGCCTCGACTTTGTTTTCATAACCATGTTCTTTACTACTGCATTTAAGGCACTCATACACTGGGTTTTGATTCCTTACGGGATTTTCCTCTATTTTCCTTTTCAAGGTTCAATGGTAACAGATTAATCCTTACAGCTAGAATATGCATGGCCAGGGGTTTACAGTGCTGCATGGTAGACCCAGACTGCCTGACATCAAATTCAGCCTTTACCTTCATAGTCTGTGCGGTTTTGCACAAAACATCCCTCTCTTTCAGCAATGTTTTATTTGCAAAACTGAAATAACAGTGCCTACCTTCAACTAAAGTTTTAAAAAGTGAGTACACATGAAGCTTTTAGCACTGCAAACACTCAGCAAATATTAGCTACTGCTCATTTCTCTCCAAAATAAATTACTCCTCATGTTCCATCAGGTGAACATATCTTTTTATTTTTTACTGGAGCATTTCTACTTCCTTAATTTCTATTTTTTTATACTTTCTTAATTTCCAACATAAGTGCCATATTTGGAAATATTTTCCACTTTGCCATCAGAATTAATTGCTCCTTTTGTTTTTGTGAGTATGCATCAACTGACTTGCTAATACTTTTTTTACGGGCTTATCATTATTCTCACTTGATTTTCAGCTACTCCAGGGAAAGAAGAAAATCTTACACACCACTTGTCTTCAGAAAATCTAGCACAGTACTGTGCAAACATGCAGCGTTCAGAAAAGCTTATCACTGGAACCAAAGCAGAGCCATGTGTTTGCTTTTGATGAGCCAGGTAATTATGAGCTGAGTTAATCTTGAAGAGAATCATATACAATTCATCTCCTTACAAAGTAGAAAAACAAACAAATCAATGGGGAAATTAAATAATTTTTCTAAGGCCAACTAATATTGCAACACAAAGGCTAGACAGCCAATGCCGTCACCTTGCACTGTGTCTCTTTTCCTGTTTGATATATCAGTGAGAAGCCCATACAGTCATAGGACGGGGGTAATGCAGGCAGGATTCCTGGAGGATAATGATCTACCAGTGCTATGCTGAGTCGTGCAACCACTTCCACCCAACCGTGTGAAGCTGCTGGAGCACTGTGATTCATAAGATACAGACTTAAAATGACCACTGTCTCTTTTGCATGCGGGATTCAGTAGATCTTCTTTTCTACTATTTCACTCATACCCTTCCCTCTGAACCACTGCCATTAGAGTCGCACTGCCATGTAACATGTTTCTAAGGAATATTTAGCAAGTGACTTGATAATTAAACACAAGTGATATGCACCAGATCATTTGGCAATAAATATTGACACAATTCTTTGAATCTAAAACCTAATTCCCTTGCTTCTGCATTTTAACAGTTACATGACTGAATGACTCTGTTCCTAGCTTACTGAGCCACTTATATTTTACTAAGCATCCCTTAGAATTTTGATCTCACATGGGCTTCCCTCACACCAGCAAGTATTTTCTCTGAGCTCTACTCCCCTCTACAAACTCAACTGAAGCATCCTATGCCTGTCTCACCTGAGTCAGGGGCCCTACAACTTTGGTCTTTTAGTACCCTCAGCATTCTCTTCTCATAGCATTGGATACACTCCAATCTCATGTCCATCCACATAGAACACAACTCCTTATAGGAAGGGAACTTGTACCACTGTGTTTTGTGGCCGCAGATTCTAGCAGAGCCCTCAGTAAATTATAACTACTCATGGATATTTGTTCAGTAAATGTGCGGGCTGAATGACTCAAAAGCCTTCAGAATTTGAAACTGTAGTGATAGCTATTAAGCTAGAGTCAACAATTTTCTGGGCCCAGGTAATGGCCTGTTGAGAGGGACCCACCGCTGCTTGTTTGTATCTTGTTTGTGCTGGTTTTACACTCCATCCCAGACCCTGTAGACAGCAGTGATTTATTCTCAGTAGAACTTTTCCATCTGTGCCCTAGGCTACCGTTTCCATTTTCACAGATTTAGTGAACCACTGCACCCTATTTTCTTTTCTTTCTTCCTTTTTTTTTTCCTAGCTGTGAGCACTATTTCAAGACCAAACTACTCTCAATTTAAATGCATGTTTAAGGTTTCTCCCCCAACTGAAAACCAGCAGGTAGTTGATCACTCAGTAGATGTAATCTTGTGACCACAGAGTGATCTTTGTTTTTGTGAGTTTAAAAAGGTGCATCCATGTGGGAGGTTTGTGCTTTAGAAGCCTTAGAGAAACCATGAGTATTGAAAAGTTAAAGGAAGTTAGAACATCATGGGGATTTCAGTGTGAAGCCTGTTTCTTTGCAGTAGCATTGGGAGTGGAGGTGCTTTTTATTTCCAGACTTAG
Source organism: Hydrochoerus hydrochaeris (assembly GCA_004027455.1). Taxonomy (NCBI): domain Eukaryota; kingdom Metazoa; phylum Chordata; class Mammalia; order Rodentia; family Hydrochaeridae; genus Hydrochoerus; species Hydrochoerus hydrochaeris. Next base: position 173,373 of record PVLA01001080.1, read on the forward strand.
CAGATCTGAATGTAAACCCAGGACTAAGTGAGAATTGCGTGGCTTCGTTCTGTCAAAACATATTGCTACTTATAGGCTTAGGGATGCTGCCAATAAACTATTTCTTCAGCCCCCAAGGTTCTACGAAAATAGACTCTTGGATAAGATTATTGTTAGCAGCACAAGTGTTGATACAGCCATGAGCTAATAGCTACTGGCAAAAAGAAGCCTTTTCTTGTTCCATGCGAATGGCTCTTCCTCTACTTGTCTGCCAAACTAAGCACATTTGGTGTGTTTTCAAAGTGGTATATGGGAGGTCAATTCATTAATCATTCTCAAATAGCAGGAAACAGAGACTCCAGTTAGGAAGCCATTAGAAATATGTAGTCTTCTCTGTTTTTAGTTTTAAACTAGTAGATGATTTTTTCCCACAAATAAGTTTCATTTTTTTTTCTTCTTTAAGGAACTATGCATTCCTATTTTTCTTTCTTTCTTTTTTTTTTTCAGACAAGATTTTACTGGGTAGCTCAGACTGGCCTTGAACTTGCAGCAATCCTCTTGCCTCAGCCTCCTGAATGCTGGGATTATAGGCTGGTACCACCATGCCAGGCTCCTATCTTTGTATGTTAGATAGGACTGCATCAACTTACTGAAAGCAACTGAGTGGCACTGAAAGAAGAGGGCATTTTTAAAAACCACATTTAAATGTATCATACATATACTACTTGGTCAAAGTTCATCTTTCCAAAAACTTTTCCCCATAAGAGGGCTTAACGTTTGGCAATAGCATAACTACCTTCTCTAGAGTGGACACAGAGGGCAGTCATTTAATGATCTGCTCTGGTCCTTGAGTTTGCTTACAAGCATAAGATTTGATGGCAGGTAGGCGTGGGTTGAAGGACTGGCTCCAATCCCTGCTCACTAAGACTTTGGGCAACTTGCATTTGGCCTCAAAGCCTTGCTTTCTCCCTCTATAAAATATGAGATTAAATTTGATAACGCATGTGAAACATCTTAGCACAGGATCAGCATTTTCCTGTAATCTCTTCTCTTCCCTGTCTTTCCTGTCTTTCTTCTCTTCCCTCCCTCATTGTTCTTTTTTCTTCTCTCTTCTATTTCCTTTTTGTTTGCTCAGCCCCGCTCCCATTGTGCTCCTTCTCCACAAGTGAAACACATCCTTTTGTTCTACATTGTCACATGCATTCCCCTAGGAAATGATTCATATTTTGTTTTGTTGAGCTCTCTAGGCAAATGAATGGCAGAGGACTTTCTCTTCTAGCCTGAATTCTATTGACATTAAAATACACTTTTTATTGCATGGTTTTCCTGAAGCTTCTCACTGGAAAGGACTCCAGATTTTGGATGGCACGGTAGCAGCTGGCCCTTTGTTTGGTGGAGGGAATCGCAGAACTGAGCATCCAGGGTGCTATCACACAGAATGCACGAGCCTTTTCTCTCTGCTCTCTGCATCTCTGTAAAACGTCCTGTTTGTTTGGAAGGTCAAAGTGAGTTTTAGGCAGTAATTGAATTCGGAACATATAATGCTTGCCTACTTTAAAATCGAAGGTTTCAAGCCAATAGAACTCTAACATTTAGTTTATTTTCATGTAAATATAAAACTCAAATTTAATGGATTTTGAGCCACTCCAGTATGCAGCTGAATCTTTCCTTGGGAGTATCTCCCTCTGCAATTCCCCCTCTGCTGCTTGCGCCCAGGTTTTCTGTGTCCTCAGCCTTACACTCCTTTACCAAAGCTCACAAAGTATTTCTCTTACATTCTGCATGGTCATTGTATATAAGAAGAAGCAAACAAAACTACTAGAAAGAACAAGTTCATTTCATTTTATCCTATTCTGTGGTCCCTCCTGCAATCATGTGTGCATTCTTCCTTCCATATGTGTATTGGCTGCACTGGCATTTTCCTCAAGGTATATGAGCATAAATTGCCTTAAGATTTTCTCAGAAAGAACCTGACTATTTTTCTGGTTAAGTTATATCAAGTTACTGGTCTTAATCCAGATTTAGTGTGACTTCAGTGCTAATGACATTGTGCTTTCCCATTTCTCCAGGTAAATCCCACATACAAACTATGGCTTTGATCTTCCAACTAGGAACTGGACACTACTATAAACTGTGGCCTCTAAGATACAGAGCTGGCCAATGGGAGACACAGTGTCCTCTCTTGTTTTTCAATGGCTGTTAGGTGTCTCCAAGAAGTTAGACATATATTATATACAATTGCTACCTCTTCTTTGCATCCACATTTGCTACAACATCTTCTCAACTCCTTATCACTCACTTTTCTGTGTCTGCTAGGCATTTACAGCTTGTGCTTTCCACAAAGACAAGGAAAAGGAAGATAACTTTGTTATTTAAATCATAGAAAATAAGCACAAATCATCAATGAAAAATACATTTTACTCTAAGTAAATTAATGATTCGTTCCTGATACCAAGTAAGCTTGCAAGCAGAGCTCTGGCTGCATTTACATTTCCTTGTCTATGTCCTAAAACTCTACCAGCAACATGGCAGCAAACTCATGATGGAGGAAAGAATGACTGGATCGAGTTTCTCTTCTTAAAATCAGAGCCTAAACCACCCACAATGAGAGATTTTCCATGTTTGTGATGATTTCATGTTAGGGCAAGATTGACTTGATTTGGGTCAGCTTGAGGAATATTCCACATTTTTTACTTAAATTATATTAATTTTTTTCTAGTGATAATTAGGCACACTTCTACATGAAGAATAACACATTAATGGATTGGGAAATAATTTGGGTCTCCACAGGGCTGTCGAATTTGGGATTCAGCCTCCTGATGGGAGCTGTAGGAAGGAAATCAGCATTTTCAGCCCTGAAAACTTCGAAACTCATAAAGCTCTTTGTGATCCCATCATGCTGTGTCCAATCGCCTGCATTCCAGGCTTTTGTATTTACTGGCTACAAAATCTTAACCACAACCTTCCCCTTTCCTTGTCTGTCTTAATTTCACAATTCGTTTAATGATAAACATTAAAACTACTTAAAATAGATTACTGCTTTCAAAATACTTTTATATTTAATATTTAATTTATTGAGTTATGGATTAACATATGTAAAGCATTCAAGAATGAGTTGTGCATCATGAACATAATATTAGCAGTAGTAGAACTAGTGGTCATACTGAGTAGGTTGGGTATGCTGCCCACACAAGTGGAGTCACAGCTTGAAACAGTTGCTACTCAATAATTGGGGAGAGCACCCCACTACTTCCCTCTCCTTGCTCATAGTAGCTACCCGATGTTTTTGCAATAAAACGTGGCTGAAACATTATTTGTGGGTAGTCAACACAGCCCCCACATTTTTGCTACCACATTCTTCCTAGAAATAGAAAATAACTCAATACTGACTGTGCTTTAGAAAATGCAGAAAGACCGTATTCTCGCAGAAACCTATCCATTTTCTGGGGCTCCCGTGTGTTTTCTAGCAACTGACTTAGAATTTCCTCCCAGATGTAAGGCCATTCTTGAAGTGGGTGCAGTAGGGGATGAAGCAGAAATGAAAATCTTGGCGTGTTGCTGGTTGTGTGTGGTCCTTTCTCTGCCGGAGCCCCGCCTTTTTGCCAGCACTTTTGCCAAGAGCCTGTTACCAAAGGGAAACTGTCTCAGGGGTGGTGCTTTTTCCCAAAGATGTGCAAAAACACATGCTTAGAGCAGAGTTTCAGGACTAATACCGGGGGTGGAATTGACAGGGATATTTCCTCTTATTGTAGGTTCCCCAGAAACTCCTGTCCATTCTTGTTTTAATCCAACTCCTGTGAAAGTCCTAAGAAAGAGTAATACCATTTACTCACCACTCACCAAACATTTACTGAGGCTCCAGATAATATTGTAGGGGGAGTAAAAAGATGCTACAGCCCCTCTCTGAAAGTAGTCGGGAAATACTAGAGCTTTATAATCCAAAGATAGTAACTCCATCTTTAAGACACTATATACGATATGAGAGAAATACAGACTAGGAAGTCCTAGAAATTCCTGAATGCAAGCTGGGTATGCAAGGGCCTAACTTGTCTGTAGGCAAAGGAATAAGATGGAAAACTGCGCACTAGCACAGTGAATAGGGAGCCCAAGGTGGAAGCCACAGGTTTGGTTTGGAAACAAAGCCTGACAGGTAGGCAAGAGCCGTTTGTGTAGTTCACCTGCCCTTTTCAAGCTTTGGAGAGGTTCAAAATTTATGCAGTAGGAAGCTATTAAAGAGTTTTGAATGAGAAAAAGAGCAAATCTGTTTTGTACCTGAGAAACATGAAACTACTACCAGTTTTAAGGCTGGGTTTTGTGTATGGTTTTATGTTGGGGGCACTGGCTGGATTTGAGAAAGACTGGCCAGATAAAGAGGTGTTCAAACACTGCTATTGAAAAATGATTCAGATGTGAACTATAGCAAGAAACAAGAAAATACACAAGGAAAGACTGGGTGAGGCGTGAAATGACACTCAGAAGGGATCACCTGGATTGACACCTGGGCTCTCAAGTAGCTGGTGATGCTCATTACCTGTTGAGAAAATAGGCACATTTTGTCTTGTTCAGTTTCAGAAAACACTGGATTCCTCCACAAGAAGTCGGTCGAGGAGCTCATAGAAGGATTTGTACTGGATAGTGGGTTATCTGGGTGGATGGACACATGTGAGCCAGTTTACATGCTTAAAAAATAATAGGACTCATAATATAGCAAGCATGGTATAGAAATTTAAAAAGAGAGCCCAGAATTGCACTATTTGAATTCAGTTTTCCTTCTTGTTGCTTACCAGCCGTTTCACTTTGAGCAAACGTCTCTGAGCTCTTCTGTAAATCACAGGCAGTAGGAGAATCTACCTTATAACATTATTGTGAGTATTGAATAAACTAATACTTTGAAGTACGTGGACCAGAGGGTGGCAATGCTAATAGTATTCACACAGGTTTTTTATAATGAATGAGAGGCTCTAGAAAGTGTTGGTGGTGGAAGAAAATGAGAGCTTTTAAAGGACCCTAAGGAGCTGCAACATTTAAAAGTAGGAAAGTGAGCTGAAAAGAAGGTATCAAACTTAGATGCAGAGAGGAAGGGTGAAGAGCAGTATGTATGTCATAGAAGCCAGTGGAGGAAAAGTGCTTAACACGGGAGGCACAGACAGGCAACGCCATTAGCATTAACATGTAGAAGTTTCTTTGGATTTGCCAGTGTGAATATTTTCACTGGAACGAGCACATCTTCAGCAAGATGGCTATGATCAGTGGAATGAGAATAAATAAAGGACAAAGATAGGAATTCTGTACCCTTTCTCAATGTTAGGGCATAGGAGATAAAGGAGTAACTAGAGGCGTGGGGCATGCTGAGGTTATATTTCTGCTTTTATTCTTGGAAATATTTTTTGATTTTGATGAGACAGACCAAAAAAAATCACGATTATAAAAGCAAGAGGAGAATACATATAGTTGACAATCTTTCTGATAAAAAAGCAACCAGAATTTTCTTTGCTCTCAGTCACAGAGAAAAGTGTCTGGAATAACAAGTTTCCCTAAATGATCCACTCTTAATCTGATTCTTGGCAAAGTCCTAGAACACCCAGTGGTCTGTATCTTGAAGTTTACGTTCTCTTGCTGTCTGATGTCAGTCTCGGGCCAGTTCACGCTCTCCCTCTCCTGTGATCTGACTGCTCCGGTCTGTGCTACCTACCAAAGAAACCATGAGCTCTACACAGCTATTTAAATATAGCTGAAAGCTCTGTTTTTAACTTGTACTTGCCACGTTTCAAATACAGATATGGTCCGTGGTTTCTGTACTAACGTAGATACAGAACACCTTTGTTTGTGTAGGAGTTTCCTTTGGATGGTGTCTGGCTGCTGGGCTTTGGTATATATTCAGAACCTTTGATGCTGCTCATAGAGTCAATCTGTTGGCCTTGATCTGTGACCATGGCCCTTGTTACCTGCCTCCTGCCCCATACACACACACACTGTGCTCATTTCTCTCACTAGTCCTCACTGTGGGACCCTCGGTCTTTAGCTTTTCTTTTTTTTGAACCGGTGATCGAACTCAGGTTCTCATACTTGCCAGGCCCGAAATTATGTCACTTAGCTAAATCCCCAGTTATGGCCTTTAGCTTTTATAGAAACGTAGGTTACTGCTGGTTTTTTGGAAATTTTCCTTTTATTTTGCACAGATGCCTCCCTTGAAGAATTTAGTAAATATTTATTTGCGCCCTGACTGAGGGGACGCTGGGCCATTCTGTCCACTTTGGTGATCCCTCTACCCCCAGTTACATCTCCCTCATATTCTAAGCCTACACTTGTGCTCCTTCCATCATGAGTCAAAGGCAGAGAAGTTAACATTGTGGACTTTGGATTCAGAGAAAACATACATGCCGCAAAGACTCCTGAGTTAGGCACCCTGTGAAGAATGTTCAAAGACCTGCACACTCTAAACATAAGCACGACCACTGCTGGAGTTAAGAACATCTGTTTGGAATGATTTTCCAGCAAGGACTACTCCTTTCACAAGGAAAAATCTGAAGCAATCATCAAGTGCTTACCATGACATCATGCTACAGACTTTCTACACCTCCACAAGACACTCAGTTAAGCTTCAACTCCCCACTCTCAATAAACTGCCAATAAAAGCTGCCTCTTCTTTAGCTCAGCAGAGAGTCCTAAAGGTTCTATGCTGAATGAAGGACTTCTTGGTCAGACTTAAGCTGGAAATTGTATTTTCCAACATAGCCTTAACATGTAGCCTGCATTATACAAGTTTTTACGAAGAAATCTCTGTTGAAGGCAGAGGGAAGCAAAACAAATCAGCCCAAAGGAAAACAAGCAACACTACAACAAATATGATTCACAAAGCAGATGGGAAGGGGGATTATTTTCAGAACCACAAGTCACACAGGTTAAGTTACCCTTCAAAAGTTTCAGAAGGAGAATTTGGTTTAAAGTACCACTCAGCTGACAAAAGCATGCATTAGACCAGAAAGCAGAAGTCCTTCCAGGGGCATTCTGATTTTTTGAATGAAAATCACTTAATCAGTATTACAAATAAGATAAAAATAAAAAAAAAAAGAATTGAGCAAAGGCATAAAATTCGGAGCTCTGATTTGGAAATTCTTAATTAGGTACTAATTGGAGTAACTCAAAACAGCTTCACTTTCATTATTTTAAAAACAAAACAAAACAAAGCAAAACCAGAACCACCTTGACATCTGAGAACCACAGCAGTATCTCACTGTAAGCAGCTGCTGTACGCACATCACATCCCGAAGTGCTTTGTGAAATATAGTGAAACACTGTGAAATAATTGTTCTGAGATTTCTAAAAACAGTTACAGGAAAGTATAGCTGAAAATGTTTTAGCAACAACAATTTTAAATTTTGTGTTCATTTTTAAATTCAAATAAAATACTAAATGTGAAACATTTTAAGTTGACAAAAAGATTAATTAACATATTGATAAGTACTACCAAATTTCAGTATAGTTTCCCACATAATAAAAATTTATCTGCTTTCTAGACACACATATGTAGCAGTTATACTACTGTATGTAGCCCATTATAATTTAAAATACCTTTAAAAATTTGTAGTGTCAAAATTACAAATTTTCAAGGTCTGCTCCTAAAAATTCTTGCACTTTCATTTCTTCCACTAGTGTTTGATATACAAAAGATAAAGAGAACTTAAAATGGAATGGTAAATTTGGCCTTTGTGTTTTTAGGTGTACGCATTTTTATTCCAACAAAAAAATTAGGAGGAACTAAATTTTTAAAAAAGTACATTATACCACAGAGTGACCTTAGTTTTATATTTTTGGAACTCGCTTAGTGTAACTTTTAAATATCCTTACTATAAGTGACAAATCCAGGCTGTAATGCGAGGGTAAATTTGCTTGACTTAGCTGGTACATAATTCATGCATACTTCATAACATTTTGTATATGATAAACATACGTAATTCATGATTATCAATTAAAATGTACCAATTATTAATTAAATGAACTCATTAACTAAATGTACTAATTAACTAAAGAAAATTATATCTTGCCATGTTAAGTCTACATCACCTGTGGCTAGACAGGGTTCCCTTCCAAAATATTTCTTTGTTCCTGTCTCATATGTTGTTACTCTAAATATGGAAAAGCTCTTCTAATTTATGAAGTTTATTTTAATGCAATAAATAGGTTTGCCAAGTGTATCTGGCTTGATGCTTCTCTATGGTCTGATCTGTCCAATTCTACACAAATGTACAAGCTACATGTGATTGGCAGTATATAAATTTAAGATAAAATAAAGTCAGGGCTCCTCAGTCCTGGCAGCAGTATATCACATACTCATTTAACCTCCCATCTGTGACTTGTGACCACTATATTGATCATTGTTCTAGAACATTTCCTTTATTGGACAGCACTGATTTATCTTTTTTTTATGTGGTTCATGATGACTTTACAGTTAAAGAGAGTAAGAAAAATAAATATGAAAAATTCAGGTCTTTGAAGGACTAGAAAAAAACCCAACAATTTGGCCCAAATGTCTTCTTTCTTGGGTGAGATTATTCAATTCTTTTCAGGGTGAAGTGACTCTGGGCCAAAAATACCAGGTGACAAGTTCAAGTTCATATAGTGAAGAGATTTAAAACTTGGTTCACTTTTCTTCTACGGCAAAGTTGCTTTTACAATGTCACATTGCTGCTTTTCATTCATCAAACACTCATAAAAGACAAAGTGCAACAGGCTGGAGCTTTATTAACTTTGACAGTAATTCATTGTAAAATTTAAAGCCCGTTAGAGGATGTCTATGAAAACACATGCACGATAAAATCATAAGTAAAATGGTTCCTCATTATCACAGATGATTCATGAAAGAATAATTGCTAAAATGATGGAGCAGCTGTAGTCCATGCACAGCAACACAGACCTTAGGCACATCATTCTGTGGTAATCGCCAACCCTGTAAATTAGTGTTATCCTCCAGATACGTAGAAGATTAGGAAACAAGCTTAAAGAGCTTAAGCGACACATCTAAGATTACAAAACTAGAAAGTACTGGATGTTTCAAGATTTAAATCCAAGTGTTTGAGAGTAAAACCCATTGCTTCACATAGACCTGTGGAGAAAGTAAGGTCTTACCATTCTATAAGAAAGAATGAGAGAGACAGAGACAGAGACAGAGACAGAGACAGAGAGACAGAGACAGAGACAGAGAAAGGAGATAGAATAACATTCTTTGATAGCAATCATATATTGTTGTTCAAATTTCCATTTTATTTCTTTCTTCCAGGAGAAATAATCAATTCGCTAAGGATATATTTGTCAACTATGAACTGCCAACAAACCCTTCTATTGCTTCTGTTCTCTTTTTAACTTTCTCATTCTGAGAAAGAAGAGGTCAGATTTTTAACTATAATGTAAAATGTATATGAAACAAGAGATCTGTTTTTATGAATAGGAATGTGAATATAATATTCATTTTTTTACTCCAAAACAAAACAATGAAAATATCAGTTAATTATTTCTTATGTTATAGAAATCATTCCAATTGTAGAGATATAATGTATTCAACAGCATCAGTAGACTAAGAGGACTTACAGAGCCTATAAGATAGTGAATTTAAACAACCCCAAACAAAATGATAACAACACAGTAAGGACCTTAAAATGAGACTCTTTGTGATAAGTATCTGATAAGAATTATGTTAAAATATGAGCCACTATGCTGTTTATTCAGATAAATCTTCATTCTCCTGACAATGTTGCTGGTAGGCAGAGGAATCACATAAAATTCATTCTGAATTGGGCTCTTTCTACCTTGGCTTGTCCTGGGTGAATGGAGCAGAATTTACACAGCCTGGCATTGCTTCTTATGTCACACATTTCTTACGTGTACCCCCTAGTGATAAATTTCCTTTTAGTACATTAGTGATCTCATTTGTAGCTCATTTTATCTCACAATATGTGACGAGATAGTTATGTGTATTGGGAACTGTCTAAACACATTGTGCAGTGCTGCCATTATTCTCAGCGTGAAAACGTTAACATGGCATTAAGCAAACTCGCTAACTGTGCTTTTTAATGAAATGTCTTATGTTAAATATTCACAAGGTGAAAAGTTGTCTCTGACTTTATTGATTCAAACAACAAAGGGGATTTGTGAACAGGAGAATTACACCTATCAAGATACTTCCTCTTAGTGTGAATGCAAACTGAGTTTGTCTGTGCTGGTTTTCCTATGAGCATGAAAACAAATCCTTCCTTTTGACACATTTGTCACACAGCTGTATCTTTCCACCGAGCAAGTGCTGAGAGACACATTGCTTTCATTTCACTTCATTTCATTTCAATTTATAGAAAAAAAAAACCTGTGAAACCGAGTTTCAGAACAGGCTAGTGGGAAAGTCATAATTTGCACACTGTGTATTATTACCTTCAGGATCGTTATTTGGAGTACAAGATATGGGTATGAAATCTTGTCCAGAAAACATTAGCACAAATCTTTCTTTCCAATGAACTAAGAAAACTAGCAGTGTAACTACCTTAACTAACTCATGCAGACGTTTATCTTTTTTTCTATTCCCCTTCCTTCCTCGCCCTATAGTCCCGTCACAGTTTGTCTTTTCTTTTGAACAGTTTCTTCCCAGTTCACGACCAAACATCATATTGTCTCACTAGAGTGAGAAACTGAAAGAGTAAGATCCAAAATGTATAGTAGGCATCGTGAATGGGGACAGAATACTTTTAAGCCATGTGTGAGCCCCATATCCGAGAGCAGACAGAGAAATTTTAGTGCCTGATTAGCAGAGCTCTCTCGTGTCTTCAGCCCAGCTCATGCTTGGAGAAAACAAGAGCAAAGTTGACTGCAGAACACTTTATTTCTATTTTTTTATTAACTTTTCATAAGCGTATATTACAGCCAAAATGTAACACCACGTACAGAATATTAAATATTAATTTAAAGGAACTTGAAGGAAATCATATTACAACTTCATGGCAAATTTAGCTTAATATGCTAAAAGCAAATGCTTTCCCTGTACACTATGTTTGCCTTTTGGAAACAGAAGCATGCAAAGTGATTCTCGTTTTTATTAAGTGACTTTCTCTAATGGCAGGATTCTCAGAAAATTACCAAGTAAAGCCCACGCACCAGGGGAAATGGACAACTTCTTATTACTTGACAATTTGTTTTCCCAAAGCTTACTAATCATTTCAATCAACAGCCAGTTGAATCTATTAAAACATAAACTCTTGCAATATTGCATGCATAAAAATATAATAGCTTTAAAAATACTTTTTTTTTCTTTTCAGAAAGAGGAAGAAGCATTGGACATCAACTAAAATCATGGTCCAATTTTCTTTTAAGAACCCAGAGGAAAAATCCATAGGAAATCATTGTCATTCTATTTATTTTTTATTATTTCTCTTGGTTACCTTTACAATATTCTCATCCTGAGCAGGTTCTCCAGACAGAGGGATTAGTGTGTTTATATATAAGAAGAGTTTTATTAGAGGACTGGTTTATATTATTACGGAGGTTGAGGCATTCACAATAGGTCACTCACAAGCTGGAGAGAGAAATGTCAATAGCTTGGCTCAGTCCAAGAAGTCCAAAACCTCAAAAATAGGAAGAGGATGGTGCTGCCCCAAATCTGAGGCCTGAGGCCCAAGGGGTCCACAGGATTCTTCACATCAGTCCTAACGGTCAACAATAAAAGGCCTTAGCGTCTGGTGGGCCATGGCAGCAGCAGGAGAAAATGCACCAGCTTTGCAAAGAAGAGCTAGAGAATTTCCCCCTTTCCTATTGGTCTGGTCCTCTGTCCAATGGACCTTATTGGCCCCCTGCAGAGAGTCTTTCCCTTGCTCAGTTTGCTGACACCTATTCTAATCTTCTCTAGAAACACCCTCACAGACACAGCCAAAGTTATGGTTTACCAGTTGTTTAGTAGCTTACCAGTTATCTAGTTCTTCAATGCAGTCACACTGACACCCAAAATTAACCATCAAAACACTTTATTATATGTTCACAACGCTTTGCTGCCTAATTCCCAGACATAACAGTTATGTAGATTTTGCTTTATAAACTTTTTAAACAAGGCTGCTGACCACTGTGAGGTCATTTCAATTCAGAGGAGCTAAATGATGAAGCAATTATGCATGAAACCTCGCAGAAAGCAGAGCTGAGGGGATCGGCTGCGTCTGACTTGCTTGGTCACTCCTAGTGTAGACTTCGAACACATAAACATTTCCTCAGTAAACATTGCTTATAATTGAGCATCAAACCCATTTCTCTTCCCTTCTTACTCCCCATCCAGCCAGTGAGTGATGCAGACATCACACCTGTGCTCACACATCACGATTCCATGAACCATAATAGGATCTTTCAGGGTCACCCAAAATCGTATGGCATTATGTGAATGAGTCTTGGAAATTTAAACTTCCTAGGTTGCCTTAATCTTCACAATAACCAGAGTTAATCCTGAGGACTTCTGTTAGTGAGTGCCTTCAGCTGTATGTGAATGCTCTCTGTCCTCACAAGGATGAGAAGGAAACTGACGGCGTGCCTGTCTCAAATATTGACAAAGTGTACTTTAACTCAGAATCAAACAGAAAATTCACACATGTTATTAAACATCCCTAAAACTCAACAAATATTTACTCATCATTTTCTTCAGAACATGAAGTCATGAATGACTAAAAGGAAATAAAGCTAATAATGAAAAGTCTGTTGTGCTGGTAATGAATGCTACAATGGTAAATCCCTCTGAGGAGAGATAGAGCGAGGATAATTATAAGAAGCTGCTTGTTGGGTTAGGGTAATTACAGGCTTAAATTGTCCTATTATAGTCTTAAAACCACAGTCCTCCCTCTTTTAAGCTGTGTACAAAATTATATTGTGTTTTGAAAGTGAGCATATTCTGAGTCATATATGTGAATTAAAATCAGACCTCACATATCTATGGTGACATTTGAGATTGCAGAAAGATACTTGCAACTCTCTATTCATCCACTTTCCTCTTACAGTTGCCTTTGTTTCATTTCTATTGTATTTGTATAACTCTTAGTGCAGTCTGTACTCTTAGCATTTCTACTATAAAACTGCCTTTCACACAGTATCCCAGTGGGTTTTATAAACTCAGTTTGACTCAACCACTGTTGCCTATGTCAAAAACCAAAGCTCTCTAGCTTGGACCTCAAGGCCACCCACATGTGCCCCCTTTACTGCCTCATTTTCTAATCAGTCACCAAGTCACATACATAAACTGCTTACACTTTCCTCCATGCTTGGATGAACATGTGTACGCGTATATGCACACATGCAAGTGCATATGTACACACATATGGTAAGCAGAGGAATCCCTTCAACGATGACCAGAACAGAGTTAAATGAGTTGCCATTTCTGATAGTAACCTGGCCAGCAAGAGCCTGAGGAGTAGTAGACAGTCTTCAGGCAATTGGAACAAGTTTTCTGGCCCCAGAATTCTCACAAACACCTCCATTATCTCACTTACCTTTTCTACATCTCTCAGTGACTTGATAATAAAATATGGTTTAATGGACTAGATCTTAATTTGATAATAGTATTTGTATCATTTTCATGCTGGAGATTGGATACAGGGCTCAATGCATTGGTTATGATGTTGAGCCACATCCTGGTTTCATGATTAATTTACTCATTGCTCTCAGATAATTATGTAAGTATCTTCTTGGGCTAAGAATATCCACTAGGCAATTTATATCAAAGTATGTGGGAAGACAAAAATTGATTTGCATGATGTAGTCTGTAAAGCCAAGTGTTACTGATACATTGATATTTTCTAAAAAGTGATACTTGAGGTAAAACAATTATTATACATGGGACTTAGGTTTAAATTATTTTTGAGGATATACAATAGCAAAGACATATATATTATTTTTAAAATAACGCTGTTTTTATTTAGCAATGAAAATTTAACAAACAACACACATGGTGTTTTAAGCAATATTATGAAACAACCAAGCAAAATCTTGGAAACACACTTTGAAGTTACTATTTTAGGATCTCTCTTCCATCATTTAGATTTAGCAAGTAAATTTCTATGTGACATAGCTTTTAAAATCATTTTATAAACATTCTCTGGAATTCTTAGCCTATACTCGTTCAAGGATTGTAGATCCATTTTTTAAATTGGTCCGTTTTTTAAAAACTACTTATCTTAAACTCTAGCTGCTTTCTCTCTGTGCTTTCCCACACTTATTTCATTACCTCAAATAGCCTCAATCATGCAGTAGCAAAATCAGATCTTCATTATGAAATGCACTGAGTGATTTTTAAGCCAGTTGCTTTTCAAAGAAATACATGAGATGGGAAGAAGCCACATTAGTCAGGTGATATTCACAAGATTCCTTCAAAAGTTATGAATCTGTAAATTTATACAGTTGAGAAATCTACATACATGAGTTAAAAAGAATTTCAACTTTATTTGTAATGGCTTAAATATGCCATGAGGCAGTTGTACAAGTAGTGTATTAAACCATGCACTTAAAAAGACCAATAAAATTCTCCTCTGCACAAAGTTGCTGGACTCAGCCCAGAGGAGAGCCAGTATCACACAGCAGGCCAAGAAAGTGTCCCGTATGCCATGCCACAAAGCCTGGTTGCAGCATGAGAACTTTATTTTGGCTAAGAAAAAGAACCCAAAGTCCTGGCTATTCCATAGGTCTGTGGAATTGTCTGACTTTGTGATTGAAGCCACAGACGTGGAAATTGTGGTTGTAGTTCTCTATAGCAATGAGAATTCCAAAAGGCAAGGAAGTTATTCACCAAAGATCTTATAATACCCTTTACCTTCCAAATCACTTTCTTTCTCCAAACTAGACAGGAAACTACTTTTAAAAATAGGTGTTAGGTTTAAGCAGAAGATAGCATTTAAGATCAGTTTAGACTCTCGGATGGATGGGAAAATTTGGAGGGTGAACAGATCAGTGTGGGAGATGGAACGAAAATTATAGTCACCAAACAACCACTTCCTACTCACTCTCCTTCTCCAGCTCCTGATGCCAAGCATTTTGTGGGTCAGAAACACAAGATTTATTTTTTTTTTTCTTGTGGAAATTCTGATATGAATTCCAGAAGGGAATTTAAGAATAAAAATTACTTTATGTAAAATGACACTTATGGCAAGCCCTGTTTCTGTTGGACGCAGAGATCTTGCTACTTCAAACTGCTTTTTTGGAAAGTCAACAAAGTTGGGCCTCAAGCATCATTTTATCAGTTCTACCAACACAAATACCTATCGCTTGCAGAATATTACTTTACGCTTAAAAAAATGAACTTGGAAGCATCTTTACTTACAAGCAACCTAATCACTTTGTCAACCTTGAGAATAATATTTCTCATGCCCTTTCTGTTTTTCTTGAGTGCCGTGATTCCTATGCATCCGTGGAGGAATTTTTTCCAGGACCTGAGCAGATACGAAAGCTCATGATTGCTAAAATCTTTTATATAACCTCTGATCACCTTCCTTTATATTTTAATTCATTTTGCATCACTTTTAATACCTAATCTGTGTCTTGGAACAAAGACAGTTGTTACACTGTGTTATTTAGGGAATAATTTAAAGAAAAAAAATCTGTATGTAGTCAGTACATATGAAATTTCTTAAAAAATTTTTAATTTCACTTTGAAAAATTCACATATATGCAAGACCACACAGAGGTATTTCTCATTTTCTTTTGGAAAGCCAGAGTTGTAGTCCTTTATCACTACAAACTAAGTTATAACCGAGTAAGGAAATACTTATTTCTGTGGGACATTTTAAATTGCACTCAACTCTATAAACACCTTTATAGTTTATTTTAATGAAAGATAGAAAAAAAATTGGGAAAGATATAAAGATGATTATGTCAGATCTCCAATTCATTCAATATTTGTTTAGCAACATTTTTAATAAATATATAAATAATAAAGTTGTTTATCATATGAAAATATTACTAAGAAAATTTTTAATGTTAAAATATTAAGAATTCTAAGAAATTAACAAGAATGAGTACTTTAGATTTAATTCATAATAAAAAAGAATAAGGTATTCAACAAGGAGAAAACTATGAAAAGACTCTTAAATTAAAAGAAGTATCAGAAACAATCAAAATGCCATCTTTAATTACCAAACATTTAAGAGATTTTAAGATGTTAATATAATAATGCAAAGAAATAATGAGATAGCTATCATTAGGTACATTGTGTTGTGTTATAAATTGTAGCAGCCTCTATTGGAAGCAATTTGAGGTAGTCAAAGCTTAAAATGAGATTAGTGCCCTGTAAATCAGTAATTCTTTTTCTAGTAATTTGTATTTAGAAATAGCTAGCAATTAGAACAAATATTTATTTTTAAATATGTCCTTAGAACTAAAGCAGCAAAATTTAGCAGCATACTAAATATTTAAAAAGAGTACAATAATAATTAATATGATTTATGGTGAATAGTAAAAAAAAACTTTAATAATTTGATAATCTTGTCACTTCTGTTTGCATAGTTGAAGATCGTTCCCTCAAAGAAAGCTGTCACCTGTGTATCCTTTCTAAAGTCAATAAATAGATAATTAGATGGGTAAATTCTAAAATATAATATTTCCTTGATGAAGAACAAAAAGATTTGTTGTGGCCTGATGTAAAAGTACTATTGGTACTATATTCTGTAATTATATATCTATATATCTATATCTATATCTAGTATTTACAAATATCAGTATGTAGAATACAGCCTGTATTGTAGAATTTTCCCCATATTGAAACTGAAGATATAAGGGTTGCTACAAGTTTGTTTGAAACTGGAGACTGAGACCATGGGATATATATATATATATATATATATATATATATATATATATATATATACTTGTCATTGATTTCAGAGTTGTAAGAAGTGACTAATGCATGTAATGCTCTCTGAGGCTCATCTCTTCTGTTAACCATGATGTCTGCCATGGTACCTTTATTGTCTGTGGGTGGGAAAATTGAGGCAAGTGAGCAGTCAACTGCTTTGAAAAGGTCACAGAGCTTGTTTAAGGTACTGGAAGGATGTGCATGTGCAATCTGACCTCATAAATCCATTACTGGCCACAGCAGGAAATAGAGTGAGCTGTTAATGTGGATATGCCACAGGAATTCTTTCAAGATGGACAGGGATAAGGCTGAGCAAAGGGTGACTTACTTTCAGGCATGCTAAGTTTGAAATGTCTGTGAGACATCCAAGTCAGTATCAGGAACTCGGAATTTGACACCAGTAAAGCTTTTCTTACAAAGCCACGATTATTATATATTTGAATGTGAAGGGGAAAATTGAAATGATTTTGTAATATCTCTGAGTTAATCAGAGTCAAATATGTACTTTTGGTTAAGTATTTAACATATTAAGACTCTGATTTAAATATATCCACTGTGTCAAGTGGTACTTTTTACAAAAAATTTTCAAAATAGATTCAGTCAGGGAATCAGCTGTAGGTGTGAGGTCTGAATGGCAAGCTGAAAGTTTTTATTTTAGTGGAATTCCATTAAAACTAGTGAATCATATTCCCAACATACGCAACCTTTCCTTGCTCAGGAATAACATGTTCATATCTCCTGCAACTTCTGTGCTTAGTGTTGAATTAGCAAGTGCTAGGGAATCCCTTTAAAGTGTAAGGATTCTGTGAGTGCCATCACTGCACAAGTAGCTGTCTGAGAAAAGAACTGAGTATTATTCCACTTGCTGGCTTTGTAGAAATGTTAGAAAATGAGGGAAGAACCACTATCCTTTAAGCTATGAATTGTAATTCTTCTGTCTTCATCTTTGCACACATTTCAGTGCTTAATTTAGGACATGAAGGGACATGTAGTAGGTGATTAGGACTTAATCAAAGAACTGCCTCAATGACTTGCCCCGCTGCTGTCCATAGTATGCGGAGACAGTGCGGGAAGAGCCACAGGGTGACCTGTGGGGGAAATGGAAATAGAAAGCATCCTTCACCAAAAAAGCTATACCAAGATCTTGGGCTTAGTCGACTCCAGATCTATGAGAATTCAATTTGTTCTGTATAGATTGCCCAAATCTAGGCATTTTGTTATAACAGCCCAAAGGACCAAGACAGAAAAGCTAACAGAAAAACTAATTCAGAGTTTTAAGGTTATTTTGGAAAACCAAGAACGTATTATACTTATTGATTAATCATTCTGGATGTTTTAATTCCTTCACAAGCACCCTTTCACTACTGAGTTTAATGGAGAGAACCAGATGCATGGCGTGGAAGACTTCCTTGCAAAGAAAACAAATACAAACAAAAACTGAAAACAAATTTCTCATGGAGTGAATGCAAAGTTGTAAAGAATAAAAGCAAAAACAACATATGAAATAAGAAAATCTCTGCCCTTTAATTTTTCATTGCTTTTTTAATTCCATTCAGATTTTATTCCATACAGAGTTCGGATAAACTCTTGTGCCCCAAACACCATTTCTTAGCATCTGCTTCAGGTCTTTGGATGAGCATATATCCTTGATTAAACCATGTAGACCCATCCATGAGGTAAGTCCAGGGTCACAGGTGTTGTAGCTCAAACGTTTTGTCTTAAGCTTAAAACGGTCTGGATCACAGCAAGCTATCTGAAGCTTCCTCTTGTGTCTCTTCTCATTTGCAGGGTACAAATGGCTGTGCTTGGATGTGTTTCTGTTCTCCAAAAGGTGGTGTTATTTTTCAGGGTGCTGCTAAAACCCCACCATGTGTGGCACAGCCTCCACTACCGGTGTCACCAAGTCAACAGTGGAGTTGTTAAGAAGCTCTTGTTCTACTGTCATTGCCCTTCTAAGTTAGAGCTAGCAGGTGACACTAGAAGGAACCCAAATATGGGCGGTGCTATCCTGAATAAGTTCCCTAGGCAAAGGTTCTAATGATCACTTTGACTCACTGTGTTTTGAATTGTTTGATCTTAATGCTTCTTGAGGGATGATCTCACTTCTGCTAAGAAACTGCTCTCAGGAAAGGGGGTTCTGTGAGCTCCACAAGAGGGGATGTCGCCCCTGTGTAATGAGGCTTCACAAATAAATGGTAATTAAAAACAGCTCAACTGTCCAACCCCTATTGAAATATAAATGGTATTCAAGGTTGAGATGTTGTTTAAAATTTGATAAACTCAAAGGGCAGTGAGTTAAATACTTTCTGCCTTTTAGAAAGATTAAGATGACATTCATTTCTTTTCTAATGGCCTGAAATTTTCTTTTCAACTCAGCATGTTTCATTAGATTCCTTATCATTCTGCTCCTTATTACTTGGAAAGAAGGATCCCCTTTGGCACCCTGAGGAAAGACACCTGAACTATCCCCCTTCTCTTCAGATCTGAGACCTTGACAAAACTCCATTCAGGTCCTCCCAACCCCCAGGCTGTGGATCCCCACAAAGGCTTCTGGAAAGCTGAGGAGCAATTGACTACCATCTTCTCCATAAAGAGTCTGAATAATTACTGTGATGTCCCAGATGAGAAGTTCCTCTGAAATCAGAAAGGATCATAGCCTAATTGCAAAAGTGGCTTTTTAAAAAAAAGATGCTCAAAGCAGTGCAGTAATAGTTGAGCTACATTTTTAAAGTTGAATAAGGTAGAACAAGAGGTGAGTGAGCCAGAAAGTGTGGATACAAGTGAGCATGGAGGGAAATCTTGTAAAACCGATGTGTAAAATTTTCAAATATATTTTTATATGAACTAATTTTTAAACTTGGATTCCAATAGAGAGCCATACAGCTATAGCTTTAGTCTGGGCTCCAGCAGGAAAAGAAAATAACAATGTTTTGCCTTCACCCTTTCAGCTCTCCCAAAAGAATATTATGTTCCTAGAGAAACATCTGATATTTTATCTTTTGAACTGAAAAAGTTGTCTTTGTGTCAGCATGAAATTAATTTGAATAAGATTCAGGCAGTTCCAAATGAGTATAAACCAATATTTATTTCTTACCTGAAGTTAAATGTTCTTATCTGTAACAAAGCTCTAAAAGATATTCAAGGTTACTGTTTTGACATGAACATAGAGAAAAATACCCCTTTGGCCAGGCTGAAGGAATTAGTCTCCGCAGCACATTCTTGCAGGAGCCCTGCTCCTTCATATGAAGGAGCCACCTAGGAGCTGTTTCCTGGCCTTTCTCCCAGCCACCCAGCCCTTACTATCATTTGGGGTCATAGAGCTAATTGCTTAATGTCCCTAATTTATACCTGCTGGTAGATCTGATCACCACATTACCTGGAGGGCAGACTTTAATTAGAGAAATTTCTGAACAAATTGTCTAAAAAGCTTGTTTAGCCTGATTAAATGCAAGAGTGTCTCTCCCCTCTCTTTTTAAAAATGAGCATTTATTTTATACTAAAACTTTGCAGATAAAAAGCAACATCGGTTCTAATTAAAGCCTATAAAATGAACAGCAACATTACCCATGAAAACGCATTGGGCTTTGTTGTCTGGAGTTGAAATATATGTGAATTAATGCTATATTTATTCAACAGATTTTGGCGTTTGCAATCCACCTCTGTTAGAACTAACAAGGTGAAACAGCAAACTGATTGAAAAAGGATAAACTGTGAAGGGATGATAAACTAATGTGAGACACTAATTCAACTGTGGTTTATGACGAGAGATTAAAATCATATGCATTCACACCTGTGCATCTCCAGGCACTTGAACCAGATAATATTAAATCACTCCTTCCACATTGTTAATAGGTAGCAATACATTGTAGGAATCAATACATAGTGTTGCACATTGAACCACAGTGCAAATAAGATACATATCATAAAAGCATCAACAAACTTTGATAACTGAAAAACCAATTAAAGGCTGCTTGACGGTTCAGATGGAATAATTTGGCTAAATGTCAAAGTCACAAGAGTGCAGGACATGGATTTAGCTGGGAGAATTTAGAAGCCTCACACTTTGTCGTCAGTCCGGGTGCAGACTGTTTGCGTGACTCTTACCCGCCGTTTCGTTGATGCTGCTTCTGCAGATTCTCTGTTTAGAAAATACATTAAGTGTAGAAATTGTATTCCCTGCTTGAATACACAAGTAGGCAATGGTAAAGTGTGATTGATTATTTGATTCTTCTGAGCGAACCTTTGAAAAGGACTTTCTTTCTTGTCACTTTCTTAGTGAACATTAGCACTGCTTGAACAGAATCGCTTTTGAAAATTGCCTGTGCCTCGTTCCGAGCCATCTGATTATGTGCGAGCGTCACATACACTTAGGAAAGTTTGTCAGCTTTTCTGCATGCGTCTGATGCATGTGTCTGAAGGGAGCACTGAACACCCACCGAAATACATAAGCATTAACCAAACGCACTTCGAATAGTCATCTTCAATTACAGCCCTGGGTTAAGAGAGTAAGAGCCCAGGCTGCCATCTCACCTTGGCCGCTGTTTTATCAAGTTGCTGCCAAAAAAATGACCTAACTTCTCTGAGACCACATTGGGTGATCTGTTATGTTTTAATTTAAGCCAAGCAATTAAGTTAATTTTAAATTTGTCATTTGTCCATTACGTAGTGTACACTGCCAAAAAAGAGAATATCCTATTTTGCTGAGTGCTGGTGATTAGAATATTCCTTCTGTAGATGTGGCCTCGGTAAATGCAGACTTACAAAGTTTTTGTTCCCTGGGACAACCCAGGGCAGTCACCAGTTCCACTCAAACTCAGAAGCACGTAATCAGCCTCCCCATCAACAACCAAAGGCTTTCTGTTTTATTTCTTATGAAACCATCATGGGTGTCAGTGATGCTTGTTTTGAGAACTAAGATGTGTGAAAAGACAAATGCATTTAAGGTAAATTAAGACATATGAGAATTGTGCCCGCATATAAATGTCTATGTTTCATCTGGACTCTCTCACCTGTTGATTCAATTGTTGATGAATACAGTGATTATTTCATTGCTCTATTTATTCATTAGATGCTTCATTCATTCATTCATTAAGCAAATATATATTTTTCCAAGAAGTAGAGTAAATAGTACTCTTACTGTGTTAGAGGATCTCAGGAAGATGGGGCCTCTATTATCTATGGTGGTAACCTATGCATTCATTTCACACTCCCTCTATTGATTTTTTTGTCTGCTATTCAATTTTCCTCCGGCAAATTGATATTAATTCTAGCCACTCTGGGAGAAGCATAGAAAAAAAGAAGTTATCATTTTCCAAAGGAAAATAAGCAGCAAGCAGCCATCCTGTTACCAGGAGAAAAGATCTTCCTGAAATGCAATCAGGAACCACACGAGCCAAGCGAAAGAAAAAGTCTGCCTACATGCAACATGGATGGAGCTCCTGGATCCAGCTGTACCTGTGGCTATGGCTTATACTTTCCCCTTGCGTGAGTGAACAAAGCCTCTTCTTTGACTGAAGTAAATAAAAGAGCTGACACCAGTATTTTAATAGCTTGTCCCTAAGAAAGTTACATCTTTACTAGTCCTTGCTTAAATCCATCCATTCAGTCTGACAAGATATAATTTTAATACAAATATTCCAACTTTCCTATCTGTTGACCCGTAAAGTGTAGCTAGAAGTTCCTAATGTATTGACTTCCTGGGGGTTGGTCATGTATCTCAGTGGTGCAGCAACTACCTGGCAAGCATGAGATTCTGAGTTTGAGTCCCAAGCCTCAAGAAAAGAAAGAAAGAAAGAAAGAAAGAAAGAAAGAAAGAAAGAAAGAAAGAAAGAAAGAAAGAAAACCATGCTGAATTATTTGGCTCTTACTGTCACAACAGAATACACTAAAATGGGTGCCTTAAAAAACAAAATTTATTTCTCACAATTCTGGAAGTTGAGAGATTCAAGATTAAGGTGTCAGCCAATTTGGCTTTCGCTAGGACTCTTCCCGGCTTAAGAATATTTTTATATTGTGACCTTCATGCGGTCACAATTTTAAAAAAATGGTTAAGATTTCTTTGAATCAGTATGACAGAAGTTATATCCTTAGCTTCCTTTACATATTTTTTTTTTACAATAGTAAAACTGAACAGGGTATTGTTTTCTGTTGGAATTTGTGAATTTATACATTTATTTGTTCCATTTGCCAGTCAAAATATGGAGTTTTTATTTTTAACTATCATTAATTGATTTAGCAGTCTAGAAATAGTGCATATTGTTTTTATATCAGCCTATCCTTAGAAGCTTTGGATGTAATTTTTTATGTCTTTCTGGCTATTGAAAGACATCTTCACAGTCAATGATGTAAAGAACGTATAAAGAACTCAGTCAACCTTGTCCATGACTTCACTACCACATGTGTTCTTCTTGAATGGCCTTTTCTATATTTTATTTTGAGAAATTAATGTCATAATGCATATAATTTATATAATTTTAACTGTTAAACTTCAATAGTGTGCTGAGATGTTCTATCACTAAATTAATTATTTAAAAATCTATGTATAAATTGTGACAAGAGAAATTTGTAAAACTGTGGCTACAGTGTTAAAATTGAAACCCTTTTTTGCTAGATGTTATTGTTTATTCTTAAAAACTATAATGAAAATTGTTTTAAATATATTTTTGGAAAATACTTTTATTATGGAAAATTAATTTTAGGATTGAATTGCTATGAAGTTAAGAACAAGGTGTCATTGACATTTTAAATTAAATAGAAATTATCATTAGAAAATCTTTATGTCTTTTTTTCTTTGTACCAGGAATTGAACTCATGACCTCATGTCTGGTAGGCAGCCACTGTGCCACTGACCTTTATCCCTGGCTCTAGAAAATCTTTATTGAGCATTCATTTGTTTTCTACAATCATAAACAACTCAAGAGGTGCTGGAAAATAGAAAAACACTCTAGTCACAGTTAAATGACATCTATATTATACATACAATTTGTGTTACAGTTAATGATGAGTGTTTTTTACGTAATATTCATATTACATATCTGATTTATATATAATATGTATATATCTGATACAAACATATAAAAGTGATTTCTGATAAATCTTATATTAGTACTATTTTATTTCTGTTTTAAATGCCAAAAGCACATGCACAATAAGGATATAGCAAAAGCATGAAAAACAAAGAAAAGTAGTGATCTACACAAAGCACGTCACATGTACCTAATTATCCAATAATCAACTTTCATGGCCATATCAGAACAAGTCATGTAATTTTATGAAGACCATTTGGTAGCATTTCAAGCACATGTTTACCCAGAAGTAGTTCAAATTTGCAAACTGTCGAGTCCATTTGTGGGACAGTAGTTTCCTACTCTTGAAAATAGTGTCCCTGGGGTGGGGGATTTAGCTCAATGGCATAAGTGCCTGCCTTATAAGCACACGGTCATGATTTCGATCCCTGGTACCGATAAAAAAAAAAAAAAAAAAAAAAAAAAAAAAAAAAAAAAAAAAAAAAAAAGAAAAAGAAAATAGTGCCCCTTTCATAAGTGGTAAGCCAATACTTTGTTGTATAAAAAAGTATAAAAATATTTTTATTACCTCATAGTCATAGTTTGCTAACAGAAAGTGTAGGCGAATAATTGCAAGTTTTACTTCAAAGAAACATGAAGACACGAGGATTAATGGGAGAATCAGTTGAGATTTCGTTGGATGCCAGAGACAAACAGCTCACTGGTTCGCACTTCAGCTCAGTGAAAGGTCTAGGAAAGCAGCCAATTCCAGGCCCTGGAAAGGTACTTGTGAGCTCATAGGATTTCTCTCTCCTTTCCTCCCTCTCTTCTTCCCTCCCTCTTGCTCCCTAGTCCTTCCTCTTTTTTCCCCCTTTTCTCTTTCTGCTTTAATTTTCTTGGTGAAAAGTTTATTCTTAAGCAAAGTAATTGTTAATCCTGAAATGTCAATT
This sequence comes from Hydrochoerus hydrochaeris, assembly GCA_004027455.1. NCBI lineage: Eukaryota > Metazoa > Chordata > Mammalia > Rodentia > Hydrochaeridae > Hydrochoerus > Hydrochoerus hydrochaeris. The sequence continues at coordinate 198,158 of PVLA01001080.1, forward strand.
GAAATTAATTAAGAAGCAACTGGATAATCACTAAAGCACATTTGTATTTGTGTCTATGTGGGTCATGGGAACACGACTTGAGTACAATTTCTAATCCCTACCACTTCCTCTCTGGCACTGTTCTGCTGCTGATTCCAGGTCTCCATGAGCTTGTCACCTTTGCTCTGCAATGTCTTTCAGTATAATGTTCCTTCCTTGGAGCCAGCTAACCATGAGCTGAACCTCCTGAAACCATAAGCCAAATTAAACCTCACTATGTATGTGGTGAATTTTGGATGGTGAGTCTCAATAATAGGAAATGTGAGGAATATAGGCAGTGGATTTTCTCAACAGCAGTGGAAGAGACAGCTGTCAGTTCTTTTTTTTTCACATGGTCCTTGATGTTCATTTTCCAAAGGGGAAAGGAAATAGTACCTTTTTAGTTCCTTCAATAGTACAGCTTCAATCTCTGGGTGCTTTTATTGAAGTCTTCTCCTGGAATCTCTCCAGAGATGGGTAAAGAGGGAGAAAGCTGCTCCCTTAGCACACAGATGGATGTAGTCATTTCTAAAAGCAAAGAGATGGTTCCTTTTTTTTAGAAGTGGAAAAGAATGTAATAAGGGTAGGAAAAGCAGAAAACCTACACAAGTGATTGAATAAGAGTGGAAAGCACGTTTTTCTAGGCAGGTTTGGCACAAACTCCTCCAGACAAAGAGGGAGTTAATGGCTGTATTATTTTCTTAAGTAATTTTTTTAAAAAGAAGTGTCTGCTTTTACTCCTACGTTAGAAATTCAGACATCCATGAAAATGAAATTGCTGTCAGATTAGACTAGAGAGCGTGCACCTGCTGAAGCGATGCTTAGGAAGCTTGCCGAGTGTTTCCAGCCCCAAGTGCTAGTTAGCGGAACACCACATAATTGGCAGACTCTTCCAGGAGTGAGCTGCAGGAGCACTGGCCCCTAAGGAGGTCTAAAGGAGTCCAGAGCAGTCAGGCTCAAGAGACAAACATTAAGTAGATCGTCACTGCCTAACTGCTGATTTTAGATGACAGACACTGTTGAGAAAACAAGAGACTTGAAAAAAATAAAACTGATAGTAAATCCATGTGTCTTTCTGGTTCCGCTTTACTCCGAGAAACCTTATTAAAACACTTAGGTCAAATTAAGGGGACTTCAAAGACTGAATTTCATGCAATGCAAAAATGAAAATATAAGAAAAAAGAGGAACTCAGTTCATTGCTTTCATGGGGATAAAAACTGAATTTCCACTAATGCTCACCACTCAGTAGAAGAAGTATATGAACAGTTCAAAATGAGAATTAGAAAAAACAAATATTTACTCACTGATGGTACTAAAAGTCTTCCTGGGAGTGTGCTACAGGGACAAGAGAAGGGAAAGTCTATTCCTTGAAAATAAAGACGTGATAAGTGAATTTCAATCCTTTAGATTTTCTAATAAGACATTTCGTTTCACAGGCAGGATGTGAAGAAATTCTCTCCCTGACTGCGCGGTCTTCCATCTTGAACATACATATAATTACTCCGATAACTTTATTCTTCTTATTTCTCCTATGGCATTTATTATTTGAATTGCAGTTTGTGTGTGAATTTACTTAATATTGATCTATGTATCTCCTTTTAAGTAACATTTTCCAGGGAAAGAAGAACTTTTCTCTCTTACAAAACACAAATAAATGAAAAAATAAATAAGGAACTAAGTTTCTATGAGGAATCTCATCCTGGGCTCATGTTTAAAGATGAAAAATATAGAAAAGAAAAAAAGAAACAGATCTTAGGTATGACTGGAAAGGCATTGAGAACTTGGACAGGTAGAAAGAAAGGCAACAATCCTTACGAGCCTACTAAGGAGGGAAATCAGAGGAGGACAGGTGCTCCATGGGGCACTGGAATCAGAGTTGGTCTCTGGTATCTGAGCAAGTAAGTTTTTCTCTTGTTTTTTCCTAAAACTTTTCTCAAAGTTTTGGAGAAATTCCATGCTCCAGACAATTTTAAACTTCTTCCCTTTTGCTCATAAGCTCCTTACTGTTCATCCCACTCATTTAAGCTATTCATTTAATACTGCATTTAGTAATTGCTACTAAAATAAAAAAAAATTGAATATAGCTTCTAAGAAACCACAGGTGCCTTTACGGATTACCTTAGGTAAATTTTCAGTTGGCATTAGCAACCTTCTATCGGGTGTCTACTAAATGGCAGACACCATGTTCAATACTATAGGAGAGATTAGAAAAACAAGACTTCCATCCCCAAGGTTAGGCATGGAAATCGGGACAGAGTCACAAGCCAATGTGATAAGGGTAATTTAGTGTTAGAGCAATACTTTGGTAATGATCAGAAGGTTGTGACTAATTCTACTTGGCAGGATCAGAATTCATGTAGGAGCTGATGGTTGTAAAAGAAGATCTTGTTAGATTGGAGAAGGGGAAAGATGTATTTGCCAGAGATTAAAACACAAGCAAAGGCATACACTGAAGAGAATCCCTGTTGTTTAGCAGATAAGACTTTCTTGTTGGTAGAATATGTTAGGTGAGTTTGTAGAGGGAGCAAATTGTCCGTAAACCTACCAATAGCACAGACTCTAAAATACAGACTGTTTAAAATATTCAGGGTAATTTCTTCCTGCACAGACAACCATATAAAACAGGGGTCAGCAGTTTCAATAAAGTTTCAGTCTTTTCATGTATTTGGGTCTGAGATATGTAAAACCTTGGCTTTAGAAATGTACACAGCCTGGTGATATGTAAGTGAATGAGCATAACTTTGTCTCAATAAAACTTTATTTACAAAATCAAGCAACCATCTTGAGGCTATCAGTTTACTACTTGTGCATAATGTCATGCAGTAGATTATAACCCTTTCCTTGGGAAATCAAGGAAGGGTTCTAATATCACAGGCTGTAATTCAGGCCAAAAGTTGTGTGTACCTGAATGAGGTAATCATGAGTTTAGAACTGTTAAGGGAGATTTATGGTTGACTAATTTTTACATCAGAAACTTAAATACATTTTTAATTAAAAAAACAGCTAATAAAGTTTGCAGGGCAGTAAAGTTTCAAGTCCCTCTCCAAATGTTTCTTTCCTATTTAACTATTTCTTGTACCAAACTGAGAAAATGTTTTGTAACAAAAAATCACTTTCTGTATTTCAAAGATGTTCTAGATTTGCACGTTTTTAGATGATGTATTCACAACTTCATTTCATTTTAAAATCTGTTCAGAACCACAAAGATGGAGAAACCTTTCTGGGAAAGAACAGGTGGGAAGATTGAGTAGCAAAGAAATCAATGTAGTTTTCCCTAGAGCTTCCTGGGTAAAGAACAGCAAATTCACACAAGAGGCCCCACTTGTTAGGAGACAGTCTGTTGTGTTTTCACAATGCTATCACCACTGGGGACACAGAGCGTTTTTTTTCCCACATTCTCAAATAGCTTGTCTGACAAATTTTCCCACTCAGCTAACCTTTTAAAGCCCTAGGAAGACAACATGAAGCACCTCTGAGACCATTCGTTTTTGATCCTTTGCTTTGGACCAAACAATGAAAACAACTTAACTAAAAGCTTAATTTATTCCCTTTGTCTCATGTGACTGTCCAGTTTTCATTTGGATGTCACAGTGACTTCTGCAGTCTCTCTTCCCTTCCCAGCTGCCCCTTCCCACTAAGAAAGTCTTTCTTGAGATTCAGACATGATATTCTTTATGTTACACACAGGGACTTTTAATACTCACTTTCGTATGCTGTTACTGATACTGATTTGCTAGTTTTTCCAAGTGCAAAAACACTTAGTAGGCAAACCTAACATCTAAGCGAGCCATGTTAACATGTAGATGTTTGGCATAATTATTGCCATGTGGAACTTGGTGGTTTTAAAGAGTCTTTCTATACATTTAAGATATGCAGAGAATAATATGATTTCAATTTTTCCAATCATTATACATTTACATTATACTTTTGATACATTATTTAAAAGACCACAAAGAGTTTAAGTCATATTCATAAACCATATTATTTTTATTTAACTGTTAAATTACTAGAAGTTTATATACTGTGTAGGGGTATGTATGATTAACTAGAATGGCACTTTAGTGACTGAAACTGGAAAATTTTTCCTAAATATATATATATACTATTTCCCCTATTAGCAAGTAGTCAGTCTGTCTCATCATAATGCCATGTTGGAAGTAACAAAAGAGCCAGTAGCCTTGTTCAAGGTTATTATTTTAGGATTCCTTCTGGTCTTCTCTATACTTTTCTTCTTTTGTGTTCCTTTTGTGCTTTGAATATGATCAATCCTGTCATTTCTATTTTAAAGGCATATTTACAGTTTTTTGCATTCATTGAGTTTTTCCAGAGTGGAGGTTATGTCTATTAAGTTTGAATTTTTCAATGTCTTGGATCCCAACTGACTACCAGCAGATACCTAATTCTCACACATCTAGTATGGTTAAAATGCAGCACAACATTTTCTGATCCTTTGGCACCTACATTAGCATTTTGATTTTTTTTTGCAGCAGCAGCAGCAGCAGGTTCCCTTCTTCATCTTTAAGATACTCCTAAGTATATGAGGAAACAGACTCTATATCTACAATGAAAAAATGTTCTAGTTGCCATATGACCTTTGAGAGGCTCTGGTTGCCATAGCTTGACACTGAGCAGATGGGAAGTCATTCAAATTTTGGCTCTGTCGACTTCAGATTGCTGGACAGTAACTGATTGGAGAGTTTCTTGACGGGTTTGCCATTACCTTGACTGCCAGGCACTATGAACATGAGTTTACTTATCTTGAAACACTACAAAAGGTGTTGACCTTGCAATGATGGGAAAAGTTATTTCTGTATAAATCTGACCTTGCCTTTCATTTTTTAGTGTATATTTGCCAATGGATTTCAGTGGGACACCTTAGTGGAATATTCCTTGACTGTTACGAGCACAGAATCAGATAGTCTGCATTCTAAATTCAAACCCTTATTCTCACACTTGCCAGATGTCTGCCTATTGGGTAAGGCTCTTGTGAAATAGCTAGCATGATACCTAGAATATTCAGTGTTGTAAAAATTTAGCTATGTAATCATCCAGTGTCCATTAATGCCTGCTGTGTGGTTATAGAGTGAACAAGAAGACAGACAAGAGTATTTCCACTTGAAGAATGTATACATTAACAACCCTTCATAGTTAATCCATCTAAAGACAGAACAGCGTGGGAGACCAAGCGAATCTTCACATTGCTGTGATTAACACGGATGAATCACTCAGCAGCCCACTGCATCCTTCACAGATTACAGACCACCCTCTTCTGATTGCCAGGAGAAATCTGCATCCTGGAGTTCTCTGTTTTTATTTTGAAGAGATGTAGCAGGAGACATCAAGCATCCACATTTTTGTACCAAGGGGAATTTAAAGTGCCAGGAATATAGAGAAAATCAAACTCCCATCTTTGGAACACACTAGCAATTTTTGCCTGGTTACACTACCTGAGTTTAGAATATATTTCTCTATCAGCAGATCCTTACTAACTACCACTGGCAAATGAACAAGTGAGTTTCTGGTAAACAGCTGAATGGTTCCTGACCACACACTGGAGGAACCAGATGGGTGGGAGAGTAGCAGTGCATTTTCCTGAAATGTTCTCTTTCTTCTTGTGGCAAAGAATTTCTGCTCACACTTTTGAGGATGATGGGAAACAATACTTAACTTCATAACCTTGATTCATATCCTTTCTCTTAATGGGCCTGAGAGGAAAATTGAAATTTTTGCTGCCTGATTGAAAAGAAGCTTTGTTTGACCTGGACACAAAGTTAGTCTTTCAATACTTCCCTAGTCACAGAGCCATAAAAATTAATGTGTAGAGTTTGTACCTTGCGAGATAAAATAAATGAGATAACATTTTACTGGTAAATAATCAATAGCCTATGAAAAACCTAGAATATAACTCTCTGATTTTTGTGGAAGGACAACATTTTACTTTGGCCTTTCAGGATTTTTTTTTCCAGTAGAGTTAGAATAATTGTAAAATAGATTTTAGAAGTAGTATTTTCTGAAACAAAATAACGCAGTGGGTAATATTTCAACTTGATAAATAATGCTTGGTTAATTACAATAATGTTAGGCATGCAGATCTTTTTTTCACTAAAAGTTTTGAAATTTAGAGAAGACTCATAATGTTTATGTTTGTCACTGAATAATTTAAAGGGCTTACTAATATTCAGAAACATGTACTAATTTTCTTTGAAAGGAAATGATTTACTGGCTGTAAAACAAGCATTGGCTTTGGATCTGAACAACTTGAGTTAAAGCCTGGCTTTTCCATTTATTTGCTCTGTGACTTCAGACAAATGATTTACTGTTGATTTTTTTTCATGAAAAATACAAATGAAGATGCCTGACGCTTTAGTAGTGTAATATTGTATTCCACAAAGAAAATGGAAAATAGAAAAATAAAGTTGCACTATCTTCAGAGCTTTAAGGAAATTGCAAATTACTACGTCCCCATCTTAGAATTTCTGATACAATGAATCTTAGATGGGGGTAAGGTGTTTTAAAAAACTCCATCTAAATATGGTCCCTATCCTTACATAATGGCCATAATAGAAGATAAAGACAATATACACAATAAATTAAATGGAATATGCATTTTAGAATCAGAGAGACTGTGAGTCCTTGCACAATATAATTGTTGAGTCTCCTCATATATAAAGTAAATATGAAAGTTTATACATTCACATCTCTTGGTATAGCTTTTAAGACTATCATATAGTTATAGTACATGCCCCTTATGTAGTATTTGCACTTGGACCTGGATGTAGTATTGATAATCCCAGCACTGTGGGAAGATGAGGCAAATTAGAGCCTATCTTGTGGCACTTGGTGGCTTAGCAAGACCCCACCTGTGAAGGTTTGTGTCTAGATGTCCCCTTATAGCTTCAGTGCAGTCATGGGGGTGGGGATTTTCAGAAGTGGCTGAATCTATATCCTGGGCTTAAGGTGTATGATCCTGGGCTTAAGGTGTGTGATCAGTACACTGATTGGTTTGTCATTGCCCTGATCTGAGAAGCCTAGTTAGGGAGTAAAAGAGGCAGAAAGACTCAGTTAAGGTCTCTGTTGACTATGCTGTCTTCTGCCCACCTTGAACCATTCTGCAAAGCCACCCTTCCCTGGACCCAGCCAGTTATGGACTGAAACCTCTACAAACTGTGAGCTAAATAAAACTTCCCTTTCTTACTTTGGACATTGGATATTTTGTATTAGGAAGGAGAAGAGCAACTAAGACAGTGACTTTGCAAGGCCCTATCTAAGCCACATCCTTAATCCTTTTCTTATTTTGCAATGGGGAAAATACTACCTTTTTCAGTACTGTAGATGGAAGCTAGTATTTGCAATATTTTTGAAAGCATTATTAGCTATAGTTTTATCTGAGAAAGATGCTATTACCCTGATTGCTTGGATTTATAAATATCTAATTGCCCAGGGGGTAATATTTAATTGTCAAAGTAGATAATGTAAGTTTCAAGGTTAAGAAAAATCACATTACCAGCTCATCAGTATAGACATGTGGAAGAAAAGTCTTTCTCTCGCCAGTTCATTATGTTAGTGTCTACATTTCTCTCTAAATTATATCCATCAACAACAGAATATTAGGTACTCAGAATAAATCTGTTCTTTATTGTTTGAACTTGCTTTGAACAACATAATTTTATGATTTTGTTTTTTTATTTTGATCTTGCAAATTTTATAGTTTCATCTTCTCTCTATGGATATACCAAAAAAAGTAAGTATAGAAAAAAGATGACTCAACAAATTCCTTCATCCAGATCAATTTCAGTTCAGTTTTATTTCATTTTACACTAATATTTACAAACTTAGGGGTCTCACAAGGGCTCCTGGTTTTTAGTTAAAATCACTATCACATTGCCTAGAGGAAAAGTCTTCTTTTCCATATTTTTCTTCATTCATACAAAGTTCCAGAACATTAATATTATAGCTATTGGCCTAAGACTTTTAACTTCGTATAAGCAGAGTGTGATTTTCACCATACCAAATCTGGTATTTATCATCTTGGCAGTCTCTGAGTGCAACTGAAATTTCTCGGAATACTATAAAAGAAAGACATTATCATGCAGAACCCTGCTGATTTGGAGTTCAAGACCTTAAAAAAACCTGTGGCATAATTTAGCTAACTTTATAGTTTTCTCTTGATTTCATTCCTTAATGCAGTTAAAATAAACACTTTACTTTGACCAATAAGTTTAAAATTAGAGATATGTCCACTCCACATGAAGGCATAAGTGAAGGTACCATGCTTCAGTACTTTTCCTGTTTTGATTTCTTTGATTTGAGCCCAAATCATATTACATACAATTGCTAAAAGAAAATTACTTGTGACAAAAATGTTAAGTATGACTATGCAATAATTAACATACTGACTTTTCATGTTCCTCTTAGATGAAAACTTTCCTGAACTACCTTTGGATTGAAGATTATCCTTTCTCAATCGTATTCATCATGTAGCTCTATCATCTTGCTGTATTTATGAAGTTTGGAATGAATTCAGCTTTTTCTATGATATGATCCTGATCCATTAGGACTAGATGGTGCTGAGTCCAGTATCAGTTTTCTGCCCTTGACAGTTTTCCACTTTAACCAAGCAAGGCTATTCAAGGATATTCACAGTGTCCTAAGTGTTTTGCACACATTTGCATCCTGTGTCTTTTTTTAATATAGAGAGATAATGAGAAATATATATATTAAACTTTGTCTCCAATTGATGGTCCATAGTTCTAAATCATTATAATTTCCAGAGAAAAATAAGCACTAGGAAAATCTTTTATTTTTATATTTGTTTTCTGTCTTAACTTCAGAAACATTGTTCTTAATATCTGTGTAGAAAGAGGTGCTAGATAAATTACACATTCCACTGTTTAATCTCTGCCCCTGGTTCCTGATACAGAACTACTAAATTCTTGGGAATCTCTTCAAGGCTGGGAACATCTTTTCAATTGGAACTTTCCACATCTCCTTCCCTTCTTGTGAGCACAAGAGCACTTAACATGAGAAGGCTGATGTGACCAATAACACTCAGTGATGTAGTTAATCAGTCTTATGTAATGAAGCCTCCATTGAAAAGCCAACAGGACAGGGTTTGGCTGAGCTTCTGTGAGACCAGGAAGTGCCAGGCCTATACAGAACATGGATGCCCAGCTTATGATGTTCATCTTTTTCCTTTGGTACAGCCTTTATGGACAAACAGTAAACATATATAAATAAAGGTTTTGCCTAAGCCCTGTTGGGTTAATTGCACCCAAGGAGGGGAACATGGGAGCTCTGGCTTATATTCAACCCATCAAAAACATAGGTCCCGCCCTGTGCTTACTGTTGGCATCTGAACCAGGCACAGCTTATATGCATAGACTCAACCTGCAGTATCTGATCACATCTCCCGGTAGACTGTGCCAGAGCTGAAGTCATTTAGAGGACAGCCAGCTGGGTACTGAATGGATTTGGTTGCTTGTGGGGAGAAATTTTACCATGCCTTTTGGTGATCAGAGGTGAAGTCTTTGTTTTGTACTAAATGTGAGAGTAAGAAAGTGTTTTTTGTTTCCTATCTCAACATAGATCCCTCCTCATTTGGAAAGACCCTTCTATTTCACAAGTTCAGTCTATACATCAGATCTCCTACACAACTATTTCTGATCATGAGCTGCTATAATTGTCTTGTCTTTTTAAGACTACTATTTACCATTCTAACTTTTCATGTGTCTAATTTGTTTCCCTTTCATTAAATAATAAACTATTAGAAATTAGATGTGATAGCCCGCACTTGTAATCTCAGCACTCTAGGAAGCTGAGGCAGGAGGATAGCAAGTTTGAGCCCTTACTAGGCAACTTAGCATCTCAGCAACACTCTGTCCCATAATAAAAATACAGACAAAATTTAGTGATGTACTTCATTTAGTATAAAGGTCCTGGGTTCAAACCCCAATAACCTCCTCTTACAAGGTGTCTTTTAGTAAATTAAAAACGCTAAATGTGTCAGAGAATGAATTAGTTGAATACACTGTGTGTATTTCTCCTTGCTGGGCATAATACCTCATGCTCATAACTTAAAGAAAGGTTTAATTTAGCTCATGTTTTAGATGGGTTCAGTTCATGGTCAGGTGACTCTCAGTGAGAAATATGGTGTCAGAGGCATGGAGGAGGAAAACTGTTCACTCCATGGCTTCCAGGAGGCAGCCATAGAACAATGCTGGAGAGGAAGGAGTGAGGGCCTGACACAGAACACTCCTCTGGAACCCTTGCCCCAGACAAGCAAGATGTGTGTTCCCTTGAACTGCAAGATGGACCCTAATGCCCATCAAGCTGACTCCCTGCCCTAACTATTACAACAGGACAGTGGCCTAACAAGAATCTTGTTCTGTCTTTATGATAGCATTTGCTCATTTTTATCTTAAAGAATATGCACATTTTCTGAAGCCAGTCCTACCTATCTAGAAATCATTGTGTGAGGAATGGCTTTTAACACAGATGACAATCCTAAATAATCATCAATCTTCTTAATCAGTTGGCCACAGTCTTTTGTAAAATTTTTATATAGCTATCCAGCAATTCTGCAGTATCTAGTGAGAGACTTACATTTCAATTCAGTTCAATGCCAACTACTTAAGAGTTAGAATAAACCACAGGGTTAAGTGTTCAGTCCCCCAAGATTGCTCCCACTACAGCCACAAATCACAAACAGAGTCCTCAGCATTTCTGCTTAGTTGAAGGGGTCCTTGGGATCTTTCTTCAGGTTCCATAATTCACTAGAATGGCTCACAGAACTCAGTAAAGCGCTGTGCGCTTATTAGGTGAAGGCACCTTTATTTATAAAGGACACAATTTAGGAAGTCAGTTTGGAAAAGATACCTGGGGTGCGGGTCGAGATGAGGAAGAGCTGAGCTTCCCTGGCTTTTCTTTGTATGCCTCTTCCTGCCACTTTGTTGTGAACTCATCCGTAGCTTCCTAGACGTCTGTCTTTAGGAGATTCTGTCAAGATTTTATTACACAAGTATAGTTAAATCACTGAAATTAGTGACTAGTTTTAACTTCCTGCTTTCCCCCTTTTCCATGGTCAGAAGGTGGGTCTGAAATTTCTAAACTTCCAATCAGGTGGTTGGTTTGTTTCTCTGGCAACCAGACCCCCTCCTAAAGCTACTTAGGGGCCTGGAAAGAATCACTTGATTAGCATAAAACCAGGTGTGATCAAATGGGTCTTGTTATGAATTATAGAACCTTGGAAAATACCCAAGGAATTTTAAACCTTTGCCTGGTCCCCTCTGCTTAATTGGTCTTGACTCATCATGGGGCACCTTATAAAGGATCTCTAGGGATTCTACTCTGCAGGCAGGGTTGAAAGCTATTCTTTAAATCTGCAAAGAACAGAGATTGGGGTGGGGGTGTTTAATATTTGATAGCAAATTTATAAATCATTTTGAACCATGCTTCTTGCACTCTGCTTGAAGATGAAGAAGCAAAAGTAAGCCAGGCACGTTCTTCCCATATGGAGCCTATAATGCTGTGAGAAACATAAAAATTGCCTGCATATGGCAAGTGGGAGGGAGCTGAAAAGCACAGGTCAGGAATGCTGTGGGAGTCTGGAGCAAGGTCCCTCTGGAGTGAGATGACAGATGAGGCCAGGGAAGACTTCTTTGTGAAAAAGACACTGATCGGAACTCTAATCTTTTGATTACAGAGAGTGAGCCAATCAACAAAGGCAATGGGATGACTTTTCTTTATGATTTTTGCCTGATATGAGGACCATGTGTCAGTGCATCAGCATTAATCAGGAGCGACTTAAAATGCAGAGAACCGACCGCACCTCCGCACCACCACCTCACCAGAGCATCTTGCTGGCATCTCCAAGTGAAGCCAGTACAGAGTCCAGGTGTGAAGTCCAGCTCCTGGAAACCTCCCAAAAGGAACTGCATGCAAATTCCTCAGTGAGATCCACAGGCAGAGTTCTTTCTTGTCCCCAAGCTACTGGCTGATGGCACTGGTATTTCTGCTACTCCCTGAGTTATACTAGGACCTTTCCAATAAAATCATTTTGGCTTAAATTTGTAAGACTCACATTCAGTTGCTTCTGAGAAAAGTACCCTAACTCCCAAAATGCTAGAAAAAAATGATCAAAGCCCAAATTATACATCACATTTTCAATTCAGTATTCAGTACTGTATTTCTATCACTTCATATATGCCCTGAAATAATTTGACACACATACAGTAGAAACCAATTAGTTTTGATTGGTTTTAAGAAGTTGGTGCACTGGGCTGTTTTGTTGATTTTCTTCACTTTTCTGTTGTGTATATTTAGTTTATGAGGACTATGTTAGTCATGTACTTTTACATAAGAAAACTTCCAAAATATAAGAGTGCAAGGCAATAACAAAGACTGTCTCAGTTTCAATGGGTTGTGAAGAAGCAACTTAAGAGGGTCATTTTGTCCAGCATTTGTCCTTAGGTCACAGTCACAGTAGTGGTCAGGAAAATGCAGTCACTGGAAGGCCTGTCTGGGTCTGGTGAAGTCTCATACTTATGACTCTCCTGTTGATCCTGGCTGCTGGCAGAGGCGTTACTCAGTCACACCACGCACTTCTGCGAAGATAGAGTTGAATTTCTTCATGCCATGGGAGTTTCTTCTCCTAGTGAAAGTGCTCCATAAAAACAAAGCAGAAAAAGCAGTACCCTTTAAGAGGCAGGCTCTGAAGTCCTGCTTTATACTATGTGTGCCATACCCTATTGAGCACAGTTCAGCACCATTCAATGGGGTGAGGTCACTCATAAGACTGTGAATACCACGAGGGAAGAATGCTCACCGCAGCCCTATCAGGATGAAACATCCATTTCTTTCTGCTCTCAACTGTTACTTAAAATAATGACCCAATATAACAACACATCACCATCTGCTATGACACATAGATTGGGACTTTCCTGGAGTGGGCAATCAGAAACCCTGTGTGGGAGTTACTTTAATATATATAATAATACTAGGATTATTAATAATAAATTAATACTAGGATATTAAATAATAATGCTATTATTATGATATCAAACATTTATATAATATTTAATGCAAATTATACCATATCTGGTAGATACACTTGATGTGTGCTATTCACTGTTCTAGTGACTGTGCTGTATATTACTGGAATATTCTTACAACAAACACATAAGTGAGAATTTCATTTTTATTTGGCAGAGGAGAAAACCAAGTTAAGTAAGCTGTCAATGTTTCTCATACCTGTCTGTATTAACGCTTTTGATTTTACTATTAAATAATAGAAGAAGTAGCAGGATAAGCCATATAAATTTGGGTTGTATGCATGGTGAATTTTTTAGGAATTGAAGAGCACCTGTATTTACTAAGATCCAGTAACGGAAAGGAAGGTACATGGGCATAGGAGATTTGAAAAGTACAAAGTTTTAGCTGTCAGGATACTTAAAATACTACAATGAAAGGAAAAACTGCAAAAGTTTTTATTTTAGGTTGTGTTCTAAAATTCTTAATGGCCACATTACATATTTTAGATTAGTTCATTTAAATGAACACTCACAGAAAACGTACCGTGTGCTAGGTCTTTGGGAGGACCTGGAACACTCTAGTGAGTAGAGAAAACAAAGTTCCTCGTTCACATGGAGCTTATATTCTAGTTCGAGGAGCCAGACATAAATTATAAAAACTAATGTTAATAAAACATAGAGTAGACTAGATACGGTTAAGAGTTAAAGGCAAAGAATAAGAAATGTCAGTGGAGGGAAAACGGAGGCAATAGACAATCCCGGGAGGACCCTACTAAGCAGGTGGCCTAGTAGGTGTGTGAGAACTTTACCTTGAGCAGAACTCTAAGCACGAAGACCAACAAGGACACGGGCTCAGAAGTATACATATGCATTGTAGTTTTGAGCAACAATAAAAATGGAAGAGATATTAATGCAGAATAAACAAAGAGGGAGAACTAGGGAGTGGATTTAGATTTAGAAGCTGAGACATAGGGGAATGAACCCTGGTCACGCATGGCTTTGGGGGTTACACTAATGACTTTCTGGGATCCTTGTCCTTCTGCACTGTAAAAAGTCTGATTGAAAACAAGGCCAGAAAAGCCCAGATGGGGACTTTTTAGCCACACAGATAAAAGGTGATAGTGCTTGATTTGTGATGTAGCAGGGGGGTGGTGAGGAGCAAGAGATGAAATGGAACACTCATTTGAAAGTAGCTACTTTCCCCCTTTGGTCCTGGCAATGGTGCTGAGGACACAGGTGAGGTTAAAGGTAGCAGCTGTGCTAGAGTGGAAGCAGAGTGATTGGATACTGGTAGCAGAATCCATGCGCATGTAAGATTACTACTGGATGGTTCGGGAAAGTACACAAGCCCCACTACCTACAGCAACAGGCCTTCTTAACACAAAGGAGATTTTGAAGATCCACTGAGTTACTGTGGAGAGGTTCCAAAGAATAAGATTTTTCTTTAAAGAAAAGTGGAGGGATTGTCTCAGGGTTCAGAGGGTGTTCATTCAGAAAGTGATGTCTGAATGATCATGAAAGAAAAGCTTAGCAAATTCTCCTGACAATCAAATAAAAAGTGACCCCTAAAAAGATCAAAAACTAATTTTTTAACTAAAGTAAGTGTATTTCTCAAATTTTCATCTACCTAATTGTAGACATATTTAAATGCAAGCCAAAGTTAAATTGGATTACCAATATTTTCTCTCTCCAACAATGATAAACACAAGGTCCAATAAAATGTATATCAATATAAAAATAATCTGAGGTACTAAGTGATTGAGCTGCCATCTCCAGTGTGGTCAAAACAAAAAAGTATATTATTGATGGGAGAAGTTAGAATCTTCTGAAATGATCATTCATCCTGGAAACAATTGAGCCTGTACTACAAAACCAAACGCTAATGAGTAATTCCCAAAACGTTTTCTGTGCTTTTACTTGTCAACATTTGAAATCACTGATGCAATTATAAAATTCAATATTGTAGATGGGGAAAATGATGGAGAGGATTTAATCCATCCTTCTTGATTCTCACCTGTTTAATGAAAGAAATAAATGTGGAACACAGAAGTAAACAATTCACTCAATGACACCATGGCTAATTAGTTTCAATTTGGGGGCTTAAAAAGCAAAGAATATTTTAATCATTTTTGTTTTTATCTCGTGTTAGTGCAACCATAGTTCATTCAAAAATCAATACATGGTATTCTTTCTTTCACTAAAATATAAAAAACGTATGTGTTTCCAGTTTGGAGCCTTGGAGCCACATTGGCATCTACCCATGTTCTGTAAGGACAGGTGTAAGAGAAACATACAAAGGTGTCATCTCCTCTCCTGAGACAAAAGTGCAAGCTCACAACCCTGCCACCCTTGAAGCGAATGGCAGAAGCTCACGGATGTGCAGACAGAAATATGTTTCACTCACACTTGCATCCTCAGTACCACACGGGCCCTGGGGAGCACATGACACTCAATACATTTTCACGAAATAGATGAGTAGATTTCTCTTTCCTGAATTTCAACCTAATCTGGAAACCTAGAAAAGAATAAGGTACATAGATTAAAGTACAATGATGATTTGTACTTTCTCCTGAATACAGGTCTGCCTCTGCCAGGATGAACATGGAGGCTTTTTTAAAAAAATGTGCATTTAATAAGCTTTAAAATAGCAATGGAGGCTTTAACAGCAGATAAATAAGGGCTGAAGATTGTGTGGAGGAATTCTCCTCCAGGTGTGAAAGAGAGGAAACCGAGTGAGTGCTGATAAAAAGGAATACATGAAATAGTACAGGAAGGAAATCAAGCATCAAATGCTATTTTTTTTGAAAATCGGCTTGTGATGCACCTTGATCCCATAACAATGGGTTAAAAGTGCCATTTTGGGGCCAGTGTGCTCGAAATTCTCGTTCTTATGATATTCTAAACTACACTCCTAATCCTAATGTTAGATTATAAGCCTTCAGATCTTCATTTTCAAGTGGAAAGGAAGTATTACAAATTTGTTTCCTTGACAGAATAGAAGATGTAAGAATGGTTTATTTTCCACCATCATTATTCAAGAACAGTTGCATCTGTTACCAAAGCTTTTGTTTTCCTTGATGAAGTTGAATTGCGAGTCGTTAATGGTAAAGTATTAAAATCTATTTACTACACAAGGGAATTCACACTGAGATTTGATACAAGGGGTGCTACTCACCCTATTGCTATTTGACTCCTTTAGATACATTGCCAGGAAGCAGTGGCCAGGTACAGTGCTCTGCAATCTTTTACTTTCTTCTGCCCAGAGCTGCACAGGTAATAATTTACTGCCAAGCAAATTAACATAATGGAGTCTTTTTGTAAATATCAAATTTTAAAAGTCATTGTTCACACAGTCTCATTGCATCCCAGTGGGAAAGAAAATGGCTGTCATCATGAAGAAATGAATACCAACTTCTTGAGTCTATTACTTAAACTTATCTGCAATGCTGCCCTCACCATATTTGTGAGTCCATCCAGAGGTCCACTGCCTCCTCCCTTCTTCCCTCTTCTACACCTGGATCCAGCACTAGTAAATGACAAATGAGGTAGCTGGTTTCGATGCAATAAGGGAAGACAAAAAGTTCATAATTAAGATGAGTATCAGTAGTTTGTTCACTGAGCCCATGTGCATCAAAGGTAATAGAATATTGGTAATATGACCCTACTGTTACATAAAATGTTGATATACTCTATTACATGCTTTGTATTACTTAAGATTTTTAAAGTATTGCACTTAATATTAATTTGATTGCCAAGTTCTGAGCATCCTTAAATTTTGCCCTGAGGCCAGCGTGTCACCAATATTCCCACCTCACCTTATGTTGGCTTTGTCTAGTTGACTCTACTTTTACTAAAAGGAAAACAAGAAATATTCAAGGATTCAAGGATTCCACTCTTTAAGGTCAGTTCCTCAACGATTATTTGAAATGTTCAGCCTCTGAACAAGCTTTCCAAAAGTGTAGTTTTTGGGGGATATTAGAACAATGAACATTATGGAAAAAAATGAGTACTCTGAAATTGGTCACCATGAACATGTAGGTCTTCCTAAGGACCTCAAAGATCAAAAAATACATCACTGCTCTGAGTTTGAGTCTAAACAACAAAATCGCTGCGGTAATGGAAAATCACGTTTCCTCACATGGTCTGTTCTAACTGAGTTCTCTTGGAATGGCCTTTCTTCCATCGAAGCAGATGTATTGTTTCTTCTTTAAATTTCACACATTGGCTCACAATGATTCCCTGGAGTTATTGCTTAACAAGAGTAATCCCCTTTAAAATTTGAAAGCAGATAAAATTTGGCATCCTCTGGAAGCAAGTAATTTTCCTTTTGGACATTTATCCTAAGGAGATAATTGTTAATTTCCTATTTGATATTGTTTTGGAACTTGAATTCTGTTGAAATAACAATGAAGTTTCTGGTAGCAAGCATCATTGTATTTCATGCTCAGGTTGGGTTCTCAGTGCTGAAAATGTGCTGATCTTTTAACTGCTGATGGAATTTCAATAATCTGAAAGTTTAGAACGAACATTCAGGGATTTTTCTCCTTAGGTTTGAAGAAGAGTCTAAGCATCTTTGTTCCTTAAAATCTCCCCGGGAGATTTGAATGTTCAGATAGGTTGAAAGCCACTTTTAGCTCCCATTTAACAGGAGTATACCTAGACCCTTTACTGTCTCCAAGGCAGGATAGAATAACTCAACATTAAAATATTTTATGCTCATTCATTAGGAAAATGTTGTGTTTTTCTCTCTGTATTTAAACTTCTCCTGAAAGTCCACTAATTGCTTTACTGCTGAAAAATGATTATGTGGAGATTGATTACTTCTCCTGGATCGGTCACACCATAAAATGTAGGCAAATAAGTGTCACCTCTAAGCATTGTATAAACAGGTGATCTAGAAATCAGAGAAATCTCAATGAATTTTCTGGCTTTTAACTGATGAAAAACACTCATTTTATAAAGCAAAAAATAAGGGTAATATTTTGCCTCAAAAATTATGTGCCTGCAGTATTAGCTCTCTGGGCAGTATGAAAACTCCACAGTGATGGAATGTATTGGTGTATTTATTTATTTCAGGGGCCTGTAATAGAAGTACAGAAGATAGGCATTATCACAATAACATTATATTTTATTATGAGTTACTGTAAAGTTAAGATCAACTTCTGTGACATATGATATGAAGTATCTGACAGTTTTAGAAAAAGTGTTCATTCAAACCAGCGGAGTTAAAAACTACTGCAGGTTAAACAGGTTTATCTGAGCTAATATTTTATTGGGGTTTCAAATTGATTAAAAGATAAGAAGTCTAATTATTATTTTAGGATAAACATTCATGGACTTAATGAAATTTTACTGTGCCTGATTAAAAGTTGAGTTCAGACACAAAATCCAAGCCTTACAATGAGGGGAAAAAAAGCATGTGTGGTCTCGCTTTCTGTTTATTTGGGCAGAATCGAAAGCACTTTTAAGTCTGGCTGTATTCCCTATTTTTAAGCTATTTTCCATTTATAAGCACATAATGGCCACGAGGAAATACCTTCAAGCTTTCTCAGCTACTCTGAATTGGTTCTTTCAGGAGAATATAACTTACAGTTGAAACGCATGTCTTTAATTGTAAGTAATTTCATTTCTAGGATCCATCATACTTATGGGTGAGGGTTGTGTGCCAAGCACCATGCTTGTATCTACAGGTTCAGAAATGAATAAGGCATTCTGCTTGTTCTCTTTTGGACACTTTTTTTAATGAAGTGTCAAAAAGATGACAGTGCTTCAATAGAGCTCATCTGTTGTGAATCCAGGGTGGGTCTTCACTGTAGCTTGGATGGTTACACCAATAAGTGACAGTCCCTTTTATCATGTGTGATAAAATTGAATTGGTCCGTCATATCCAAAGCAAAGGACTATAGTTCTTGAGTATTGATTATTTTAAATATTTCAATGCCAGCGATAGTAACTTACCTTGGAGTGATGATTTTGTTTTGAGTTCACAAGAGTTAACAAAATTAGTATCCATTAAAGAGAAATATCTGGATTTTAAAACAAGACATATTACTGCCATGCTTCCCAAACACATTGACTTAATCGATTCCACCTGCATCATTTGTCAAATAGCTTCAGTAGAGTTAGAGGTATAAGAATTAACAGGAGCAGGATAGCTTTACATATTTGGAACTAACTTTTCTGGAAAAGCATCTTTCTCTGAATTTGCTAGGCTCTGTTAAGCAAATTACTGCTGATTTGGGCCCTTTATACAGTAGTCAAATTTCACTGTAAATGCAGATTACCCTTGACCACTTTCCTTGAGCTAGAAAAATCTGCATTGTGACAGTGTCTACAAAGCATCAGTAAAGCAAGCAAAGGGAGAAATAAATGTGAGAAATTTTTGTAGAAGTCCTCCATGCCACAGTTGTCCAGCATGTCATGTTGGATTCATTGCGACAGAAACAGCTTTCACAGAATGCCCACCAGACTTGTTTTCACAGGCTGTTCTGCCATCTGCGGTATTAAAGAATATCCATTATGGGTGTCTTGGGGCTGCCGTTTTAGAACTGATTACAAAGTGTTTATGATGCATTACCCAAAGTGAATTATTGACTCAAATCTTTAAAAAAAGCTATGCTAAAATAAGTCAGAAACAAATAATAGGCTATGCTTTACACTTTATAACTGAACTGAAAATACACTTATGTTTGCTTGAGACACATTTCTGCTATTAACCAAATGATAGTCACAGAAAATTAATACACAATATAATCAACTCAAGAAACCATGTTCTCCTTTATTTGTGCAATAAAGGCATAGTTCAAATAGTGTGGCATTCAGATGGGGCAAGAATTATCTGAACAGTGGTAAACATGTTCGCAAAATCTGCACTCCGAGATACACTGACTTTCTTCTAATTTGGGAAACTGCAAGATGATATAGATATTTCAAATAATTCACTGAAGGCTGTACACCTCTCCTTTAGATACGCTGATAAATTTTAGATATTCTAAGCCAAGTTTTATAAATCAAAATTTTCTTTCGTTATTAGGTTTTAAAATCAATGTGTTTGTCTAGCCAGTGTTTAAAATCATAGGTATAGAAATTCTTTAAGTAGCTACCAAAGAAATTATTCTCATTCTTTACTTTTGCTTTCATGCAGCATCTTTGGATTCCTCATAAAACATTGTTGTTAGAACATGTTCTCTGCCTCAAAGGACAAATTATTTGCCAATATGTTACCAAGGTAAAATGGTAAAGCTATTATGCAAATTAGATGCTTAGTTGCTGTTCTCTATTAATCATGAAAGTTTGATTTGGAAATGATCCCAGAGGTCATTCAATCACTGAGCACATATTTACCCCCAGAAACTGTAACATAAACCGAATCAATCTGATCCCAGCAGATCGCTGGACTGTGCTTGGGTTCAATCCACAGTGTCTCTGATAGAAAACTGAAAGACTCATTTGAAGACAGTTTTGGCAAATCTTTTTGCTTTGGGGTTAGGAGTTTTTTTTTTTTTTCTGATGAGGACATTGTTTTTTGTGAATTCTTGATGTCCACTGCCTTTTCTCAATAAAGAATCATGTTTCTCTCCTGCCCTGGTCCACAGGCTTGGAGAAGAGTCAGTCGGAGAGCTCTCTGCTCTCCATCCCCCACTCCCACTTGGGTGGCTGCACCAAGATTTCTCTCCAGGTGCTTCCGTGCTCTGCTCAAGGGGCAGGCACGTGCAAAGTCCACTGGACTCTGTCTCAGGGTGTTAAATCATGTGCTGTGTGAAACAAGGATGAACCAACAAAACAGACAATTAGGGGTTTTGCAAGTCACTTTAGTGCTGAAGTGTTAATCAGAGAGTTCCTGCAGCTTCTGATACAGGATCCCAGCTTTCCATCAACCCTGAGGCCTGCTAAAATAAAGTTTCTTTGGCTCCTGATTCTTTTCCAATCCACCTTGTTTACTTAAGTCAACCAGAGTGTCTCCCTACTTCAGTGAGCAAAAGACTGTCATCCATCTTCCTAGGAGATTCCTCCTTTGTCTCTAAGTTTACTTTTTAGGATTCATCCATGTTCACCAATCCAGTATTTAAATATAGACTCATACTGACTATTTAACTCCTTCCCTTTGGTTAAGCAAATAAGCTTTGCATAGCATGGGCTTGGATTATTTGCATTCTTCAACACATTTCGACTACAGTTTTCCTTCCCAGAGTAAATGCATTTGAAGCTGTCAGTTAAATAACAGAAAAGTCTTCACACCCTCAGTCTTTCAAAAATGGTGAGCTGGTCTGAGTCCCATTATTTTCATAACCATTATGTCATGTTTAGTTAATTCCCAAACTAAAATGAACCCTTCAGTCTTTTGTTTGTTTGTTTGTTTTTTACTGTTACATTTTGTCCAATGAATTTAGCCATCAAATTGTAATTTGGTTGTTGTGGTTTTTGATGAAAAATGATATTATTCCTTCTAAGACTGAATTCAATGATAAAAATGTTGAGTAAAAGCAATTCCTGTAGCACACTACAAAGACCCGCATATGGGTGACGTTTATTTAACTGCTGATAGCTTGTTGAAAAGTTTTAAAAATTGAATTACTTAATATATAAAGTCACTTAAACATGTTGAAATAACTACACATTTATAATTCTGTGAAGCAAAATTTCAATATAGCCCTCATTTCTCTGTGTTTCCTAAATCTGATACAAAACCTTTCTATTATAATAACTTTTCTATTATAAATAAATATATAATATTTATTTCAATAAATAACCTCGTAATTCATGGGAAAATGTATCACAGTAATTTAATAATCACAAGTGACAGCATTTACATATAAATGAATCGTTTCATCAAAAGATTTATCTTTATTTGCAATACAATCCACTAGATTCTATTGCAATGCATTCTATGTAATTTCTTTTTATAACAAAATAGTAATACCAAGTTGGTGGATCATATCACTTTCAATTTCTTTGTGGGGATAGCCTACCAAGTCATGCAAGATGTTTGTACTGGAGAATTTTGTGAAGTGGTATGAGATACTGTCTTGTATCATTTTTACAACACATTTGAGTCTAAAATTATCTCAAAAATGAAAGAAAAAATAAAAGTCAATCTGGAATTAAATTTATTCTGAGGTTCACAGATGATTTGTCAGTAGAAACTCATAAGACTATTGTGAAGATATTAACAAATAATATTGTATACAGCAGGAGTAGCTAGTATGACCATTTTTCTCAGTATCGTTTGAATGTTCTAGCCACTACAATATGATAAGAAAAAGCAAATATTAGTGGAAAGAAGGCAAAGTAAATTAATTTCTGCTTTATAGCATTATTTATTGGAAAAATGTTAACAGTATACTTAGAACATTACTATAAAAAAAAGGATGATCCAAAGAGGAAAACATTTGAGTAACAAAAAAGAAAAAGTTGTTTAATCTTACACTGAATAAAATAAAATACAAACATCTGGACATACATAAATGCATTTTAAGAAAATTTACTTTTAATTCTTCTAGGTTTGTTGCAAGTATTAGTTTAAACTGCCTCTGTAAGCAGAAATGTTACAAGCCTTTTTGGAAAAGTAAAACTGTTAATTTATGTAAGTTTAACTTGCAATCTTTGTTCCAGTAAACATTTACTTCTAAATATGTAATGCAAACCAAACTTTGGTAAGAATTTGTATAATGAAACTTTTGTTATGACTAACACTATGCCAAGAGTACTATGAAAAGGAATTTTAGTCAAGTTTCTAATACTAGGTTTCCATTTAGATGTATTTATGGAAAGATTCTTTACAGCCTTAATAATGCTTGCTACAATGTAATATTAAATGACTGGAGGAAAATTCATTAAATGTTAACAGTTGTTATTTCGGAGAAATAGCATAAAGCAAACTTTCCTATTACTTTTTGTAATGAAACAATTTACAGTATCAGAAATGGCTAGTCAAACTGTTCAAAAAATAAGTTTTTTAGCTGGGGTTGCCAGGACAAATTACCAGAGAGAGAACAAACAATCATATTTACTTTATTTCACTATTTTATTTTATTTTTTGGTGCTGTACCGCTGGGCTATCTACTGGGACCCCTTTATTTATTTATCTTTTGTATTTCTGAGAACGTGAATTCAAGGTGTTACTCACTTGGAGCCACATTTTCGTGATTGATAGGTTGCTGCCTTCCACTCTGTCTTCCAATAGTCTTTCTATGCATGTCTGCCTCTGAGTCATGAAGACACAAATAATATTGCATTGCGTCTCATTCTAATGGCCACCTTTAACTGTAATTACCTATTCAAAGACTGTATTCCAGATGTATTTGCATTCTGAGGTACTAGGGTTCATCAACTGTATATTGGGGAGCATTCAGCCTGAAACACTGCTGTAGAAAAATGATGTGGTGCTTTGCATAAATTTCCACAGTAAATAGACAGATGGTAGTCAGTTGGACTCTTCTGGATCTGAAAGCATCATTGGAGTTCATCATATTGTTACATGCTTTCTTGGGTCACTGTACATGTGTTGAGGAGGATTATGCTTCAGATTCTATATCTGATGGAAAGAGCTGGTAGGACAGATGATGAGCCCACGGATTTCCACGTGGCCTCCTGTGAGAACCAATAAGAGTGCATCATGTATATATGGCTCTCCTCGTGATTCTAAGGGAGCTTAACTGGATCACCTCAGTATTTCTGGCATAGTAAGAAAAACAATTAAGCACTACATATAGTTATGAGCAGCAAGTCACAAAAGGCAAGTCACTCTCGTGGGAAACTTACTGTGCATCTAAAATAAAGGTAGAATACTTGGGTGACAGGGGCTCCTCCCATAACACAAAAAAATGGGTTTCTCTGTGTGAGCGGTGAGCCTGGCTGTGCTCACCTTAGCTTAGGCCTCCCTCGCAGGGGCTCAGAAAAGCAGCTGTGTACAGAGACCACTGAAGTATTTTCTCTCTTAAAGGGTGGAATTGAGGGTAAAAAAAAAAATAATAATAATAAGGAGATGACAGCTTTTCAAAAAAAAAAGCTATATTAAATACAGAAGAAAATGAATATGCATTTAGTTTGTACCACATGAATATTAACAAAAACATAGAGCTATTCTGTTTTCTACAACGGAATGCTAAGGAGCCTAGAGGAATTGCAATTGGAAAATGATGTGACACTACCTGAATGAAAAGTTCCGTGTTCTTTGAAGCTACTGGTAGGAATTAAAAGAAAACACACACAACACCAGTTTCCAGGAGCTCAATAGGTTGAAGGTTGAGGAAAAGAACAGTTCACATACTACAATAGTAAAAAATAAAGCATCTCAATCTTTAAAGGCCTAATCTTCCTGAAATGTCATTTTTCCCTAGATAAATGGCTAGATTGTCATATGAAAATAAATAATATTGAGTGTCAAAAACAAAAGGAAATTATTTCAGTGGTTCAAAATATTTTTGATCACTGTCATCTCCAGGAAAACTCTCCTCTAGTGTATATACACGTGAGTAAATTTAAATCATTGTATTTGTGTGTACACAGTTTGCTTGAATGTGTATTATATGTGTACACATAATGAAATGTGTTAGTCTGTCCTTATTTCCTTATCTGCAGGATATATGTTCCAAGACTGCCTGTAACTGCCTGGAATTATAAATAGGAGCTAAACACACACACACACACACACACACACACACACACACACACACACACATATATATATATATATATATATATATATATATATATATATATATGCACATACATGCTGTGGCTGTGGCTCTCCTACATGTCCTGTGGCACTGACACATAATACCAGAGTTAATCCATCTTCCATCTTCCATGTTTTAGGCCTTGGAGGCTCCTAGGAACCATTGCTTTTGTACTTTGGGGCCACTGCTGAGTAATGTAAAGCTTACTTTAAAGAAGCACTGAGGTATTATGCAGCCTATCTGGTGACACAGAGGCTGTAAGTGGCCGGCAGGTAGCTGGAGGACCCAGCACAGGGACAGAGCCATGGGCAGAGCAGACAGAGGGAGAGTTTCTCATGCTGCTCGGAGTAACACACAATTTAAACTGTAAAATTACTTCTGAAAATTTACATTTAGTACTTTTGGAGTGTGGCTGAGTGAAGCAACAGAAAATGAGACCACAGGTAAAGGCAGCTTCTGTGTAAGGTATATGATGATAAAAATTAAAAAAAAAAACCTTTAACAGAAATTGAGTATTATATGTTTAGCAATGTTATATAGCTATATCCTAATAGTTGGTTCTAAAGCATCTCTAATTGGCTAGCATGTTCCCTGTGACATGGAAAGCCCACTCTAGACCCCTCTGATTCATGCCTAAATTTAGCATCTAACGTCATTTCTTCCCTCAGATGACAACCTCTGAAGAAATACTGAAAAAGAATGTTGAAATGCTAAGTGCAAATCAGTTTATCTGTATTCGTCTTCTCACCAACCCAAGCAGTATTCAACTCTATCATTACAAAAACAAGGCAGTATATGACATAACTCTCTTATTATACCTCTCGTTTAGTAACATTTATTATCATTTTAAATGGAAAAACTTATTTTAGGAGGATGATAGAAAACTGTTTCCTCAATTTTCTTCTAACAGTTCTTAATTAGTGGAGTAACTTACACATTTCTCTTTACAGAAGTCACTGACTTGCTCAACTTAAAAATGCATAGACAGGGCTTGGGATTTAGCTCAGCAGCAGAACCGCCTGCCTGGTAAGTACAAGGTCATGAGTTCGATCCCCGGTACCAAAAAAAAAAAGATAAAAGAAAAAAAAATGCATAGACATACAAGCATATATAATGAACACACCATGCCCAATTCAGATAACCATGCTTAGTTGTCTTATTAATTAATATTTTAAAATTATTTTACCATAAAATTAGAATACTGTATTTATTAAGATAATTAACACAGGGCCAGGGATTTAGCTCAGTGGCTTAAGTGCCTGCCTGGCAAGTGCAAGGTTATGAGTTCGATCCCCAGTACTGGAAAAAAAAAAAGAGCTAGTTAACACATTTGGATTCTTCTGTGCGTATTCTATCTTACTTATTTTTTGGCATACAAGGTTTTATGATTTTTCCCATTGTAGTATTTTGGTTGTGTTTCAATATGAAATCCCAGCAATAATATGTTCCCATGTGTTTTTCAGGACTATCTGTATTGTCCCAGCTGATGAGTCACCTCAGGATACTGCACAGCAACTCTAATCAATCCATCTACAGTAGCAGCGTGTTTTCCTTTAGAAGAGGAAACTGAACCCGCTTGGGATGTGCAATAGCCTTCCTTAAACCCAGCCTTTTCCAGGCCTGGGAGCACAGTGCTAAACCTGAGCCCCCACCCAAGGAATACATCACCACTCACATGTTCGTGTAAAAGGATATTTTTAAATCACAGCTGATGGAACAGTTCAGGGAAGCCAGAATGGAAAATCAGTGATGTATTCAGCCTAACAAACAAGGTGCCCACAAATGCGCCATTAGCCACCAGTTTTAGGTATTGGCAATCATATAAAATGCAGTTTCGACCTCACCTCGCCATGACTAATTTCATTTAAATCATGGAGGAAGACTGTTTCAGGTGAAAGCAGAGTAATTCTTGGCAATAACATTTTATTGCGTATGCTTACATCCTTTAATATTTATTTCAAACTCAATTTCTCAGACAACACACACCAAAGTGAATGCTAGGGATACACTTTACAGTCACCACTAAAGTGATTTCAAGAAATACATGCTATGCTTGTCTTTTTAACATCAGCACTGACAGTTTTAAAGTTTTAAATAGTATAACAGGGAGGAACACTTTCACACTCATGCTGACATCAGTGGAATTATTTAAAAAGTTTGTGAGCTTAAGTAAATTTCCCATGAAGTTAATAAAACTCTAGTTTTTAAAATAGACACATTTTTTCTACAAAGAACAGAGACATACGCAAGGCAGCACAAGCAACAGAAATCATTGTAAGTCCACAAACACATGTAATTTTGGGAGGCAAGAAAATTCGGCTTCAGAAAGCCAGAAGTGTAGCATCTATACTCAGTCAAATACTATTGACTTTTCACTTTGGAACTTTGCCATTAAATTGACTCAACTATTTCTCTGCTTCACAATGTCAGTTCCCAGTTGTCAAATTTAGATTGTTCTTCTAATTTATGTTCTGTGCAGAGGAAATCTGGTTGAGTCAGCTCATATTTTCACAGGCGGATGGCAAATGTTCATTGCCCCATGGACCATTAAGAAAAGGGAGTCGCACACAGCAGACAGCTCTAAGTGAAGTTTTGGTAGAAGTCAAAGTTGGGACTCATGGGAGCAGAGATAGTTGACCTAGCCTACATTGTTTGCTGAATCAGCCATCTAGCGTGTTGAACCCCAGCTTAAGAATCAGTTCCACTAGCATGTAAAGACTCTGGGTTCCATTCATTAAGGAAAGATAATGCATACATGGCCACTCCCATTCTTTCCCTAATGAATCCAATTATTCTGCTTGAAACTCTAAACTGGCTCTAGACACACATCATTAGTTTGGCCATATTGAACACATTTGATGTACATCATTAAGGGTGCTTGTTCCTCCTTGTCAGCTTCTCCCACGAATACTCTCCCTAAGCAGCTGGATTGGGCTTGACCACTTTCACCAGGTCACCCAGAAACACAGTACATGTTTAGTGCTCCTCAGCTTGCAGAAGCAAGCTCCAGGGATGATGCTTCAATGGTGAGCAGAGACCAAGGATGTTACCAAAGATTCTACAATGCACAGGACTGCTTCTATGACAGAAATTCTCTGGTATGAATTGTCCGTGATGTTAAAACTGGAATGTCATGAATAAAAGGCATTATGAAACTCATATCCCAGAAAAGCATATATGTGGATGAATTCTGAACAGATAAGTTTTCAAATTAGGGCAAATCTTAGTGGCTGAAGGAAGCTCCCACTGTGAATAAGCCATCTCACAGTATGGAACATTCAGGAAGCTGTCAGCCTGGGTTCCATTTTGGCTTGATACACAGATCCTGGCACATACACATACAAGGACTCTGGTGGAACTGAGAGTATGTCTTTTGTCCTTTATTTTTGAAAATTTCAGTGAAAAACAGAGTAAACTAATTATATACTGTCTCTGTTACATTCACAGAAACTTAGCCTTGGATGCAAATAGGACCCCTATTACCTAGATAGAAACCTACAGATTGAGCCCTTCCTAACTATAAACTACCTTAGTGGATGTAGGAGGTCTGCTTTATTTTATTTTAAGGAGTGCTTAGAATTCAAATGAAGGAGTAGATGCTTCCAGAGAGGGACTAACATTAATTTCTCTGGGGGTTTGCTAACTGCCATAGCTGTAATGGTTTGGAATGATTTGCAAAATTGAAATATACTCTTTCACTGATACAATAATTGTGTCTTTCAAATAATTGTGTCTCTCAAACCTGTGTCTTCCTATGATAGTAAGAAATGTAATTTCTCCTTATGCAAATGATAACACTAAGAATTTTCTGAACATGTGGATTTTTCTCAACTCTTCAATCTTCTTCAGTATGTACGAAGAATCCATTAACACTCCCATCATTAACAACAAAGTGACTATTTTTAAGTAGGTGTGTGTTGGTGGTAGGTGACAGAAGAGAGATGTGAAGAGTTTGACAAGGACTGAAGTGTATCTGACTTTTCCGACACCAGGAAAAGTCACTGCTTTATAAATTCTTACCAGTATCTTGAGCCTACAGAAGACATTCTTGGTTTCCAAAACAACCTCAACTTTGTTTCTATCTCAATACCTAGAAAATTCTTTGCTCATGTGTTTTCCTAAAACCCAAATTACCAAAATAAAATAATGGCCATCATCTTTCATTACTTCTCACAAATCAAGCACTACTGAAATTTCTATGTGTTGTTAAGTCCTCGAGCTCTATGAGGCGGCCACTTTTAAATTCTTCATTTTATTAGTAAAGCAGTGCAAGACATAACGGTGACATTTGTTATGGTAAGTTGGTATATGCATGTAACACATCTTAATTAACTTTTTAATCTCTTTTCCCTTCCTCCCCTCCCCACTCTACCTGTTCCTTGATCTCTTCCTTTCATTTGAAACAGTTTTTTTTTTTTTTGGTACATGTTAATAGCATGTAACATTTATGTTCTTTGTGTGGAGTTGACATTCCTACACCTTTTGTTCATCTCTTATCTGTTCCCTCCCACACAAGCTTAAATATTATGCTATTTCACACATATATGAGAAAGCCTGAGTAAAAAATACAGAGCAAAATAAAAGTTAGATAATAGGAATTTGACAGTCACTTCTACAGTCTCCCAGATGCATAAGAAACAACTGAAGCCAAGAAAGGTCATATAAGTTTGGATCCTGGCAGACTGTTTCTGGAGCCAGAGCTATTTCTGCCTTTTTACTTGTTAGAAGAATTTGAATTCTGCTTCGGTTCTCCTTTAAGAATATCATCAGCTTTAAGTCTTAGGCTTAGGAGGAAAAATTATTTCCCCCACTTTGGAAATTCATTGTGCACTTCCATATGGCTTGTCTGGTATGCTTGTGAGCATATTTGAACAGGTACACACTGTCCGCAATCTTTGAGGGCAGACCTTGCTGTGGTTTATCTATACATGTCTCCCTAAAATCTCAGCTGCTCGCAGGTGGATGGGGCTTCAGGGAGGTGATCGGCTAATGAGGAAGTGACACTCACCTGTGGATTAGTCCCTTGATGCGTTTATATCTCAGTGTGATTAGAGGTAAAGCCTGGTTGCAGGAGGTCAGTCACTGGACCTGAGACTTCGAAAGGCATGTTCCTCCTTCTTCTTCCCTTGGCCTCTCTCTGCCGCCTGCCTGCCATGCCAGGCCTTTCCCCTCTGCCAGGCCCCTCTCTTTGCTATGCCCCCATGCCTTGGAGCCAGCCCACAATGGACTGAATCCTTTACAAAACGTGAGACAAAAGAACCTCTCCTGCTTTAATTTGTGGGTGTCAAGTATTATGACTCAGTGACAAAAAGTAACTAAGACAGTCCTCCTATGTAGGCCAGTTTTATTTTTATTCTTTTGTCTTTTCAGTCTGTACCATTGTTCTGATTGCCAGGAGACAATCTGTTTGCTTTGAATTAGGATTTGCATAATCAAAAGGCAGTCCAAAAGTTAAAATTCTTCAACCCTATTCTCAGTGTGATTTAAAAAAAAAAAAACACATGCTCTATTTTTTAAGACTAAAGATCTGATAACAGTCCAGTGTTCTCACCAGGAAAGATGGGTCCAGTCATCTCAGAGAACCTGGGGGAAGCGAACCTACAACCACAGTGGCCAAACAATTACACTGGGAGCCCTAGACTCCTTGCCAAGATTCTGGTTTGATTCCTCCAACTTCTTTTTCTCTCTGATTTCTCTGATTGTTTTTTTCCCAATCATAGTCATAAACACAACTGAAAGAGGACAATTTGAGGGAATTATCTTAGAAAATTCAGCACACTGAGATTTTTCCCGTAATAATCACTATTACCTTTTTTTCATTAACATCTTTTATGATTCCAAATGATGTTTTGACTTCTCAAGTTTCAATTTTCTGAGGGTGGTTGTATTTGTTTAATATCACTATAACAAAATACCTGATCCATACTACTTATGCACAAAAAGACGTGTTTTTAACTAGTAGTCTTGGGGCCCAAAAATCCAAGTGATGTAGACAGAGCAGCCTATGTCTCCATTACCTCACGGCATATACAGGAATGGCTGAACACATGGAGAAGTAAGCAATTCGGTGTATCTGGAACAAGATAGGCCAGGCTCCTTTTACAGTAACTCTCCTGTGAAAACACGAGGGGACACAAAAGAACTACTTCATGTCCCAATGACCTAAGGAACCCCTACAAGATCCCATCTCTTAAAGTTTCAGCACCTCCGTCAGGGCCATCTTGGAGAGCGTGCTTTGAATACATGGACTTTTTGGAGACACAGTTAGATCTTATCAAACATGTCATGCTTTTCATGTTTCCATTGCCTTGTGAAATAAAAATTCATATGATTATAAAAATCCAAAAGCAATTTTAAAACATTCAGAAAAAAATATATTTTAGGTATATGTTTGACTGTAGTGATGGTAAACAATAATTGGTTTTGAGTAAAAAGAAATGTGATTAGCCAACACTGGTGCCAATCGCCTAAAGTTGGCTCCCCAAAAAGTACAAGTATGGTCCATTGGACCCAGTGTGGCCCTGCTCACTTGATGTTTTCCTGTCATCTCTTCTGGATGCTAAGATTGTAGTTCTAAGAAATAAGACTTATACATTACACAGTGAAAAGAACTCTATACATTTTAATGACAAGATGAACTTGGACAAGATGGTGTGCTACTATAGTTTATAATTTCTCTAGACAGTATCAAAGGGCCATTGTGGCTGAAACAATGCTGTATTTAGTGAAAAATGAAAGAAAGAAAGGAAGAAAGAAAGAAAGAAGAAGAAGAAGAAAGAAAGAAAGAGAAAGAAAGAAAGAAAGAAAGAAAGAAAGAAAGAAAGAAAGAAAGAAAGGGAAAGAAAGACTGGAAATAAAATCAAATGGCTAGGTTATGAAGCATTTGTATACCAAACTTTTAAAAGGCTAAATATGGGACTCTGGGCCCAAATGCTGGATGCCATATGCAAAAGTTATGGCTCAGTCTTCCTGAATAAGAAATCGTGTGCATGACTTACATGCCATAAACATTTTACAAGTCTTTACTAGGAGCAGATTTCCTGTACTGGGAGTTAAAGAGCAAGTGGAAACCTGAAAACATGCTCTCCATGTGTATGACAAATATAAAATCACATAGTGTGACTTTTCCAACATCTCAGGCTGACCACTTTTATACTGAACATGAACTTCCAGGCTGAATGCAAATTGTGATCAAGTTGCTGGCATTCAAAAGTTATGATTTTGAAAACAGAGTGGCCTCCTTTTGTATGATAATATTGACAAGTATCTCATGTTCTGTGAGTTAACACTTCTGTGAGTTTATCACACACATTTTCCTCTTGCTTTTTTTTTTAAATTCTAATTCAGAAATGCAATTTTTCATGCAATTTATCCAGATAGAATAAACTACTCTCTAAGTGGATTATAATGCATTACATTAATGTGGTTCATTTTATAAATTGAACAAAGTCTGCGCGAGGCATAATTACAAGAGCCAAGAACTTATAGTAAATTTCCCACATTCAAAGTGGCCCTTGGAGGACTTGCCTAAGCCCTGCATTAGCTGACCACAGGTTTAGGAATGAGGGGAGGGGGAGACACAAGTGAGAGGACTGTTTGGGGAACTCAGTAAGGAGAGGAAATTGAATGATGGATGGACCGGAGACGGTGTTCGCTTCTTGTTTTTGCCCGGGGCCAGAACAAAGTATAAATATCAAACAAATACATCTCATTTTTATCTGCTCTCTTTCTGTGCCCCCTAATAGAAACTTCCCAAGTAGTTTATTTATCCAAAGAGTAAAAGACTGAATCTCTAAACCATAAATATTGAAACAAAAGATTAAGCCCTGAGAAAGCAATCTGAAATTTAAAAAAAATTTACTCTAATCAGGAGTAGTAAACTAGTAGTACTTGTTTTTTCTATGAAAAAAATAAAATAAAATTTGCAGGCAACAAATCTTGAAACTCAGCCTGTTACAGAGGGGATGTTTTTGGTGTGTGTTCCTGTGCTTTTGCTGATAGAAATGTCATTCAGAAATTGGAATTAGAGAAAGCAACAAAAAAACATATAGTTGCAACAGTGCCTGCATATATAAGCCATTTAAAGTATTTGGTAATTATATTCAATTTGAGTGGCTGAGAGTTCCAGTGATCTTGCAGCCATCCAGTGATTCTAAGCAATGTGTTCAGCACACAGAGGGAAACCTTAAGTGCTATTTCTTGGTTATATATATTCTTAAACTTAAACTATAAAAGAATGTTTTCTTCTCTGCTTCAGACCAAGAGCCCAAAGAATGTGAATCTTAAACATTCCAGATCTTGAGAATTAAGCTCTTACATATCTGGATACTTAAGTTATTTATTTTTGTAAGAAACATTTTACAAGGCTTCTTTTTAATGTGAGCCAGTAGTGCAGCCTTGTGTACACTGAGAAGATATAAGCTTAAGAGAAGGGTTGCTCCGGCCCGCTAAATGAATTAAGCTCATCAGACATGCCCTGAGACCACTGTGGAATCTAATACATAACATCAGGAGAGTTTATTTTTCCATGTATCCTTCTTCCAATTACTGTATATTCTAGCCCTGCTACTTCATCTAACACCGTGTAAAGAATTCTCTATTAGAGTCATAGCAATGAACTCCAGCGCTTCTGGTGTGCTTTGCATTTGGTAAACACTGCACACGTGTTATTCATTTCAAGCCTATTTCTTCTGGGGTTGCTGTCATTCA
Organism: Hydrochoerus hydrochaeris; assembly: GCA_004027455.1. Taxonomy (NCBI): domain Eukaryota; kingdom Metazoa; phylum Chordata; class Mammalia; order Rodentia; family Hydrochaeridae; genus Hydrochoerus; species Hydrochoerus hydrochaeris. The sequence continues at coordinate 231,592 of PVLA01001080.1, forward strand.
GGTTAGATGACCAACAGAATGGCACAGAGACTAATGCAATGCAGAAAATATTATTGCTACTGTTACTTTATCTAGATTTTAATCCACCTTGAAAGAAGGTTTTTCATGTCTGGCAAAAAACATGGAGACTGTAGCCTTATCTCCGGACAATCTGTTAATACCAAACATCGGGGAGGTGTGATTCATCTGCTCTGATAACTTTGCTGAGGGAGCTTTCAAACGACTCTGAGCATTTGCTAAGAAAACTTTTCAAAAACTGATTTAGCGAGAAAGGAATTTTCTCACCATTTATTTAAGGTCAAGAATAGAACTTTTTAAAATTATATTCCTCCAAATATTTAAGTAAGATACTAAATATGGGACTTTTTAAAAATTCCGCATTTTATTATTTTTGTGCTGGACCAAATTTTTACTCCCTTCTCTCTACTGGAGTACAGTTATCATTATATTTTACTAGTGCTGCTCCTGTTGTACATGCTGTCTTGCTCTGCTGGTATATCTGTTTAACCATATGTTTTGTTTCACCAACTAGATTAGAAACTGGTAAAAGCGTTGTCTTATTATTACATATTTCTGTAATACTTACAACATTACTGGGCACCATATCCAACACTAAGCATGTTATCTTACGCTGATTTTCACATTGGACCAGACAGATACCTGGTTCCTTTTTGAGTTTAGTGCATTCCTCATGCCTGGCACAGAGTAAATAATGAAAAAAATATATACTCAACTGATTTATTGCTAAGTGTTTAGTCTCTTAGTAGTATAACCAGCAGTACAAAAATAATTATAGTAGCCTCATGCATTTTTAATTTATACCTGGGTAATAACTTATTTAACTGCTTGAAAATGGCTTAACCTGAGCTGTCATAGTGTTTGTACCCTAATATATCTGGTAATTCATTACTATATTTAAATGGTAGTCTCTACCACCTGTATTATTTATATAAAACGAGGGAATGAAATATTATTATTTTGTAGAGGTATAGAAATACAAATTTTGAACAAAGTAAAACTGTTTCCAATATCACATGAGCTTTCTTCTGAAAGCAATTTAAACTGAATTGAATGGTCCCATAAAGAAAAGTATGAATACACTAAGATGCTTGCTACTTGCGTGATTGACTATTCCTTAGGGGTACCTAATTATATGTTTATTTTTTCAGAAATGGCATACATCTGTGTTGATAACGAACAGATAATAAAACAGGAAAAATTAAGTAAATTGGCTTGAATTTATAAGGTAAAGAAATAGTCAATTGATGCTGTTCATTCTGTTGGATACTATAAATTTTGGTCCTATGAGATCTCAGGCTTCTCTATCAGAAAGAATACATCTTTTTCTGGAACTATAAATAGAGAATCAATAACAAGTTACTACAAGTAATTGATGACAAACTAAGACTTTTATGCTTTAAAAATACATTTCTAAACCAAACACTATTAAAATGTTATGCCTTCTCCTAAACATTGAATTGTGTTCCTTACTCAGACTCTGAGAGATGAAGTTCAATTTATCCCACACAATAACACTTTATGAGTTTAGCATAGTACACATAGTGAGCCTTAGGTGAATGAGGAGTATGCAAAAAATTCGTTACTTTTTCACTATGGTACTGTAAAATGCATTTTGGTTCTTGTCCATGTTATTTATGTCTTAAAATTAGATACAAACTTTTTCAAAGAAGTAAGGTGAGATATTAGGGAGAAAAGACCAGATGCAATGCTTTCAGCTTCCTATTTGTGAGCTGTGTTCTTGGAGCCCAGGGAATTCAGCAACCCAATTAAAGTAATATCGATCTGCTCCATCATTACTCTGTAGATGGACTGACTGGAGGTTTAGACGTTTATGTGCTTTCTCCTGGTTTTGGGTTGTTTTAAAAGGAATCTAGAATTTCAAAAAGCTTAATACTGACGGTCCCTAAGGTCTTCCGGCTTAGAGTAAAGGAGGTGGAATTGGAGTTTCCCCGGGCCTTTCTCAGCACCACAGTGAAATCCATACAGGTCAGCAAGGAGGCAAGGAACTAGTCCTGGGGGCCAGGAGCCGGCCAGAGCCCCTTCCATGACTCAATCTGCATCTGCTCACAGAAGGAAATGTCACATTCTGTTCTCATAGTTTTGCTAATGAAACTTACGTCCATTCTTCCTACCCAAACGCTGTGTGCCTTGATCACACCTTGCAGAAGAGGGAAGAGGGACACATCACTTCCAATAAACTGCTTTTTTGTGTCACAAAGCTTCTGAGTCTCACAGCTGACATTCACATCCACATCAGGATCTGAAACTAGCGACTTTATCTTCGATTGGCCATGTCTAAGGTTCTCTAGAGACAGCACTGGATTTAGCCTCATTTCAGGGATCTGAAATCATTTTAGTTTTGTTACAAGCCATTTTTCAGTACAACCCTAGTGTGAGCCTGTTTGATAGCTGCTATGTTTGGATGTAGTTTGTCTCCCAGAAGTTCCTGTGTTGGAACCTTGGTCATCATGCAATGAAGGCATTGAGAAGGGGTAAGACTCTATAAGTGGTGAGGGATGTGGTTAAATCAGAGGCTATGACTTTGAGGATGGATTCATGCTTATCTTGTGGGAGCAGTTTACATCTTCCAGGACAGAAATTAGTATTTAAACATTGGATTCTTTTAAATCAAGATCCTCTCACTTGTTTGATTTCTTCTCCTCCTGTCGCCCCCACTCATGTACTTGCTCCCACTGTGTGATGCTGTCTGCCTGTCAGGAGGCAGCATGAGGCTCTGCATGACCATCCAAACCTAACCTGGAGCTTTCCAAACTCATAGTCCGGCATCAAAAGATTTTTGTAGAATCATCAGTCTCATGTATTTTGCTATAGCAACGTAGAACACACTAAGACCATAGGTCTTCTCCCAAGATCTCTGCCATGTGTTTACATCTATGTTGCTCTAAGCAAGTGGGTTCCAACTCCTATAAATGACTCAGTATTTTTCCAGCTGCTGACCACAGAGTTTAATTTTTAAGTCTTTATGGTGTTAAACATAAAAGTCTGAATTTTATGCCACTTCATTTTTTATAGTATTTTTGAAACTGTCTAATTGGTAATTAGGATATAAAGACAGATGCTGTCCCAGCTTTCCTGAGGACTCTGGGAGCTTCTCAGCACATACCTTCCCCTGTCCTTGCATAGCATCCTAGTCCAGTTCTGGCCCCCATGGATCCTCAGAGGAGAGAATTTCACACATTGCTCTACTGGGCTGAATTTTCAGATTCAGGGATAAAATCATTTAGAGTCTGAGTCATAAATTTGAACCCAGGAACTCAGTCTTTGAGCAACTGACTTAACCACTTTAACGTATAATCCCTTGGCTCAAAATAAGGATGACTATTTTGGGGGACTCTCAGTCTGCTGGTTGAAGCAAAGTTTGGATTTGACTTAGATCCTACAGGACTTACGTGACCAATATAACGATGTCAGGTAGTTGCTTCTCTAATCATGGTTGAGCAGGGAAGCATTTGGGAGATCAGACTGCAATAGTAGAAAATGTCTGGGAGAGTTTGAACTTTTGACTGCTGTCACTTAATTGATAGAAAAATGTCTGTGTGGAGTTGAACTTATTGGGTAGATAAGTGACTTTCCTTGTATTATAGTGTATTGTCCTTGGTCTTACGGTTCATTCCCACCAGTAATGGTACATGTTCAGGGTCAAAAGTAGGACTGTGTGTGTGTGTGTGTGTGTGTGTGTGTGTGTTTGTGATGGGAGGGGTCTTTGCTGAATAAATCACTTAGGACTCTTTACCAATTCATTTTAAAGGCACACCTAGAAAAATATATTTATTCCTATAGTGAGAAAACCTTGAGAAATGCTGTTGGGATAATGCTTTGAATTCAGCTAAACCCTGTGCCAACCGGGTAACATGCCAGTTTCTAGATTGCCTTGGTGGAAGGGTGGAGACCAGCTATCAAATACCTGAAAATTATAACTTGCTCATAAACAGAACCTGTTATGAGCTGAATGGAGATTTCCCTTAAAATCGTTTTTGTCATTCACAGCAAATCTTCCCTGAAGCTCTGCCTGTCAACGCCAACTCTGAAGAGACGCCCAACCATCAACATCCACCCTTCTCCAGGCAACTTTGTTCTCACAGTGAGATCTCCTTTTACGGATTCTGGAGACTCAGACTTAGTATCATCATAAATGGTCAAAGAAGTAGGTCCATGTGAATATAAATATCTATCTAAAATATGGAATGAAGCAACACGTGTTATTTTCCAGGTCCAAAACAGTGATTAAATCAGAAGACTTTCAAAAGTAGCTTTCATTTGGGTAGGCTGGGCTGCAGATGCATGACAAGGCTAATAATTACCAGAAAGACCTGGAGACAAATAATTCTGAACTGTTATCTCTACATGATTCTTACATTCTAATCACATTCATTTCCTATGGCTGCTGGAAAAAAATTATCACAAATCTTAGGACTAACAAAGACATTGATTATTTTACTCTTCTGGAAGCCAGAAATTCTAATATCAAGGTGGTGGCAAGACTCCATTCCTTCTTGGAGATAAGAGAGGGTCAATTTTCTTTCCTTTGCCAGCCTTGGGTGATTGCTGTGCTATTTGGTATTCTGTCACTTTGGCTATGTACTTTCTAAAGGTTCCCCTACCTCCTGGTAGCACCACAGGGTGGCAACCAAGCCTTTAGTAGACAGAACCTTGGGGGACATGTGAAATCTACACTGTCATTTTTGTCTATACTGCCAGTTGCAAGATCCTCTTCCATCTGACCATACAACTTCCGCTCTGTTATAACATGCTCTCTGACCTCCTTTTTGTGAGGAACACTGAGTTCCCCTGTTAGCTGAAAATAAATCTCATCACAAGATTCTTTACCCAACCACACATGCAAAGTTATTTTTGCCACATAAGGTAATATTCAGTGTTTAAGGGTCAGAATATTGATGTCCTTCACGGGCCAATACTCAGCCTACCATACTAGTTAATTGATAAGTAATGAATATTTCCAAGTCAGTCTTTCCTTCTACTGAAAACACTGTGTACCTCTTGGGATGCCAGAAATCTGTCAGGTTTCAGTGACACAAAAACCAAATAAATTTTGTCTATGCTGCATTAGTAAAGTAATTACCCAGTACCTGGTGAGACATCAATATTTCTTAAGCATTCTGCTTTATTCATTTAATTCTTCTTTTAGACATATGCTTACAAAGTAGGCCCTACCATTTACTGGCTTGTGTCGGTTAAGGAGACTCAGTCACTGAGAAGTGAAGAAAGTTCCCATCTTAAACAGCTGGTAGAAGGTAATGTCAGGATGCAAACCTCAGCTTTTCCATGAGGCTACCATTTTCCTTTTCACTGCCAGACAATCTTTACAGTTCCATATCTACTTTGGCTCTACTTTGGGTCATAATAAGTCATTCAGACTTCAGCTGACTTTAAGCACAATTCTTGGCATGTTGTAGGTGCTCTGTAAATTCGAATGATGGTAAAGACGACGGTAAGAGTAGTTATAATGATGGCTGGAAGAACACATTGAGCTAACTTTGTTAGTATATGGTTGGGTGGAGGAAAAGCTGAGTCCTTGTGCTTACTTAGTTATTAGAACTGCCGGGATAGTGCATCAATATCAACATGGATAAAATGAAGGAGGGGGTGGTTGTGGTGGTGTAGGAAGGCTCCTTCCCATGAGCTAGAAGGAAAGTAAAAGCTCAAATACTATTTTATCTGAAGTCTCTGTTGTCTACTCCCAGAATAAGGGAATGTTTGTCCTGTGGCTTCTCTAATTATCAACTAATTAAGTAATGACAGATAACCATCCTCTCCTCCCAGTGGTATAACAAGATAGGTGGGCCAGTGCTCTAAGCAGAGGAGTGTGAGGAATTCACAGCAGGGCATCTGCCATTAGCAGCACAGTAAGCCCTGCCAGTCTCTGTAACCATCCTATGATTAGATTTGCTCTAAATCACACCCCTCTCAGATGACCACATCCAGGAAATTCTACATCAGTTCACACTTTTCAGCTAAATATATCGAAATACACAAATTAACTTCAGAGTTTATTAGCGGCAGCAAAAGGAAACTACAAATCAGACCCAGTCAAGATAATTGAATTTCTATTAACCATCCTGGGAAGTATATTTTTTGCTAACAAGGAGAGAAAGAAAGTCATTTTAGTTGGTATCATGACAAATGGGAAATTGTGGAAATCAATCTCCATATTTTTCCATACTTTAATTATTTAGTTCATTTTCTAGCCACCCTCACTGACATCAAAAACTCCTTCCTGGTTTAAGACTTGAATCCTATCTTTTATTTTTAAAAATTATCACTGTACATCTTCCTTTTACTAAAAGTCTTTCCTTGTAAGTTTATTACAACATGTACTATCTACACATTTGAACAAAGATTTTAAACCAAATCTAAATCTCATTATTTATAACACAGATGATCCTAAATATCACCTTATTAGATTTCTAGTTAAAATAAATGCTAGAGAAACACATACACAATCATAGTGATGGTTGTTAAAATATACTTGACACTTTTGAAGTTTGCAACATCTAGAAGATTTGGAAACATAGCACTAGACATATTTTGAAACAGTTGAACAACATTCATTCCACCCTGACTTCACGGGTGATGTTTTCATAATGAACTATGGTCTGAAAGTGGTTACATCTATGTTAGATGTGAAGATGAGGATGGAGAAGTGCAAAACAGTGACAGAAATTCAAACAGAGCTGGGATTTTGGATGGAAGAGTGTGATCATTAATCTTGAGTCGACTTGATCCGCTTGACAGATACTTAAGGGATTTGTGAAGCATCCTTTTGGGTGTGTCTAGATAAATCATGGAGACATGGCCTTAGGGACTATATCTGATTCCTGCGCTCTGCCTTTCTGGGTCTTTCCTTGTGATCTGCTGCCCAGTCGCCATAGAATGAGTAGCTTTACTCCACCATGTCCTTCTGCCATAAATCCTGCCTTGGAACCATGAGCCACAATTAATCCTCTGTTCCTTTAGGTTGTAGGTACCAGCAATGAGAACAAGGAAAGATGGGGAAGCTATTCCCATCATATAAAATGTCAGGATTTTAAAGATTGTAAATGCCAGGCAAGAGAACTTGGAATTTTACATGTAGCTAATGTAGTACTCTACCAGAGAATCCTATTAGCTATGCAAGAAAGAAAAAGAGAAGAAAAGGCTCTACCTTCATCAGTCATCTGCTCCTTACATTCTAGAGATGTCCTGAGCAGGAGTAGAAAATCCAGTGTGCTCATTTCCTGCTTAAAGCTATAAAACATTTTATCACTTTGTGGGTTAAAACAACACAGATTGCTCTTACGCTCTGAAAGGTCAGAAGTCTCACATTATCTAACTGGGCTGGAAATCAAGTATCTGGATGTTGTCAAGCACTAAGAGACTGTCTGCTCTCCTTGGCTCGTGGTCTTCTGCCTCCACTCTCAAACCAGCAACATCTGACCGTGGCCTTCTTTGTTATCTCTGTTTTTCATTTTCTACCACATTCTTCCATTTTCATGGGTGTATTTGTTCACATAGACCCACCCAGATAATCTGAAATAATCTCTAATTTTAAATCAGTTTACTGGTAACTTTAATTTCATGTAGTGCCAAAGTTCCTCCTTTTCCATATATTACAACATATTGGGATGCAGATACAGGAGATCTGAGCATTGCCAGGATTTTGCTTACCCATCAGGAAAAGCAGTGATTTAGGGAAATGACAGTGAGATTCTAGTATGTTATTTAATTTCAGTGAGAAAATTCTATACAACTTAGGGGTTAAAAAATGCATGGGCCTTTTAATTATCACCAATGCAGTATGAGCCAATGTTGCGCAGAGGAAAAATAACAGGCCTGGGAGTGACAGTGGCTACATTTGGCCCGTGTATCCACGGTGGGCATTAGATATCAGACCAAGTCACTTTGAAAAATTATCACATTAAAAATCTGTGAGAATCAAAGGCTTCTTTCTTGGCATAGTGACACTAAGGCTGAGATAGCAAGTCTAGTTTGTCTCAAGCAGATATCAGGTCAGACGGAACCAAGAACAATGCTGGAGAAAAGAGAGGAGGGAGTCAGCCTGCCTTCTGGGTAAGGTCTGTGACATCAAGAAAACAGCTGAGGAGAAAAAGTAAGGTCCCATCTTGTAACTTGCTTTCTGATCTACCTTAAGTATTAGCCCAGGATCCAAATGCCTAGGTCTAAATACAAAGGCAAGTTAGCTTATGCACAGTAAGAATCTGGGCACACGTCCAGGGGTGTTTTACAATCACTGACTGAACCCAACCCTAACTGTCATGTCACTGACTAGATTTGACATCCCTACCCCATGCTCTTTGGACACCATGACAGTCTTTCCAAGGGCTATCAAAGTTCAGAATCTTCAGTGCTTTACAGAGTTGGCTGAATCAAACTGATCACTGGCAGGAGTCTCACAGCAGAACAAACCCTCAATCCCTCCCCATACACTATGCATAAATTAAAATGGGCAAACCCAATCCCTCCACAGTGTGAGCGCTTCTCACTGCCCCATTCCCACTCTGTGTAGCACATCTTGATTTTTCCTTTCAAATAAATATTCGATCCTGCTGCTATTCTTTGGTGTCCTCAAGTATTCATTTAGGATGTCAAGAACCTCAGATGACCTGCCTCCAACCTAAAGCATGAGATTATTGGTGGAAATTCAGGAAACAAAAATGACCAGCCAAATGAATTGTAAGGGCAATAAAATACCAACTTGTTTGTTTTGTTTTATTTTTAAAAAATATATTTATTCTTCTGTTAAAAAATTTCTAAAAATCTACCAAATGCCTTTAGGAATATTGGTAAGAATTTTTATTGGGGTTTTGCTGTCAGGCTGTCAGACTGAGGGCCAAGGATCAGGCGCTACAATGAGCACCTTTCTTCCTGCTGTACTCAGAAAAGAGTTGCGAGCTATGTTCCTAGAGACACATCTACCTACCTCCCTGTGACGGCACCAGAAACCTGCTCTCCCTCCTGTCACAATGGAGAATTGGTCCTGGACCTATCTTGTGTCAACTCCGCTACTCATGAATTATATCCTATATATTCCCACCTACTCAAGGGAGAGGTAATATCTGTGCTCTCTCTCCTGCAGTTCTTCTTTTTCCTCTCTTTACTAGATAGTTTCTATTGATTATTAAAAAAATATGTGCCCTGCAAATGTCCTCTCAAACAAACAATACCTTCTTTCGTTTTCTTCCTTAGTGGTACTAGGTACTGAACACTGCACGAACACAGAGGTCCTCTACCATTGAGCTGCATCCTCAAAAACATTTTTTTTTCATTTAGAGACAAGATCTCACTAAATTATCTAAGATGTCCTGAACTTTTGATCCTCCCATTCTATCCTCCTATTCTAGACTTGAGATTGCAGCTGAGACTACAGATCTAGCTAACAATGTTTTCTTTGATTCCACTTCTTCCTATTTATTATGTTGGATACAGAGGAAAAACTCCTTTAGATAATGATTTATGTACATGTATAGTTTCTCTTGTCTGTTTCCAGTCTGTTGAATTCTCTCACGTCTCCGGGCACACTTGTGTCCCTACTATGCTACCAAACTACCCTGATGACGATCACTCATAATTAGAGTGCTCTTATCATTTCTTATCCAAGCAGAGTCACATAAGACAATGAAAGGAGTGAAGATAATAGACGTAAACCCACATGGCCTATGGTGTGGCCTGTGTCTTAGACTGAATCTCATGGCATCAGAAACCCAGATGGACAGTTCTTGAGGAGGATCACCATGAGTCTGAGGCTAACCTGGGCTCCTTAGGGACACCCTGTGTCAAAAACAAACAAACAAAAAAATAAGAAACCAAAAAAAGATGGGATGTTCTATGCTCAGTGTTGATGGGTGTGGGAGGGAACCCAGGGAGCACAGCAGGAAGCAACTGAGGAAGGCGAGAACGGGCAGCTGGAAACTTAGTCACCACATGGCGCAAGGAAAACACTGCAGTGGGATTGGCCCTTCATCAGCACCCCAATTTCAGACAAGAAGGCTCTCCTTTTCTCATTTCGTTCCCTCATCAGCCATGACTCCACATTGGAAAATAGGGACACAACTCTGGTTGAGAAGTTTTCCTATAGGGGTGGCAATTCCACGGAGAGGGGCGCAGCTATAAGCTCCTAAAGATGAGGAGGGATATGCATGGAGCATGTGATTAGCCCTGAATGAGGAGACAGGGTCCTTCTACCAAAAGAAAACATTTTGTAAATGCAGTGACCAAGACTGGGATCTCGTTTTACTTGACTTTGCAACCACTTTGATCTGGAAGATCATTCACACTTTCTAGAAGAGAGTTATGCTTTTTTCTCATCTGGATAACTCCTCCTTCTTATTTTCCAACTATTTTACTGGTTCTCTTTTAACTTTCAAAACTGTTATGCCTCCTCTTTTTTTCTACAAGGGACTTCATATGTGACGCAGATTTCTGTCTTCTCTTATCCTACTGACTCCCTAAGTTAGGGTCTGCAAAGAGCTATGGATTGGACATTTCATATCCCTCAATCTGAGATCAAAGCTTTTCCAAATTCTTAAATGTTTGATCTTCAGCACAATGGCACAAGTAAAATTTCTTCACCTTACATCATATGGTAAGTGGTAGTCAAAACATAGGTACAGTGATAATACTGTATAAAATTACAATCAGGCTATTTGTGTAAGGTGTACAAGAAGTGAAATTGAGTTTAAATTTTGATTCACTCCCCCAAATACTTCCATATATAGGCAAATATTCTGAAATCTGAAAAAAAACCAAAATACTTTTGATTCCAAACATTTCAGATAAGGATATGAAACCTGTATTCACCAGCTATTGCCTACTGTTGGAAATAACGATTTACCTGCACACACTCTTTTGCATTGTCTATAGATCTTTATACATTACAATTACAAGGTTGAACAATTGTAATAGACATCTTGTGAGACCCAAGAATATTTGTTATACTGTCCTTTACAGAGCTTTGGGCTGAACTTTGTTCTATATCATATGATGTTATGTTCAAAACTGAGAAGATTTCTTTCTGGTCTTTAAAAATGTCCTGTTACAATGCCTCTGTTTGCCCCTGCAAAATACACATGTGTGGCAGATGTGACACTGGTGCCTACTCGCAGTTTTTAATTTTTCTTCCTTATCACTATCTGTATTAGGGTCCTCCAGAGAACTAGAACAAATAGGATATATAGCTTCTTTCTTTCTCTGTATAAAATATATTCATACAAAATGTCTATAATATTATATATATATATATTATATTTCATATGATATATATTACATGTTATTTTATGGAAAATGAAATAGAATGGAAGGGAGAGAGATCAGAGGGAGAGAACCAGGGAGAGAAACGAAAGGCTGCTTTAGGAATTGGCTTCCATGATTATGGAGCCCGGCCTTCACAATAATCTCCAGGGCAAGTCAGTGGGCCGGAAATGTAGTTCACGTTGATGTAGTTCAAGCCCAAATTCTGTCTGCTGCAGAACCTCTACTTCTGTGAGGGAAGTCAACCTCTTCCCTTACTAAGGCCTTCAGTGAGGGAGGCCTCCTCACATTAGTCAAGGGAACTTTTTAAGTTTTACTTTAAGTTCACCAATTTAAATGTTAATGTCATCCAAAAGTCCCCTCATTTAGATGCTCAGACTAGTGCTTGACTGAGTATCTGTAGCTCAGCAAAACCAACATAGAAAACTTACCATCACACTGTTGAAGATATACTTTACTGTCTTTTCCACTCCTGATTTAATGGTGAGTTCCCTATAGAAGAGGACTTTTGTAATTCCATTCACTGCAGTTACATTCTGAGTGCCAGAAGTTGCCCAGCACATAAGTGGTGCTCAATATATATTGACTGAATAAATGGCTTTGGCTGCCATGCGTTAGACTCTCAAGCACCTACCTTGAGCATACACCTTTCCCCAGGCTCCAAGCAAGTGTGCATGCATCTCACTTTCCACTTGGTTTTGTTAGGAATCTCAGGATAGCAGATCCAAAACTTCCTCTGACATTTCCTTTTTCAATCCTCTAACTCTTTCAGTGTGTCTGGCTCTTATCTTTCTGTTTAGAATTCCATTCTTATTCCCTCTCCCTGACTTTATTATTATTTTTTTCTTAGTATGAGTACATGAAGTTTATAGTCATCTGAAGACATAAATAATGTATACAATGCATCTTGATTCTTTTTTATTCCCTTTCTATACCTAGCACCCTTTTTCCTGTTTCTAGATACTCTGTTCCCATTATCATTATTATGACTATTTTTAGTACTTTTCTGACATTTAATGTTTACATTTATTCTAGGAACTTGGTACAAGCACCCAACACATCTTCAATATTTTTATTTCCCTTCCCTCCCTCTTCTCCTCCTAGGTCTGCTGGACCCCTTCCATTCACAGTGACCTATTTCCTTATTTATTCTATCACACTTTTGTTCTTTATTTGTTCTTTGCCTTACTCAGATGAGACTACCATATGGTGTTTAAGCTTGTGTGTCTGATTTCTTTCACTTAAGATTATATTTTCCAAGTGTATCCATTTTTCTATATCCTTAGCTTTATTTTTCTCATTTTTACCTATCACTCTCTTACATATGACCCACTGTATATTTATTTATTAGTAGCCCATAGCATTCCCTTAAGATAAATGACTTGCTAACATTTCTTTCTTTTTCTTTTATTCTTATAACCAGTTTCTACAGTTTATTGCTATCTCCCTAGTCACTAAGAAATGCCTGGCGGATTTTACATAAATATTTATCTCACATTTTGAGATATAAAATGAATGAAAGATCAGCTTTTCTATTAAATCGAGCTAAAATGCCTGGAAACCATGACCTGCTGCCTCCTACCTGCTTCAGAAGCATCTGTGCAGAACGAGGGTCATTTTAAAATCTTCTAATCTGTAGGCACATTGCAAGTCCCGCCACTCATTATAGAAAATACATTAAAATGTACCAGTTTCCCACATTCGTCATGCATTTCTGCTGTAAAATTTTGACTTTGGAATTAATTACTTAAGAGTAGCGGCTTAACTTTGATTTTGACTTCTCATTAATTGTTGCCAATTTCCTGGAAAAACTTTGAAGAATGAGACAGTCTAACCCAAAAAGTGTTTTCAGATATAATGGTAGGTCCAGAGCTACTAAGATTAATACTTCACAAAGTTGAAAAAAAAATCATGTAACACAAACGTTTAATGAAATAGTAATGCTGAACCAGTATGGCCAACTTTGTATTCCGAAGGTGCTAAGTTTTTATCAGAATTTTTCTGTTGGCCTCTGGTCCTTATTGTCAAGGAGGCTGTCCAGAACTGTGGAGCAGTTTAGGGAAAGGTAAATGTGTCTGGATTTCGGGAGAGTAAGGTGGAGACAGCGCGCAGAGGTCCTTTCACATCACCCCGTGGACACTGGCCTTGCTGTTACGGCTGTTCTGGGCAGCTACAGGCTGCAGTGCACCAGGCAGCCGAGGTCTGAAGACAGTTTGCTGTGGGCAGGGCTGACCGCAGACAGCCTTTGAGCTGCAGGTGTCTCCGAATTTACCCAGCACTGGGCTGAGTCCATGCCTTTCCCAGGCAACTCTAGGACTGAGACTGCACACAGTGCACTGGCTTCTGGATGTTTGTAAGGGGTCTCTCCACAGGGATCTTTGTGTCAGAGCTCCCAGGGGGACGTCTGGGACTCTTAGATGTGCACTGCACTCGGGGACTTCTCCCAACCACTCCTCCTTCCTTCCTCTTTGTTCACAGAAGTCAGATCCACTGTGTTTGAAAGGCTCTGTCCTTGCTTCTTCTCACTCTCCCTCTTTATCTTTTAGAACCATTGTCCTCAATAAATTTCTTGTTCTTTTCTATATTAGCATCTGCTTCCTGCCGGAATCTATTGTGAGAGAAGCACGATCTGAGTCACTTTGTATGACTTTGAAAGTCACCATAAAGTAGGCCACTCAAAACTACTCCACCTGGTTTTTTGTGTTTCTTACACAACCTTCTTTCACAAGAAAATAGCCTCAAATCCAGGATGGTGATGCTCCATGCAATCTAAGATTCATATATTTAACCGTTGGCTCATATCTTATTTTTTTCTGTCCTCTGTGGTTCCATGCGTTCAAATTTTTATATTTCATAATTCAGCTTAATCCTACAGCCTTTGTGAATCCTTCTTTTACTATCCTAGCCAAAGTAAATCTGCAGAATCTCAAAAATGCTATTATATTTAGAAGGAAAGCCTTATAACACAACCCTTAAAAATTTCAATGGATGTATCTCTTTAATTTTAATATTATCAAGGTTAATTTATAAATCTTTTATAATCCTTCCCTTTCTCATCTGCTAGCAGATTTCTGGGCACATGGTAGATTCTTAAGAATTTCTTGGTTGTTATTTGAGAGACTCAGACTAATGTGCCAGCAACTGAAATATTTAGAAAATAATTGAAATAGGTTAATATCTAAGAGCAGATACTATCAAATGTGAAAGAACTAGACCTCGGAGCTCATAACGAAGCAGTCATGTTTCTAATTAAATTTCAGACTTGGTAGGAGATTGTACTATGATTTAATGATAATGAGAAATCTGGACACCAAAAGGAAGTGTAATAATACAGAAGTGGCTTTATCATATATATCATGTAAGATTAAAAAAGAAAAAAATCACAGGCAACCTTGAAGAAGCAGTTCGATTAGCTCTACTAATGCAAACCACTTTCTGGAGGAAGGGAGAAACAAAAATAATCTTTGCCTTATATATTTTCAAAGTCACAATTTATTTAATGAGTTCAAAATGGGACCATTTTCAGGAAGTAATCTTGACAAACATGCTTATCTCCTTTTGACAGCAACAATAAACTGAGAGTCAAGGCTGCAGGAAGGAAAGACACTTTGAGTGAGGTGTGCATGGGACAAAAGCTGGGATCTAACAGTGACTGCCCATGAACTAGACCTGCCTTCACTGAGGGAATTCGAAGGCATCACCCTTCATAGAAAGGGAGGCTCTTGTTTTGAGAGAGGGCGTATGACTCAACAAGACAGCACTTACTGGGCTGGTGGGAAAGAAAACAGGCAGTGTTTGAAAACTTGGCACCCGACATTAGGAGAGTTAATTCACTTCCCCGAGGCTGGCCAGGCAGGGGTCAAGGAACTGGAACCGCCGAGCTCCCCCAAGTAAAGGGAGATCATAACACAGGAAGAACACAAATACATTTTAGAGCAATAGTTTAGGTGCTTCATTTCCTGATAGTCTCTGCCCCTTCCCTTTGTGAAATGAGAATAATGCATCATTGGAAAACTGGATGAAAAGGAGTCTTGCTCATTCTTGCAACTGTCATAACAAGCAAAATTCAGGATTTAATTTTTTTATTGTAATTGTTCTGTGTGGTGAAACTCATTCAATTTCTGTAGTAATAAGTGGTGTTTCCTATAATCTCAATTCTACCTGGTCCTTCTTTTACATCATCTTTTCAAAATTTGTTAATGACAAAGAGACGAGGATCTATTTTTCCAAAACAGCATGTGTTCTTTCTAAGGGAATCTGCCCCAAAGTGACTCTCAGGAAACACTTCTCAAGATAACCTTACTGTCACAAATGTACACAACGATCTCACTGCCCAAATCTCTTATTTTTATCTTTTTCAGAAGAGAACATTAAATTTTGACAGTTCTCTCTTGGTGAGATCAACAATGGCAATAGCGCAACAGTATGATTCAAGTGTCTCCTTCACCCAGTGACATTCACTTAGTCAGGGATTAGGGTTGGGTTGGGATAAGAGCATTCAGAGGACATCTTTACAGTCTCTGTCATGGCTGATGCTGCTTATTTAGAAGACATTGTCACGGCTTATGTGAAGCATATTGGTGAGGATTAGAGTCTTTCAATCGATCTCTCAGGAAGTTTCAAAGTTAAGTTTCCCAGCAAGTGTCTACTGCTTTATGTCTGAAGAAAGCAGGAATGAAAGCATTCCTGTTGCTTATAAAGGATTTTCTTCTAGTAACTGTTCTGCAAAGGTTGTTAAAGAAGCACATTAACCAAACATTCTTGCTCTACTGTCCAGAAGAAAGTAGTTTTGCCTGTTGTTCTTTGCCTTACTGGCATTTGCATGAACTGGTATGAATAGGTCATTTTTTTTGTTACTGTAACGTGTGTGTGTTTTATGTTTTAAGCTTATCTGTAAGTTTACAGCATTATGTTAATTTTCATAGAATTTTAAATCTGAATTTGAGTTAATCTTCAAGTATAGGCCATTATGTACATGAAAATATGTCAGAAAACTACGAAAATATCATTTAAAGTCACAAAAGCTTCTTATAAAATGCTTTGCTTAGGTAATAAATACAAAGATTGTACAAATTATTTGTAATGTTTGAGAAATATATCCTAGGTGAAAATTAACGAATGATTTCATATACTATAGTTGAAAAATACACTGCATTTGTTTTAAATGGTTTGATTTTAAAATAAAACGCAAGACTTTTAGGAAATTTAATACATAAAGTAAATGTTATACTGAATAAATCATGCCTTTAAAAATAAAGATGCAACAAAAATTTAAGTTGGAGTTAAACTAAAAAGGAATTGAGGCTCATTACAATTTTCGGATCTTCAAGTGATGGGTAGGTAGTTCCTGATGTTTTGCTGCTCATGCTGGAATCTAATCGTGTACTGCCTGCTTCCTAGAGGTCATAGATCCCTTGTCCACTGAAGTATTCAGGTTCCAAGGTCTGAGATAGAAGTTCAAGAAGTTACAAGCTGATTCTGCTAAAAGAAGAGGTGATAATATTTATGAGAATCAGGTGTTATTACTCCCAAAGTTTGTTAATCCATTCAGACTGCTAGATAGGATGCTACACCTGCTCTCCAATAAGCAAGATTACTCTTTTAATTCTTTCAAAATGATTATCAGTGTGGCTTGATAACTCTAGATTACCATGGATATAACTGGCTTAACTGTCATTTCTATAAAGGTTATGCTTCTATGTGTTCCTTAAATATGATCATATAGTTTATACCTCCTTGTTTCTGGAGCAAATCTGGGTAATGAAACAAAACCAAGGGAGGATGCATAAGAAGAAGAGGTGAGAAAACCATACCTCCCAGTGATTTGTACACAAAAGCTTAGCAATCAAGAAAATGTATCAGAATCTTGTCACCTCATTGAATCAGAACAACCCAAAGATATTTACGAATTCACAGTCTGGGGTCCATATCCAGTAATTATGATTTAGAAGATCAGAAGCGGGGTTAAGCATAGGAACCTGAATGTCTAACAAGGACTTTTGGTAATTCTGATGCAAGGGGTCTCAGGGGTAATCTCTTGAAGAACTCAGCTTTAAGTAAATGAAAGCTTTGATCTCTTACCTAACCCCAACTTCCTTTTGAAAATAACCTTTGAATTATAGAAGCTCTAAAGTCATGATCGAGTTCCTGAAGACAGTAGGTAGCTGACTCATCCTCTGTCCCATGGGCACTAATTGACATTTATCCTTCTCACAGTCACTGCTACAGCCCACACATTTAATGATGGTACAAGCCTGTGGTTAGAAGCTTCGTAAATGGAAATAAGCACAGCGGAGGTGGCCTTTTATTTATGCACTCATTTCAAAGAGAAGTTAGAGCAGTTAGCAGTGTGCAGTCTGTTTACTAAACAGACTTTAAACAATGGGCATAGGAAGGGATCCATTCGGCTTAATGTCTACCAGATGATTAAAAAAGTTTCCAGTTGGCTTCCTGCTTACAACCTAACCAGCAAAGCCGTACTACCTGTAAAATAATTAGAGTAGAGCATGTGCTTAATTTATTCCAGACATTGCAAGATTTTCACATTAGCATTAATGGCTTGCTTATCGTGGAACCCTAGAGGCCACATAAAATAATAGGAGGCTCGGAAGTTGTAGCTAAAAGGGAAGCGTTAAAAAAAATTTTGCTTGTGCTGTTTGTGGTGTGCGCCGCCAAAAGATTGGTTCAGTGTTCGCATTGTTCCCTCCAGACAGTGCTAATTTGTTTCCAATGAAAAGAAAATGGATTGCAAATGACTTCACAGAGTAGCCTCGTCAGAGGAATAGGTATAGCTTATAATGTTGCCTCAGGAGCAGCTATTTTGCTGCAGGGCGCAACTCTAGACCAGGGTTTCACAAAATACATGTGCATAAAGAGAAGGGTTATAGTTACTCAGGTGGTAGAATTTTCTTGTGTTACTCAACCTGGTTATTATCCTACATCTGGGTATTTTTCAGAAGCTTATAGGTCTTTGTGGGGGATACGGATTAATAAACACGCACCTCGATTCATATTGTTAATGCTTACTCTCATTTTTAATAGCATAAAACTTTCCACCCACTGCCTTGTTGTGAGAGGGTAATTGTTTCCTTATGACCCTCATCTCTTTGATACCTAGACAAGGAGCTAAGAGGCAGGCATATGATGAACCAGAATGAGACAGCGAGAAAGGAGGAAGTGTTCTCAGTGACACGCTAAAAGACAGTGAAGACTTGTGACCCCTTTGGGCCCTAACAAGAAAAAGCTGGGAAATGCTTTTCATTCCTCATGTTTGCATTAAAGTCCAGGAAACAGCAGAAATGTGGATGTTACCAGCTGGAAAGGGAAATGTTCTCCCATTTGAAAGATTAAGACGTATACAAATGTTTAGCTCACTTACATTCTCTGCTCCCCCTTTATGCACTTGGGAAGAAGTAGGACCTTTAAAAATCACTCGTTAGAAGTGCAAAATTCCAACACACATTCTCTGCAGAGAAACTAGATCTCTAAAGAATGAATAGACCTGCATAGAATTAATTAGCCCTATGCATTAAAAATTACTGACCAAAGTAATGTCATGGGAATCAGAAGTGAATGAACTGTTTTTACTAAGAACCTGGTCAAATTCTGGAACGCAATGAACTGAAGGAGCTGTTCCGCTGAACTCTGATGTGTTAATAGTGAGGACCGTGGTTACAGCCAAAGCAGAAGAACCCAACTCAAACTTTCTTAACAGAAAAAAGGAGATTATTGGAACAAAAGATTTATTGTGGGAGAAAGTGAACTTTATTTGCTTAAGTTTCATGAGTATGTAAGTTTGATTTCCTGGATCTTTATAGAGGGCAGACGCAAACACAGGCTAAGAAGGAATGGATATATGTCATTATTCCTTCAAAACCATTTTTCTAAAAGTAAAATTTTATTAAGAAAAATTATTCAAAACTTTGAAATCAGATAAAATGTAAGATAAATACAATCTCCAATGTGATATAGAAGAGACCCATGCAAAGCCCTATTTATCATTAAGTAAAGCTCTTAATTTAGTGAATTTATATGTTAACATGTTTTTTTATCCAGCAGAAACGCAAGTGATTTTTGTCTGGTGTGAAAAAGTTATCACTAAGTAAAGGTTTACTGCATATAGAAAAATAGCCGATTTTGTATCTACTCTATCAATCTTATTCTCTCTAATTAAATCAACTATAAATATCTGGATCTAAAAATGCTTTTAAACTGACTTTGGTATCTCACTGATTTTCTCTTTAATTAAAGAATAAAATAAAATCTCTGACAAAGACTCATTTTACACTTGCTTGGGAGTAAGCATTTTACTTTTTTGGCAAATTATATTCTAGCAGTAATTAAAGTGCATTTATTGTATAGTCACTGCTGAAGCATAAACTAATCCTAGCCTGCAAATGCTTTTTGGAAATTAGTTTCGCACTACAGTTTCCTTAAATACATCCTGTTCTCTTTGGAAAAATGGACTTCTCCTGTTCCTTATACCAGAGGAGGCTTAGAATTTACTGTTGGCTTTGCTGGGCTGGTGTGCTATGCACGTTTGCCTTCTGCCTTCATTTGCTTCAGATCTCTGCTGAGGCCATTCTCCTGGAGAAGCCTTCTTGATCATTCCCTCTGAAGTGAGACTTTTATCTTTTACTTAAACCTAATTTATTTTTCTTTATAGAACTATCACGTTACATTTATCTACTTGTGTCTTATCTGTCTTTATCTATTACAGCATACATTTTATGAGAGCAGGGACATTATAGATCTGAGATTTTCAGTTCTTTCCATATTGGTTTCAAGAAAAAGTTTATGTCACCTGCTGGTAGGATAGCAGATAGGAGACCTGATCTGTAATATGAGGACACCTGATGTAGGACTTAAAATGAAATAAACAATAGGGACATATAATATGAGCATTCACTATGTGTCTGCTTGTATTCTAATTGTCATTACTTAATATGAATTATATGTGTTTATCATATGTTAGTAATCCTTGCCATAGCCAATGGAGTAAGAATTATTACTGTCCCTATTTTCCATGTGAACCAATGGGACACAGAAGTGCTAAGTAACTTGCTTAATTGCACACAGAAAAGGTTGGAAGTTTCACTATCAAACAGGAGAGCTCCAAAATCAGACGTACGCTTTAATATGTACTTATACTCTTGCTAACTAAAAAGTAGACCCCACAAGGACAAAGATTCTGCTTTTCATTTTCTTGCTAGATTTACTATTATATTCCAGGAATGAGTAACATATTCTTTGCACAGTAAGTATTTCACAAATATATGATGCATGCATAAGTGATTTTTTGAAGATTTACTGTGTTTCACATACTTTTCTTGGTTCTGGAGAGGTGATGGCAAATCCTTCTGAGAAGGAATATTGCCTAGGGAAAGTCAATAATTGACCATGGAAAATTTAGGACTTTTGAAATAGGATACAAAAGTTACTTCTTATATCTGAAGTAAGCCCCAAACTCACCCTTACATTGTCTGCTGGCTTGAGACTGCAGGTATCTGCCCCTGAGTGAAGAAATATTGTGTCAGTCAGCGGACAGTGATTTTCAACAAGCACAGTACTGTTGGAAACCTATGACCAAACTCTTGGAATTCATGTTTTCTTTTCTGGACTAGTTTGCTCCCAAGTGCATGCACCACTTCCACCTTTATTTCCTAGGTGAATGCAGGACCCTTGGAGAGTTTGAAACCCTCCTGGGGTTTAGCTGCTATTGCTTTGATCTCCTCCAAGTAAAAAACTTGCCAGTCCTGGTTGGCCAAGGAACACAGCAATTTAAAATAAATGTTACCACTCTCTACATTTCCCCAGGTGTGAGTAGGTCCATAACTGAGTGGATTTATCTAGTAATTTTATATCCTGAAGGCAGGAGGTAG
This sequence comes from Hydrochoerus hydrochaeris, assembly GCA_004027455.1. Lineage (NCBI taxonomy): Eukaryota > Metazoa > Chordata > Mammalia > Rodentia > Hydrochaeridae > Hydrochoerus > Hydrochoerus hydrochaeris. The sequence goes on from PVLA01001080.1 coordinate 252,780, forward strand.
ATACAATAATTGCAGGTTTAAATGTAGGAATTAAATTATTTCCCTAGGGCTGAAACTTCTGCAGCAAAAGCCAAATCAAGATTAGCCTTCAGAATTTCTCAGTTCAAAACCTGTTTTCTGTAGAGAAATTACCATGACAGTGTCTTAAACCCAGAAAGCTACCAGCAGTTTTGATGAAAGCTTTAGCATTTACAGAGATGTTATTTAAAAACTTGCACAGGGAACACAATTTTCTGAGATCTGGAAAAGTAACAGTTCTTGTAACAGGTGGTCCCAGGGACAGATGAACAGACAAAACTAAATGGAGAAAGTTGAGGACATCTTCAACCGAAATTATAAAACACGATGTTGCACTACAAAGATCTTCAATGAAGAGCTAAAACTAAAATCATGAAGAAACTTGTGAACAAATAACTTTTAATTATTAGAAGTCACAGTATCAGGCTTTGATCACGGTTTAGCTTTGTGCCACCTGTAGGCAGATTGGCACAATAATTAGCACCTGGATTTCTAGGTTAAAGGGAAAAATAATACGAGCACCCCAGTTATCTGATTGATCATCTGGTTTATTTTCTCTTCCTTTTTTATGGTGCCTTTTTACCCCTGCTGTGCACAACGTGGGTTTGAAATGAAGCCAAATGAGAGGAGACAAACAATCTTAGTCTCTTCTGAATTCTTGAAGAAAAGCTGAAGTAATTTACAAATGCTGGTCTGAAGATGGTAGGTATTTTTTTTAATCACTTTGAGTACAATTTAATTTTTTGAACTTTTGTAAAAGCATTTTGCTCAAGGAAAGCATCATTTGTCAGTCTGACATACAGGACTGAGGCAGAGGTCATCACGTAATAAAAGTTTTTTATTTGAGAGAAAGACAGACTACAGTTTCCTTCACTTACTGGAACTGGAAGTGGAGGTTCACAAACTTTCTTGGTCCTTTACCTTGGACGGGGAAGAAGGAATGCGGAAAGAGAGCAGTCTCTTCTCCCTACTGTGACATGCGAATGTGTAATTGAATGATTTAAAATAAACGAGGAGCATTGGGTAGGTACTTCAGAATAGAAATACACACATTTAGGAAGTCTTCTTTCTTTATTAGGATGAAATGTGTAAAAACTCTTCATTATAAAATTTGGGTCTGATGCACATGAATAAGGCTTATTCCCAAGATCTGCAGTAGACAGCGGTGTTTTAATATTCACTGATATTAATCTAAATGAATGTGATAGAGCCCTTGATACCCCCCCTCATGCTTTTAACTCTTCAGCTGATACAGTAGCATAATTATAGTCTAGGCTGTTTTCTTAATCAGAAAATTCTGGAAATATCTCAAATATCTTTTGTACTGCTGCAATACCAAAGATCAATAAATAGAAAAATTAATCCCAGCATTCTAGAAAACTGAGGTAGAAAGATTTCAAGTTTAAGTCTAACCTGAGCAATTTACTGATTAGTAAGTGAAATCTTGTTTTAAGGAAAAAGGATAGAGGATGTAGTTCAGTGCAACAATTGCGCTTTTAATCTCCCGTACTGTACCATAATAAGTAAATAAGTAAATAAATAAATATTTGAAAGTCTTTATAAAAGAGAAATTTTCCTTGAGTTATACTAAGGGGCTGCTCAGATTTGAAATAATTAAAGGAAAAGAAAAAGGACAGAGGCATTCTAACCCCTGGAACGCGACAGGGTAAAAGGTATAAAATGTCAAGAGCAACACAGAGGCACAAGCTAGATACTGAGAGCAGGGTTTGGACTATTATGACAGCTAAAAGTAGGGTAAGGTGAACTTACAGCAAGTTGAATGGTGAACCCTGGGAAATACAGGTTCATGTGCTAATCTCTGGAACCTGTGAGCCTGTCTGTGGCTGCCAACTGTATGAAGTTAAGGATTTTGAATGGAAGAAGTTATCCTGGAGTGCATGGGCTGGCTCTAGATGCAGACATACTTATCTGCTGCCCAGCACATTAACTAGTTCATCACAGAGCATTGCACACTTAAAAATTCTCTAAAGTGTAGAGTTCACGTGTTCTCAGTGTAGATAGAAAATGATAAGCATTTGAAGCAATGTGTAGGCTAGTTCTATTTTTGGTTAAATCCTTCAAATCAAGAAGCTGTAATGGCCTTACTATAAAGGTAAGGGTGAGAGCCGGAGAAATAAAAACAGCAGACATCCGAAGGATGGTGTTACCCTGAAGTAGGCAATGATTACTATCCGTGCAATGGACTGACAAAAGGAGGCAGGAATGTGGAAAGGGTCCAGGAACCACAGAAGAAGGGCTTCCCAGGAGAGGCTGTATTCCAGGACAAGGGCAGCGACCATCAGAAATGCAGCATCAGTGCCGGGAGGAAGAGGAAGGAAATCGTTGAACCCTGCGCTCAGTCAGGGACTGTGAGGTGGGGAGTTGGAAAGTGTAGCTCATCGTCAGATTTCTTGGGCACAGAAGAGGGGTATGAGGGAGGCTAGCTGGCTTTTCTATGTAGAGATGGGCATGAAAGAAACCTTCCAGAAATTTTTCTGTAGTTCTTAAAATACCATCAATTGTGTATTGTTATTATCCCTATATTTAGTTGAAAATTAAAGCTGAAAGGTGATATATCAAGATGGCCTAATTTCCCACACACTCTTTGTTCCTTCTGTTCATCTCCATCAACCTCTTCACCTTCCCTCACCGGGACTTCCCCCTCCTGGCGCCTGCACTTACTGTCTGCTCTGTCTCTCTCATAATTCCGTGTGGCCCTTTGTATTTTTCAGGTATCTGTTTAAATATCAGCTCCTCCAAATCTTCCCTTCTCACCCTAGCTCTCTTTCCTCCAGAGCTCTGAACCCACCCCACCTCTCAGGTGTACCTTTACCCTGATGCTCTGTTTCTCCCATCACAGATTCAGTACCTGACAGCCAGACTTGCACAGCTATGTCTTTCCAACACCTGACCCATTGTAAGTATTCACTGAGCCTTGCACCTTGGTTGACAACAGGGAAGGCTCAGTACCTGAACCTTTGTCTGCTTGATTCTGCAGACATTTGTCCATCCATAATTATGGGACAGGATTCCAAAAGAAATGGAATTTAAGTACAATGTACCCTCTCGATGACAGCTAATTGGATTCATAGCAATAATAACAAAGCATTCTATTAGTAAATGACAGGTACCCACATCCAGGTAATATAATAGAAGTGCAAAATCATTTGGATATAATGGACTAGGGTTTTGTTCTTTCATCTCGCCTGAACATATGCACACGCGCACGCACATGCACACACACACACGACATTATCATCGCATCCCACAGGCTGTCCTTCCTGTCAGATAGGAAAAACTGACATGTGTGCTCCACATTCCACACATTCATATCTGGCCTGGGCAGATAGGCAGAGGATGTATCCACACCGGTGCCCAGATGGGGGCTTTGACACCAAGGGAGCTGTCTGCAGAACTCCCAGTCAGCTCCGCGGTGACTGGAAGCCTCTCCCTGAAGTTTTTCTCACAACCAGTTTCACGGAAAGGAAAGCGGCTTAGGGGATTTCAACCAAATGCTGCTATAAATATGAACCTTTGCACAGGGCGGGGTTCTGTTGTGCTGGAACCCACACTGTCCTTCTCTTCAGCCCTTTTTATGTTTTGTTTTCGGCACTTTCATGTAAAATGTCACAAAGCACATAATAAAACTAAAAACATTTTTGAGGAAGAGACCATATTTTAAGGGAGAAAGCACATGTGTTCCTTTATTGTTAGGAATGCTTGGAATTATTAGCCTTTGCCCTGCAGACATGCTCGCCAGGAGTGGCGAAAAAGGACAGTTCAGGCTGCCGGCTGTCCCAAGCACTTCAGGCTGCTTTAACAGAATGCCATAGACTAGATAGTGGAAAAACAAACAAACAAAAAAAAGCAAACATCTATCTCTCAGTGTTCTGGAGACAGAAGTCCAAGATCAGTATGGCATGGACCTCCTATCTGCTGACCAGATTTTCCTAGTTTGTAGAACATCATCTTTTCTTTGTATCCTCTCATGGCAGAAAAAGCACAGAGAAGAAGCAATTTCTCTTGTCTTTTTAGAATGTCATGTAGGTCATCTTATTAGTTCCAACCTGATGACCAAATAACTTCCTAACTGCTCTAACTCTGAATATCACAACTAGCGATTCCCTATGTAAAAGGGGTGTGTGGGGGGCTTATAAACAGTTCCTGGCTCCAGTTGACCATGCATAATTTGTGGAAGAAAAAGAGTCTTAAAGTGAGAAATCTTTCAAATTTATATAATCATTTCTCAGTGATTCTGGATGATGTAATAACTACATTTTAATATAAAATATAACTATTGCCTGTATTACACAAGACTGGGCAGGAAAGCAGGAAGACAGCTGTTGCTGTCTTGGCCTCCGTGATGTGAAATATCTGTTGGACTGTAAGAGCGAGCTCCAGAATTGATGCTCACAGCTGCAAACACTGTTGGAGTGGCCTCTTCAGGATGTGTTCTTTCTCCTTTCATTGCTCTGATAGTTTTCCATTACTATAACAAATAACTGAAATAATCAATTTATAAAGTGCCAAAGTTTATTTTGGCTCACAAGTCTGGCAGTTTCGATGCACACTCACTTGGCCCTGTTGCTTTTGGGCCTGTGGTGAGACAGGCAGCAGTACTTGGCCAACTCGGTTCCTGTGTGGGCAGAATCAAAAGAGTGACTAAGACAACAGCACTGGGATCCCATAGTCGCCTTCAAAAACAGACACCCAGAGATGGACCGTTTCCCACTATGCCCCGTTTCTTCAAAGTTTTGCAGTCTACCAGTAATGCCACTCTGGGGAGAAAGTTTCCAACAATAAGCTTTTGGGGGACTTTCCAGATTCAAACCATAACAATTGCATTTGTTCTGAAATTTCTTTGCTGAATTTCTGACTAAAATTTCTCCCTCCCTGGAGGCAGCTTAGGTCCCTGCTTGTGACCTGGGGCAGTGTAAAGTGAGACTCACCATACTATCATCAAGGCATTCAGTCAAGTATCATGATCCCAATTTTGCAAGTAGAGCTAGTCCTCTGAATCCACAAATTTGGCATCTTCTGGGTGGATCAATAACTGACCAAAAATATTTGGACAAAAATACCATTATGTCGAACATATTACAGACCACCCCCTCTTGACATTATTTGGATAACTTTTACAGTTTGGATAACTTTTACATTAACCAGTGCAAGTAATACAGAGATGTTTTAAAGTGTAGAAGAAGATGTACATAGGTTACCTGAAAAGGCCACAATACGTTATAAAATGGACCTGAACATCTGTACATGTCGATGCTTATCGAGAATCCTGAAATTAAACTTTCTCAGATATCAGGTCATAACTGTACAGCACTTGGTGTCCAGGAGAAGGTACTCATACCAGGTCCCAGAACACGGAGCTTATGTTTTCTTCCTGGAATATTGCTATGTACATACAAGGATCAGATTCTGCATTAGTAAGCGGCTATGACTGCACTGCCTTCCCCTCTTTGTAGTAGATCTTTCATTTGTCTTCTCCTCCAGATTGTGGGCAACTGATCTCACCAGATACTTATTATTCGACATGGCCCTAGGGCTGCTTTTTCCTCCCTCCTCTGCCAATGTAACCTTTATCGTACTGACATGGAATTTTCAGCTCTCTACACTGATAGAGACCAGCACATGTAATCTGTTGTATTAATCACTTATTACATGTCGCTGAGACAAAATACCTGATGCCCAGATTTAGGAAAGGAATGGTTTATTTCTTACAGTTCTTGGAGGTTTTAGTCCATACTCAGTTGGCTCCAAGGCAGGGTGGCATGGCGGGACCACAGTTCATGGCAGCTGCAAACAGCAAGGCAGAAATTGGCAAGAGAGAGACACACCTTCTTCCTACCATACATCATGTCCTGGCTCCACTCCTAGGTGGGTGTAGCACTTGCACCATCAATCCAAGAGTGAGACAGAGAACCAATCACAAATGCTAGATTTAGTCACATCCATAATTCCATGAGGCTTGGGGGCCACTGACATAAACCATGACATCTGCATACTTTTCCTTATTGTGACTTTTAGCAACATCTAGCTTTGAAGTTTCTTTTTGTCCCATTTTCTTGTGTGCCTTCTCCTTTTATGACTTTTATTAACATTGTTTTGCAGTGCTATAAAAAATAAACTTCTTTATTAAGGGAAGTTAAAAATCTAGGACAAACACAATGTAAGAGTATATTTTGAAGGGTGAAAAATCTGGGTAGTGAGAACAACTTTGTTTAGAAGCAAAGAAATTCTGCATCTAATTAAATTATTGAACTGAGTAGCACCATTTTTCACAAAGCTGTACCTGTGTGGCCTCCAACCTCATACTGCCTTAGTTTGAACCACAAGTCCACTTACTGGCTATTTAACATATATGGTCATTTACTTTTATTACTAAGGTTTGGTGTCTCAATGGGAATGCTTGATAGCAAACTGAAATGTTAATAATGTTCTCTGCAGCCCAGTCTTATTGGGAAGAAGTACTCAGACACAGTGCCTTCCAAGTAGTAAGTGTGAGTATTAGCAGTGATTATTAAGAATTTTAAGTTTGTGTGCTAAATCCTTCAAAGTGAAAATGCACAGTCATATTTTTGGAAGTTTACACACTGTGGCATTAAGAATGGGTTTCATTTTCTGCTTTGAAAAGAAAAAGGGCATTTAGTGCTCAAAATTTCTAGACCTCATTCTGAACATTATCAATGCATTGTTTCTCATGCAAAATACAATATTGCTGAGAAGAGTGATGTCATTCTATGACACAAGACTGACACAAGAATTGTGTGTGTTTCCTGATGCTGTATTGCCTGCATTGGGACCATGAATCACACAACTGCATTCAAACAGGGCATATTTTGTGAAGGTGAGGGCACAAATGAGAATAGTGTATATTTTCATTCTGTACTGGTAAATGCCAAAAATGTCAGTGAGAATTAATTATGCAGTATATAAAGAAAAAATAAATCATTATTTCTGTATACATTTTTTGTACATTTTAATACCCTAAAATAGGATATCATTTCTTTTCATCTTGCTCTAGGTATACAGTTAGTGTTTATGTATATTCACCACAAAAATTCGCTAGTGCATAATGATGACTATTTGTCATTCAGATTGTTACCATCTCTACTTCTCCCCTATCAGTTAGATGGATGTAGCAATGAAACAAAAACATTCTTTATATCTCCTACAGGCTACTTTGATTTCTGGCTTAATTTCTTCTGAAATAAACACGCACAGAGACACACATTTTTAATGTAGCAGTACCAGGTCCCTCCCAGGAAGAGTGAAATGTAAACCCCATCCGTGGGAAATGATTACAAACTCTAATCTTGAGAAATAATTCTAAGTTGCTATTACCAGCTTCATTCTATATCTATAGCATTAACTTCAGCATGAATCATACGTGGGTAGGATATAATGCATAATGTTGATTTTGACTTTTTCTTTTGCCCTCCAGGCTGTGTCTTAGTTCCTGGCCTTGATCTTAAAAGATAGATGCTAGGCATTATTATCCAGCAGAAGGAGTGCAAAATCAATTTTCTCCCCCGGCACTTCATTCCACTCCCTACCATGACCAGGTTGTGACACTGGAACAACTATAACGTCACCTTTACTTATTAAAGGGTGTTATTCTTTTCTGGAATCTCTGGTAATTTTTTTAACTGATATTTTTCATATAGCAAATATGAGATGTCTTGTTTTTATATTGTAGTAATGATGGTATAAAACCATCTCTATAAGGTTGATGTAACATATTTCACAAACTTTATTTTAAAATAAGTTTTGGTTTTTAAAATAGTTGCTAAGCTATTACAGAATCTTTACCTACATTTCATCATGCTTCTCCTAACATTAACATCTTATGTTATCATGGTATGTTTCTCAGAACTAAAAAACTAACATTGCTATGACAGTTCTATCTAACCTACAGGGTTCATTCAGATTCCAAAAGGAATTCCACTAACACTTCTTTGCTCTTGCAGCAGAACCAAGTTCAAGATACTACATTGCCTACAAATATTATTTTTGAGAAATATGTATTTATTAAAAACAAGAATGTAAATGTAACTGAACATATAAGCAAACGAGCTTTTGATTATGTTTTTGAAGGTTGCTAATAAAGCAACAATATTAGGTGAACCACTCAATATTCTTGTGGAATGGTTTCCAACTTTATTGACAAGACACAAAGATGCATTTCAACAATGAATATTTAGTTATTGATTGATTGTGTCAGCTGGAGACATTTAGAAGCTTAACTAAATGGGCTTAGCAAACCTACATCCTAGGGTGTAGAAGACCCACTCTACGGTGGCTCATCACCTGGATGGTATAAAGGCAAAGGAGGAAGAATGAATGAATTCCATTCTTTGGAGAAGCTCCAGTCTTCATCTTTGGTTTGGACCTTGTCTCCTGGCTTCCAGTGTAGACTCTTCAGCTTTCTGGCACAAACTCTTCAGCCTTCCATCATAAAGCTTTCAGCCTTCTGTAGCAGACCCATCAGCCTGCTGGTGCAGACTTGCATGAGCCACTGGGGTGAACTACAGACCTTAGATTAAATCCTTCAACCTTTGGCATGTGGACACCCTCTGCATGCTTCCTCATCTGACTCTATGGTTGACCATCATTAGCCAATCTTGCAATTTCTTATACATTTGTATATCTTGTGTTATATCTGTTTTTTCTAGTAAAACCCTAATACAGAAGGTTATATTATAATTGATAAATAATTCACTAAAGTTTGTGAATGGGTTATACATATTTGTACATTTGACTAAATAAAAGGTAAGAGGGACAGCAAAGCTCACAATTTCTCATAAAACTAACTTTTTATTTGCTTTATTACTCACTTTGTTCATCTTTGAAATGGAGAACTAATTTTCATTGCTGCTATAATTTAATAGAAACTGAAATCTTGTCATAAGTGCAGTGACTTTTGGACTTCCAGAATGATGGCAGAGTGTTAGCAGAAGAGAAAGAGCCTCTCCAAGATTTGGTGTCCAGATTTTGGAATATTGCAATGGGAGGAAGATAGGAAAGAGGGAAGTGGGTGTCGGAGACCCAGGAGGGATCTGAAGTGAGAATTGAAGCCCACAAAGAGAGTGAAGAGAAAAAATTCAGTGACGAAGAAAGAAGCAGTCAGAGCTTTCTCTTTGAGCCTGCGTTCACTGCATAATAGGAGTTGACTGAATCCTCAGATGCCTGGCAAATGCTGGTGACCCCAGAGGCCTGCACAGAGAAGCACAGCAGAGGAACGGAGCAGGGGTCTGCAGCTGACTTCTCCATCTTGGAGAGAGGCTGTCGCCTCCACCTAGTGGCTCCCAGCCTTGTTCGAGACCACCGGGAGCACAGGGACTGCTGCAGGCTGAGCAGGTCTAGTTCCAGCCTTACAGCCAGAGGCCAGCCTAAACTTCAGAGGAAAAAGGGGTTTAAGCTTGCTGGGATTATTGGTTATTCCACCAAAGAGCTGCTGTTTGGTTGCTGGGATAGACTGACCTGGATCTGAACTCTGTATTCCCACATTGTCTGCCAATTGCAGCAAGACATAACTTGAAGTGAACTCTTTCTTTTCGTTTTCTTCTCTCTTGTTTCTTTGTTTTTGCTTTACTCTTCATTACTCTTCTTTTTATATGAGTGTAAACATGGCTTATAGTTTTTTGTTGTTGTTGTTGTTGTCATTCTGTTCTGTTCCTGGTTTTAGTTTTTCTTTCTTTCTTTCCTTCTTCTAGGTTTCCAAAAATTAGTGTGATATGAATTTTTCTTCCATTCTTGCTTCTGATCTCTTCCTTATTTTCTATTTTTCCCTCTATGCGTTTTAACTTTTTTTCCCCTGAGGATAAAATGGGCATGTGGAGGGCTTATTTACTGCATGAAATTTTCTGATTGTTTTAGATTTTGGTATATAAACGTCAATCTAGTTCATAAGGTTAAAGATGGTAAATTAATACTTCAGTTTGTCATTTTTCTAGACTATTTTTAATGCTATTGTTATTGTGGATTGTACCACTTTAGCCAAAGTGTTATATTGTTCTCATCAGTTGTTCTTCCCATTATAGTAAGACTGAGATTGCTTAAGGCTAATAAAAAATACAGTGGGCTAGGGCAAAAGAATCAGGGGCTGGGACAAGTAGCTAACAATAAATTGAAGAGGTAAGATCTTGCAACAGACTCAAAAACACAAAAGTCAACTATACATGGAAGACATCTCTAAGAAGTAGTCATATTCTAAGATTTTTAAATACTGGCAATAATGCTACTCACCATAGGCAATTTACATGCATCAACCTAGGAATTAAACTAAAAATATTAAAAACAAGGGGACTCTTAAACAAGATGCAAACTCAGACATCCAGCTCACCAAAGGCAAACCCAGGGTGGGCAATGAAGTGGAGCAATCTAGAAGTCACCCACCTGGACTTTTTGGAGTGGGAACAACAAAACAAATAAGACTTTAGAAAAAAATCAAACCAAAAGTAATTTCTCAGTTAACTACAGAAATGATGACTACAATTAAAGACATGTTAGTCACTCTAGAGTAGATAGAGATTTTAGAAAATAGAAGAGTTTAGGAAAATGATGGAAACATGAATGCCCAACATAGGAAAGAAATAGAATCCATAAAAGAGACCCAAAAACATATCAAGGATACTAAAAATTCCATTGAATGTATCCACAGCTTAATGAACCACTGGAAGGACAGAATCTCAGTTATAGAAGACAGGATTGCAGTTAGCAATCGAGAAAAGAAAGATTTCTTAAAAATAATAAAGGATTATGAGAAATCAATTCAGTAGCTTCTAGATAATACAAAGATGAATAATGTAAGATTGGAATCAATGAAAAAGCAGGAGATAGTGCAAATGACAAAACATCTGTTCACAGACATCATGGCAGAAAATAGCCCTAACAGGGAAAAAAATTGACATACAACTAAATGAGGCACATAGAACTCCAATTAGTCATGATCACAAATAAAATCTATCCCAAGGCATATAATAGTCAAGATTCCAGAAATTCAATGTAATAACAGAATATTAAATGTTGTTAGAGAAAAAGAACAAGTCACCTATAAAGGAAAGTCCCTCAGAATCATGGCAGTGTTCTCAACACAAACCTTCTAGTCAAGGAGACCTTGGAGTGTTGTATTTCAAGCCCTAAAGAAAACAACCTCCAACCTCAATTAATGTGCTCCTTGAAACTATCTTTCAAAAATGATGGAGAAAAAAGATATTTCCATCATAAAGAACATGCGAGGAAATTCACAACCTACAATCCAGTATTTGAATATGTTCTGAAGGACATTCTAGGAAGAGATAATTAAGATTGCAATTCCATGAACCCCAACAGAATGAATCCATCAGGCAAAGCAAACAGTTAAACAGAGGTGGGGAAAAGGGAGCCAACAACAGGAAAATAACATGACAGACATAATACATATTTGTTAAAACCATCAAGATAATGGTCTCAATTCACCATCAAAAGAAATAGACTAGCTGAATAGAAGATTCAACTATTTGCTGCATATAAAATATATTTAGTTCAAAAATAAGTTCATAGGCTGAAAATCAAGGAAGATAAAATAATATTCCCTTTGACAGGAACCCAGGAAAAGCATCGATAACTGTGCTATTTGCAGGCAAAGTGTATTTCAAGCCAAGATTTATTAGAAAAGACAAAGAAGGTCACTATATCTTTGTAAAGGGAACAATTCTAGAGGAAGGGGTAATAATCATAAATATTTATGCATCAAACACCAGTGTACCCAACTATATAAAACAAAAATTAAGGGACATGAAAAATCAAATAATCAGCAATACTATTATAATGAGTACTTCAATATCCCACTGTCACAAAAAGAGATCAATCAGCTAAAAAAAATGTAAAATGAAATACGAGAACTGAACCAAACTTTTGAACATATGGACATAAGTAGATGTCCACAGAATGTTACATCCCACAACATCAGAAGACACATTCTTCTCAACTCTGTATGGATCAAAATGGACCTCATATTAGCCCATAGAATGTGCTTAAGTAAATGCAAAGGAATGGAAATTATCAATTATACCATACATATTATCAAAACACAGTGTAATGAAATTGAAAATCCATGGCAAAATAAATCACATTTCCTCAAAAATCACTGGAAATTCAATAATATCTCCACCAAAAAACCAATAGGTCACAAGTGAAGACCTAATATTATTTCTCCTCAAACTCTTTAATTAAATTGAAAAGAAGTAATACTTTCAAATTCATTCCTGAAGCAAGTGTTTCCCTGATATCAAAATCAGGGAAGGACATAGCAAAGAAAGGCCAATCTGTCTTATTGAACAAAGCTGCAAAAATCCTCAGTAAGATACTGGCATGCAGAATGTTGCAAATTATCTAGAAGATGACACACCATGACCTGGCAGAAGTCATTCCAGTGATGCAGAGATGGCTCAACATATGCAAATCAATAAATGTAACACACCATACTCACTTAGTCCAGAACAAAATCTCTCAGTGAGTTGTTTGTTTGTATATAGGAATGCTATTGATTTTTGAGCATTGACTTTGATGCAAAGTCAATAGATGCAGAAAAAAAGTGTTTCACAAAGTCCACCACCCATTCTTGATAAAAAACAAACAGAAAATCTAAAATTTTAACTGAAAAGTTATTTCCATCTAATAAAGTCCATCTATAAAAAACCAAAAACCAGCATCATACTAAATGGACAAAAAAAAAATGAAAGCATTTACTGTAAAATCAAGAACAAGGTAAGGATGTCCACCCTTATTCAGTACAATTCTGAGAATAATAGCCAGAGGAATTAGGCAAGACAAAGAAATAAATGATATAAGTATAGGAAAGGAAAATGGTAATCTATCATTATTTGTGAGTGCCATGATGCTCTGAATAAGAGACCCCAAAATTTCCACCAAAAGACTTCTAGTTTTAATAATCAAATTCAGTTGCATGGTTGGATACAAAGTCAACACTCTCCACTATCACCACTGCTTTTCAATATAGTTCTGGAAACACTATCCAGGGCAAACAGACAAGAGAGAGAAATAAAAGGAATAAAGATAGGAAAGGAAGAAGTTAAACCATCGCTATTTGCAGATGACATGATACTGTATATAGAAGTTCCAAAAAACTTCATTACAAGACTACTAGATATAATAAACAAGTTCAGCAGGGTACCTGGATACTAAGTCAATGCTCAAAAATCAATAGCATTCCTATACACAAACAAACAACTCATTGAGAGAGAAATTATGGAAATATATTATAACATCTAAAAAACATCTAAACATCTAAACATCTGTACAATAACATCTAAAAAAATGAAGTACTTAGGAATCAACCTAACTAAAAAGTAAAAGATCTACATGCTGAAAATTATACTATGCTAAAAAGAGATTGAAGAGGATATTAGAAAATGGAAGGATAATCCTTGTTCTTGGCTAGGAAGAACCAACATTGTGAAAATGGCCATACTCCCAAAACTGTTATACAGATTTAATGCAATCCCAATCAAAATACCTCTGACATACCTCACAGATCTAGAGAAAACACTCCTACAATTCATTTGGAAACAGAAGAAACCTAGAATCGCAAAGGAAATTCTGGGCAACAAAGGCAAGGCAGGAGGCATAGCAATTCCTGACTTTAAACTATACTACAAAGCCACAATGATAAAATCAGCCTGGTACTGGCAAAGAAATAGACCTGAGTATCAGTGGAACAGATTAGAAGATGCAAACACAACTACAAAGACACTCAGCCACCTGATATGTGACAAAGGGGCTAAATACATTTACTGGAACAAAGATAGCCTCTTTAATAAATGGTGTTGGAAAAATTGGCTCTCCACATGCCAAAGACTGAAACTAGATCCATGCCTATCACCATGCACAAAACTAAAGTCTAAATGGATCAAAGACCTAAACATTAAAACAGAAACACTAAATCTGCTGGAAGACAAGGTAGGTAGAAGTCTTAGAGACATAGGGGTAGGCAGAGAATTCATCAACAAAATGCAAATTCCATGGGAAACACTTCAAAGAATCAACAAATGGGATCTCACATTATTTAAAAGTTTCTGCACTACAAAAGAAATCACAGAGTGAAAAGAAAACCCACAGACTGGGAAAGAATTTAAGCCAGCAACCCCTCAGACAAAGGACTTATATCCAGAACATGTAAAGAATTGAAAAACATCAAGCCCCCCATATTCAAAGACCCTCTTCAAAAATGGGCATCTGAGATGAACACACAGTTCTCAGATGAAGTTATGCAAATGGCAAATAAATAAATGAAGAAATGTTCACCATGACTGGTCATTCGAGAAATGCAAATTAACAACACTGAGATTCCACCTTACTCTGGAAAGAACAGCTGCCATTGAGAAATCAACTGATAACAAATGTTGGCGAGGCTGCGGGAAAAAAGGAACACTGCTCCACTTTTGGTGGGAATGTAGACTAGTGCAGCCACTATGGAAATCAGTATGGAGAATTCTCAGAAGACTAGGATTGGAAGCTCCATTCAATCCAGCTATTACCCTCCTGGGTATTTTCCCAGAAGAACTTAAAAGTTCATATCACAATGATATATGTGCACCCATGTTCATAGAAGCACAATTTGTGATAGCTAAATCTTGGAAACAACCAAGATGCCCATCAACTGCAGAGTGGATGAAAAAGATGTGGTATTTTTATACAATGGAATGTTAGCTATAAAAAAATATGATCTTGAGGCCTTCATAGGCAAATGGAGACAACTTGAGACTATCCTCATTAGTGAAATAAATAAGAATCATATTTATAAATATCACATTGTGTCTCTAGTGTAAAAAGTAATAAGTACTGTAAGAATAATAAAACCCCAAATGTGTAATTGCTATTGTAAAAAAGAGAGAAGAAGTAATTACTTGTAGGGATATAACTGCATGTATGTTTGCGTGTGTAAAATAGATGATCATATTGCTGAATCTTAGTTGTATCATTGAGCAGAACTGTTTTCAGTCTCACTATTTGAATGTCTACTATATAACCTTTAATTTTGTAACTTGAACAACTATAACCTAGATGACAATATGTAACTTATCAACTAGTGATTTCTTGGTGTTTTTTCTTTTTTTCTTTTAGTATTCTGTATTGTTGCTACCCTTTTTTCTGTTTTGCTTTTTTTTCTCTTTAAATAAAAGTTTTTAAAATGTGTAATTGCTATTGTAAAAAAGAGAGGCAATAGGAAATGTTATAAAACATATAACTGCATATATATTTAAGTGTGTGTGCAATTGATAACTATATTTCTAAGTTCTTGTTGGATTGTTGAACAGATCTGTTTGCAGTCTCACAGCCTGAATGTCCCCTTTGTATGCTTTAATTTTGTAACTTGAACAATTATTTCTAAAAGAACAATATGTAATTTATCAACTAGTGATTTCTTACTGTTTATCTTTTTTTGAAATTCTGTAGTATTTCTACCCTTTTTCTGTTTTTTCTCTTTAAATAAAATTTAAAAAAAAAAAACAGCCACAAAGCAAAAAAACAAACAAACAAAGTCAACACTGAAAGATCAATAGCATTCCTGTACATAAAGAACAAACTAGCTGAAAGAGAAGTTAAGGAAAGGACACCTTTCACAAGAGCATCAAAAAAAACTGAAATAAATATTTAAGAATCAATCTAACAAAGGAAGTAAAAGACCTCTACATGGAAAACTACAGTACTTTGAAAAAGGAAATCAAAGAGAATATCAGAAAATGGAAAGATGGCCTTTGCTCATGGGTAGGAAAAACTGATATAGTGGAAATGGCCATACTTCCATAATTATTGTACAGATTTAATGCAAAACCAAATAAAATTTCAACAGTATATCTCACAGAACTAGAGCAAACAATCCTAAAATTCATTTAAAATCAAAAGAGGTCTAGAATATCAAAAACAACACTAGGTAATACAGACAAGGCAGGGATATCACAATCCCTGACTTGAAATTATACCACAAAGCTACTGTTATAAAAACAGCATGGTACTGCTAAAAGAAAAAAGATACAAGGATCAGTGGAACAGATATAAAAACAGTTCCATACATACTTAGTCACCTTATTTTTGACAAAAGTTTCAAACACCTTCCCTATAAGAAAGATAGACTGTTTAATAAATTGTGCTGGAAAACCTGGCTTTCCACATGCCAAAAATTAAAACTAGACCCATGTCTTTCATCATGCACTAAACTAGAATTGAAATGTATCAAAGATTTAAATATTAAAACAGAGACACTAGATTTGCTGCACGATAGGTTAGGTAGAACTTTTGAAGATATTGGGGTAAGCTGAGACTTTATGAACAAAATTCTGGTTACACAGGAGCTATTACAAATAATTAACAAAATTCCAGTTACACAGAAACTATCACAAATAATTAACATCTAAAAGGCTTTTGTACAGCAAAAGAAACCAACAAGAGAGAGAAGAGACCACCCACAGTGTGGGAGAAATTTTTTCCAGTTGATTCTCAGACAGAAGAATAATATTTATAACGTAAAGAACTAAAAAAAAAAAAGACCTTTATCCCTAAATTTAAAGACAAAATCCAAAAATGAACATTGATGCAGACAGACACTTCGTAGATGAAGAAGTAAAAATAACAAATAAATGCATGAAAAAAAATGTTCAGCATCTTTGGTCATTCAAGAAATGCAAATTAAAATAACACTGAGATTCTATTTCATCTCCAAAAGAGTGACAATTATCAAGAAGTCAAGCAGTAGCCGGGTATGGTGGCTCACACCTGTAATCCCAGCACTCAGGAGGCTGAGGCAGGAGGATTGTTGTGAGTTCGAGACCAGCCTGGGCTACAAAGTGAGCTCAAGGCTATTCAAACTGCATAGCGAGACCCTGTCTCAAAAAGCCAAAAATTAAAAATAAATAAATAAATTTTAAAAAAGTCAAGCAGTAACAAATGATGTCAGGGTTGTGGGGAAAAAGAAGCCTCTTCCACTGTTGGTAGAAGTGTACACTGGTGCAACCATCATGGAAATCATTGTGGAGAGAGGTTCCATTTGATCTGTCTATTCTACTTGCTGTTTTCCTGGGATAATTAAAAGCATCATACCACAGTGATATATGTACATTCATGGTTATAGTGACATAGTTGGTCTAAATCTTTGAAACAGCCCAAGTGCCCGTCAACTGATGAATAGATACAGATATTCAGCTTTTATATAATGGAGTACTACAGTGCCACAAAGAAGGATAAGCTTGAGACATTTTAAATGGATACACCTCGATGCCATTCATTTAAATGAAATGAACCAAACACTTGTTGTAAATACTGTATTATCTTTCTGGTGTGAGAAACTGAAAGTGTATATGAGGTCAAAATGTGTAACAGATACTGTGAAATAGAAAGAAAATGTTCAATGGAAGAGAAACTAAAAAGGGGAAGGGGGGAAGGGAGAGAAGGGAAAGAAAAGTATGATGAGAAAAGAAAGGAAAAATGGAACCAAAACTTTTGTAAATAAGGAGAGAAGAGAGGTTACAGGGAATGCAGGTGAATGGGAAAAAGGAGCAGTGATTATCAGTGTCTAATATGAAAGGAAATAAATTGAGAATTATTCAATCTTTTTTTTTTTTGAGACAGCGTCTTGCTTTGTATTTCAGGCTGGTCTTCAACTCTCTATGGAGCCCATGCTGGCCTCAAAATTGCAGTTACACTTCTGCCTCAGCCTACGCAGGTCTGGCATTACAGGCGTGTGTCAGCATACCCAGCTTATTCAATCTCTAAACCACCTTGTCCTATAGAGTTGATTGGTATCCTTCAAGAGTAAATGTGAGGATTTGAGATTCTGTTAACATATAAAGGCATATTCTGCAGCAAATCTGGGAGAAGGAGACCAAGAAATGGAGGGAGGGTGTGAGAGCAAAAAAGGATAAAAAAGAAATATAATGTGTTATATACATGTACTACTTTGCCACCATCAATGCAATTAATCATTAGTTACTGTAAGCACATACCAACAAAAATATTGAAATAGAAAATCTGCTATAAAGTCTCACCTTTTCTTTACTTGTGTGTGTGTGTGAGTGTGTGTGTCTGTGTGTTTCTTTTTGTCATTATTTTTGGACTGTAAGAGGGCTTCATATTTTCCATGGTATTTCTTAAAAATTTCTCTCCTCCTGTTTTCTTTTCTTCATTCAAGTTAATGTGAGTGTTTAATATGTTTCAGGCACTATGTTAAGCACTGTGAAGAGATTAATAACATAATTTCTTTCCCTTGCACAGAAAATTGTGAAAGTGGTACATGTGAAATAAGAGGTCCAAAATAGTTATGAAAAAATGTTATTTTTTACAGTGTAAGTTTCTCAAATGCAAGCTTCAATAAAGTGGTGACCCTTCCTTCCTTCCTTCCTTCCTTCCTTCCTTCCTTCCTTCCTTCCTTCCATCTTCCTTTTTCTCTTTTCTTTCTGTAATGCTGAGGTTTAGTCGAGGGCCTCACCCATGCTAGACAAGTTACTCTGCCCCTGAACTACATAATCATTTTAGTAGGTAATATTTTAGATGAACCTAGAAAAAAATGAGCAATTCTTAGACGAACAAATAGTAAGCATAAGGTGACAGTGATTGCAGGCAGGTAGAGCCATGTGTATAAGGAAAAGCATATGAGAATGTAAAATTTAAGCATTTATTAGAACTGCAGTGTTGGGTAACATATGAGAAAACAGCAGTGAAAAGATCATAAATTGTGTGAATTCCATAAACCATGTAAGAGATAATAGTGCTTGAATTAAGCCAATATCAAAAATGAGTAAGAGGATGAGATGTGTTTCAGAAAAGAGGACGAAGAAACTAGGTTGGCAGTTGAACCAGGAAAAAAAATCAAAAGAGATGTTCAGATTTTCTAAGGTGGGGGAAGAAAAGCAACCATTTCAGGACATGGCGTATATACTGGAATCAGGAAGAGAGAACACATTTCACCTAGAAGAGTAGATAGTTAAGTTTCTGACACCCGCTTTAGGTAAGCTTGAGAAATTCAAGAGAGAGAAGTGAGCAGAGGAACCGTGCTGACACTTCCCATCATCATTCTGCAATGGAAGCCATGAGTTTACATGGGACGTAAACTCAAGGGCAGATACACAGCAGCACAGATTGGGCAAAACAACATTCAATAAATCTACGTAGAAATAGGTGCCCAGTAAAGAGGAAAGGCTGAAGCAAAGGTGCAAAAGGCAGCAGCTGACAAAAGCATGCAGAAAACAAGGTAGAAATGAACACAGGAATGAACCAGGATCCTTAGTAGCATCCTATGGCAGAGATAAGGAAATGAAGGCTGAAAAGAATGAATAAATGTTGAGAATGAAGACTGTGTTGGTTATAAGAGTAAGAGCAACTTGAGTGGAAAATGAGGGCGATGGGGTAGGAGCAGGTCTAACGCAGGCTGCAGCAGGGCAGGGCGAGCAGAGATTTTATTTATGCTGCATTTCGCTTTGTTCTTATATTCTCTTGCTCTGTTTTTGCTTTTCTTTGTGAAAAAAATAGCACCATATTTGATTTACAGCCAAGGGAAAATTTCCTGTAGCAAGAGAAACATTGAAGATTCAGAAAAGAGAAAATTGCAAGTGGAGAAAATCCCCAGAAAGTGTGAAGAAGATGTACATCTAGGTCAGCAGTGAAGGGCTTGGTCTTACGGGAGCAGCAGTATTTTCACCTGTGAATATGGCATTCTGGACGTAAATGTGGAGTTTCTAAGAGACCCAGGACAGGGATGAGAAGAGAGTTCTGGATTAGCAAGTCTCATTTCCTCTGTGCTTTTGAAAATGTGTGTAAAGGGTGAGTGTCACTCAGGACAGGATAGCACAGGAAGTTTGATAGTCATGAAGAAAGTTTACGTGCTGGGGAGTTGGGAAAGAATGGCCCCCTAGAGACCCTAAAACTTCAGGAAAAACCAGAACTCATATATGTATAGAAGCCATGTTCTAGATTATTCTCCGTAAGTATATTTTTTCTATATCCACATCTATAATTTCGAAAGTCAGAACATAGTAGGAAACGCAAAAGATGCAGGGTTGAAAAAAACAGGAATTTTAAAGCCATAAATGATGAGAAAATAGTAGCCAAATTCAGCGCATTGTGTCACTAGGGATCTGAATGGGATAGAAAAGGTGATAAATTCAGAAGACGGCAAACAGACTGAACTAAAAGGAAGAAGTCAATAGAGAGGGCCATCAAACCGGAATTAAGCGATGGGATTGACTCTGTAATTGAGAGTTAACTGGGGCTGATTACTTTAATCTCATACATGTTCTATCCACTTACCTTGCAAAACTGTCAGGCTTTTTAAGTACAGTAGAGAACTATGGGTGAGACTGTATACAAGAAAATGTGCTTTGCTCTCTTATGAGAAAAAGCAAGAGTCATAATGAAAAGCCTTCCTATTACTACTCCAGAAATTGTGTATAGGAATGGGGTCAACCAGAGGGACCCGCTGAGAATGAACATGCTATTATTTATTGTCTTGAAAATCCAATTTCATCTTCTATCAGAGATCAAGCTACTTCTATTTTATGGTAAACACAGAAACTGCCTTACAGAAAATTACTATTTTAACAGGTGCAGTATTACACTGAATGGTGACTTAAAAATTGGCTTCATGACTAGTATTGTGCCCACATCACCCATTTAAATAATCTCTTTGGATATATCCTTACACATAAACATTATTAAAGGATATGCTTACATTATGTTTAATCACAGGATATTCAGGAAAACATCTCTGCCTAGATGAACTTTAACCACTTAATACATTTTGCCTTGTTTATCTTTGTGGCTGATCAGATCATCACATAGAAGATAATTTGAATTATTTTATACAGAAAAGGAAGAAGAGCCATAATAATAGTTTATGAAATTATAATAATATTACTGCTATGACACAAAGATCAGCTCTTCATTCATCAAAAAATACTTATCTAGCATCTGGCAGGTATGAGACTGAGGCTTTGTGCTAGGTAATGTGAAAGGCATCTGTACACAGTATTAAAAATATCTGCAGTAAGCATTCCTCAAATATTAGCTTTAACAGCAGGAGCAGTTCTTTAATTGACTGCAGGATAACATTTGCTAGAAGGTATGTACCAGTAGAACCAAGGTTTTGTTTCATTCATGAATCATTCTTCCCCTACAAGTTCAGCCCAACCAATAATATTTGTTTGGTATATGTCTGAAAGAGTTGAGTACCAGGCTTGCACTTGGCAGAGTGAGGTAGCAGTGTGCTCTGATAATATTTACCAAGGTAAGTAAGTAGAGGATGGTGCATACAATTGAGCATGGTAAGTAATGAAAGCTGCTGCCTTAGGCATCATCAGGACTGAGAGGAAGAAAACCTGTATCTTTACGTATTTCTGACCTCAGAATGAAAATTTACATTACCTGCAATTGCAACTACAGGAGAGATTTTGCAGTAGTGTTAGCATGATGTGTGAATTTGTCATCAACACAAATTATAAAGCAATTATCACATTAAACATGTTATATTGCACAAAATAACCTACTGCTCATTTCAAATTATGGTAGTTACTCTACTCACTCCTAGGAATTTTCTTAACAGTTAAAACATAAAAATATATACTTCCATAATGGTTTTCATTTTTAATTCTATGTGCTTTGTTTTATTCTTTAAAAAATATTATCTCAACAAATGGTACTGGCATGGCTTCTTTGTATTGATGATCACAGTACTTCTTCTTTCCTTCCTTCTGGGTTCCTTTCCAATTGATCTTATGACCTCTCACATCCAGAAACTGACCTTTTATCTACTGGAGTCTGGTCTGGCTTTATGACTTATTCTGATAAACAGAATCCTACAGATAAGATACTGTTTCTGGGCTTTAGCCTTATAAAGCTGTGGAACTTCTCTCTCTCTCTCCCCCTCTTTCTGTCTCTCTTTCTGTGTCCACTCCCATCACATGAAATAAAAGCTAATTTTCTTGAAGTGGGAGACATTTCAAAGTAAGGGGCCCCGCTCTGGCCAGTTTCAGCTGCAGACATGTGAGCAAGGTGATCTCAGATTATCTTACGCTAGGTGGGATTCTTGATGTTGTCAAAAGAGGGGTCCCAGTTAGATCAGCAGTTCTGCAACTGAGCAAAGCCCACACCACCAGCACACACCACTGTGAGTAAATGAGTGGGTGCTGTTTGGGTCACTACCTTTTGCGGTGGTTTATTAGGTAGCACCGCACATCAGAAAAAGTTTGGGGTCCGCCTGACTCCCAGATGTTCCCATGGCCCGAGTTCCCTGAAAGTGTAGATGCTGCTTACCTGGGTGTCTGGCTGTAGGCTTAATACTCCAGAATCTAAAGGGTTTATCAGTTGGCTACCCCTAGTCTGATGTTTTTCCTTTAAAAAATTCTATGACTTTTTAAAGCATAGAAATGCACAAGAAATAAAACCATTAATGGTTAAAATTATGTTGAACTTAATGGAAGATGGTAAATACTTTTTTTTCCCATTTTGCCATTTTATCTTTATATAGTTTAGATTTTTATAAATAATTTAATTTCACTTGAATAATTATTATTTGAGAAAAATGTAGGGGTCTTATTTTGTATATGTTGGTTTTTTTCATTGGTTTGTTTCTTTTTAGTGCTGGGTATCAAACCCAGGGCCAAGTGTATGATAGACAAGAAATCTTCCAGTGAGCCACAGCTGCAAACCTTAGCAGCTTTCTTTTGTATCTCAAAAGAAGAATGTAATACGCTATGATTTTAAGCTTATCATAACAATTATTTTATGCAAACTTTTTAGAAAGGAAGTGAGATAAAAATCATATTTTAAATAACATATCCATATCTGTTTAGGGTATTTAAGAACAGAGTTAGATAGCACAGGTAAAAAGTCAAGCAAATATTAGAATACAAGCCAGATAGGGTACTGCACACTTGTAATTCCAGCACTCAGGAGGCTGAGGCAGCAGGATTGTTGAGAGTTTGAAGCCACCTTGGGCTGCAGAGTGAGTTCAAGGCCAACCTGAACATTTTTGTGTTTCCAAAACTGCTAGAGATCAAATTAGATGAGACGTGAACACGCTCCCTGCATTGAGAGAATCGATGGCTACTGGAAACCTTCAGAAGAGTTTCTGTGGAATGCTGGAGTAGAATTTGTATGACAGTATATGGAGGCATAAAACAGCCATAAGATCACTGCTGTAGTCAGGGGTTGTGGGGAGAAGAATGACAATCAGGATGCAGAATTTATAATATTATTTTATGATGGTCACCTAGAGTAAAACACAAGAAAGTGCAGGAAATCTGTCCACAACACTAAAGACCCAGAATATTCAGCCAAGGGCCTGGATCCCACAGCAATGTCCTGCATGAGTCCAGATGAAGACCTAGAGCCCATGACAATGCCTCCCACAAGTCCAGCTGGAGGCCTAGCACCCATGAGAAGGACTCACACCAGTCTGTTTTATGGATCTGTGCTAGGAAGACCCAAAGGTCAGCGGTGGAAGCTACAAAGTCTATGCCAGTGGGGTGAAAGAGCTGTGCTGGTAGCTTGACGGTTCTTCGCTGGAGCTGAGAAGTCACACTGTTGGGACCAGGGCCAGGGTTGTCCTGAAAAGCACCACAGCCATCTCAGCGACACACAGGTCCTGAGCTCCTCTGAAGATAATAACAATCCAGTATATTGGCCAGGAAGCCAATGTGAAAAGTTTCATCTGGAGATTAAAAGGTACACATCTTCCCCTTTGGAGCCAGGAAGCGATGCTTGATGTAAGGACCAGAGCTCCCCCAAAGTGAATCACAGCCACTGTCACCAACAAGGTCCCGAGCTCCTCAGATGACAATGGTCCAACTCATACTGGGGAAGCTAGTCATGATGAGCTCCTCCAGGAGAACCAACAGATTGAAACAGCAACACTTAGAAAAACCAAAAACTCCTAGCTCTTCTCCAAATCTCTATTTATGCTGGCAACTTTCCTCAGGTGGAACATCTACACTCAGCACCATGCTGATTTAATTCAGCTGTTGTTAAGTTGACCACCAGTTTTTAATCCATAACCGTCTTGGAGATCCAAGTGCACATAGCTATTTCCAGAAGTTTGACTAAATTGACAATTATAAACAGTACTGTGTACTTACCAGGGCTCAGACTGTGTACTTGGTGTTTCATGTGCTTTGCCTTTTCTGTCTCCTGCAATAATCCTGTGAGCCAGGAACTGTATCTACGTCCTTTTACTGGTGAGAAAACTGGGGCTCAAAGAAGTAACAGACTCAGTGTCATCCACAGGGCAAAAGGAGCAATCAGAATCAAAGCCATTCATTCCAGAGCTGGGTGTTGTAGGGTACAACACTGAATCAGCCGAATTGTCAAGGTGAGAATGATAGTGTTGAAGAGACAGAGAAAGGGAAAGGGAAACAGGGCAAGGTTTTTCACTGACTAAAGAGGATTGTCACATGTCTTAATGCTGATGAGAAGTTATTTAGCATAGAGAAGTGTGATGTTACTGCAGTGATAATCACTAGCCTGAGAGCTGGGTGGATGTGGCAGAGTAAGCACGGAGGGACTGGCCTTGGCGAAGAGGAGGGGAGTCTCTGCAGAAGAGTGAATGAAACTAGAATAAGACCAGTTGTACGCAAGTTTGGACACTTTATTACAGAAATCAAAGTAGCTGCCTATTGTTCTCCATAGATATTTGCTAAACTTCACATACTTTGTAAAATTTCAAGATCATCTACTTGGGGGACAGATGAGTTAAAATGTGTAGAGAACTGCAAAAGTGTTTGATAGCAACACTGTGAAAAGGAGGAAGAATTGGAAAACCTAGTAGAATTGCTAAGCCGTCTGGGAGCCTGTTCGAAGTTGAGGTCTGACTTTATAGATGCAGGACATTTTACGAGATTTTCTCTGTCTCTATTCCACAGTCTAGGATTTGCCTGAAGAAGAAAAAAACTTAATAACCGAGAATGGGAATTTTCCCAGACATAAATAATGTATAATTCAAGAGGTCATAACATGTAGGTAATTGATGAGAAGGACTGGAATGAACTTGGGGGTAGAAAGAAATGTCCAGCGAATGGGGAATTTGGAGCAGCCTGCAGATGAGGGTTCCAAGACACGCTCAACAGAAATGGAATAGTAGTTGGAGCCATTTCAAATCATGGAGAGCTCCAGTGGACAGCCTGGGAGGAGGAGGTCAGGGAAGAGGAGAGTATCTGAGAACCCAGGGATTTGTTACATTGTTACCATTGTAGACCACGTGGAGGTAGACAAGATAGGAAACCGGGTATCACAAAGAATGAAGGAACCATAGGGTGAGAACTATGGTGGAGTCTACACTGAACATTAGTCATGAAAGACAAAATTTTTCTATCATGAATAAGGACAAGGAACTGGACCCAAAGGAAAATAACCCACACAACGCCTCTGAATCCAGAGTAGACTGTATTTGAGAGACTGATTGACTTCTTTTGGATAAAATCCAAAATAATCATGACAGAGTCAGAGAGCCGGTTTCAGCTGAAGTATGGATGTTGCAGGTATAGAGGAGCTTCTTGATGGTGAGGTAAGTTTTCTGAAATTCCAGTGAAGTGATTTGTCAGGAAAGGAACCAGAAAGTGCACACAGGACAGAGGGTGCTCAGGTCCTTGTTGGGCTAAAAGTCACGCGAGTAAAGATGGCAAGACAGGCTTGGGGTTTCGAAAGTCACTGTGAGAAACAGTTTTACTGCAGTACTCCCTCGAAATATTGAGTAGTCACACGGAGTTCAGCTGTGACCTGAGTGAGAGGGAAACCCAATGGCCATGCGGTGGGGAGGGCATTTCTCTTCCTCCCCTTCTGGAGGAGACTAATGTAGCAACAGTAAATGTGGTGTCTGTAGGCAGAAGGGAGCAGGGAAGCTGGGGTCACCTGCAGGGAGAGGTACAGTCCAGTGACTGAAGAACCCACCTTGCCAAGTTCAGGATCTGCCTTAAATTAGCGGTGCACATCCTGTCAGCCTGCCCGGCAGCCTAGGTGGCCCACAGCTGTAGAAAATTGTCCTACTGAAAACATCCTTCCACTTCTCTATTTGTGTACATTTATAATTAATTTACTTAGGATAAATTCCCAGAAAAGAAATTTTGATATAAAAGGAAATGGATAATATTAGTGCTTTTAGTATATATTTCAGATGTCCAGTTATGAGGTTTTCATTACTTTCCATTCCTTCTTACAGTGAGAGACTTCTTTCCACACTCTTTTTTAACATAAGGTTTTAAAGATTTTAAAATCTTTGCCATTGTAATAAGCAAAGTTGGACCGCCTACTTTTGTTTAGCTTGCGTTTTTAAATTACGAGGTTGAACGAGGATTGTTTTTGCTTTCATTTATTAACGGTTCATTTATATGCTTCACACATCCTTCTATTGAGATTTTGTTGTCTTCTAATAGCTTTCTTAAGACCTCGCTGTGTAAATATTAGCACTCTACCTGCTACATTAAAAATATATACCTAATGTACTGCTTGTTTAAGTTTTAATTGACTAATAGCTATTTTAAATTTTTAGTGTGGAAAATATGTTTCCTATTCTTCCAACTTGATGCTCAGGCTGTGTTTTCATCTTTGGAAGGTAGAAGCAGATCCTGCTTGAGAATTTCATCCTAAACAGGGAATTACCAGTGCTTCTGCTTTCCGTCACCTAAAATTATAGTGTATAAAAGGAAGTAGAAGACTCCTTTCTCAGCGAGCACTTTTGGGTATGCTGGATATTCAAAGTTTTGATCATAGTTTTCTTTGAGATCATCATTTTCTGCCATAAGTATAACAGATATATGTAAATACTTATCGACCTTGGTGAAATCTTTTTTGTTTGTTTTTCAGTAGAGCAGTGGAAATGACCTATTTGGGAGCAATGAGAGGCAAAGCACAGGCAAGCTTGAGTATCTGCCCTTCTGTGCAGCACAAAGCACCAGTCAGCCAGTAAATATGCAGGAAGGAAGCATAGCTCTTGAGGAAACTTCCTGTGAATGAAACGTAACAAACAGCTGGTTCTAGAGAAGGGTGCACAAGAACAGTCTAGATTTGGCTCATGCTGCTTTCAGACCTGCTTGTTGGTGTGCAGGCCTTTCTCCCAAGTTGTTTTTAAATCAAGAAATAATCACTCAGTCTGACCTTATTCCATACTCATACTGTTGCATAATTTAATGGTTTTAAATACACACCCTATTGTAAGTTCAAATATCTCAAGGGTAAACACTTTTCAGTTCCTTCAAAGTCAATTTTTTCAATATGTTCCCAAAGATTCACTGAAAATTATCTTAAGGTTGTTGTTTGCTTGTGCATTTAATTTTTTAAAAAACATTTTCTGCATCATAGATCAGCATGCTAAAACAAGTAATGTCAGAGACAAGGTATGATATTCATATAAGTGATGCCCATGAGAGAAAAGGGAAGAATAAGAGAGGGTGGTAAATTGGATGGGTATGAACAAAAGATGATATATGCAAGTATGAACTGAAATTCACTCATTTATACAATTAACATACATTAATTATTGTATTAATAACAACGAATAAATGATTCCCAAGATTGTTGGATTAATTTAGATCTCTGCTTTCAGAAATTCATACTATAAGAGAAAAGTGTATTAGCTAGTGACAAAACAACACGAGAATTTCCATCTCATCTATATGAAAATGATATTTGCTGTATAATAACATCTATTAAATGAAGTCAACCAAAGTTTACAAAATGGTGCATTTAGGGTCCTTGACCGCTTTGTGAGTTCATTTCTGTGACTCGGTTTTACAGTCCTCAGTTCACTTAGCTTTATTATTGGCTCAAGATTTGTAAATCTTTTCCAGATGATCAACTTGCTATGCTAAAAGCCTTTTCATCAACCTGCTGTGTACTCAACTGGATATTACAGATGAAGTGTTGAGATTTTTTCCTCTGGAGTTCACATTCTGACTGGAGTATCACTTAATTGAGAAAAAAAAAATCCATTTTGAGTGTAAATCAGCTTTATAGAACAGAGCGTTTACCTGGCAGTGTTAGGCCTTGACTTCAGTCCCCAGCATTGGAGAGAAGGAGACAGAGCCGTGGCGGGAGAGGAGGGAAAGAGGCATCGGAGAGGGAGGCAGGAGAAAAGAACCCAAAAATATTTAAAGATAGATATTGAAATAACAACTCTGATAGAGAACTATTCAAAGTTCTCTGTGAATGCTATAAACGTGGGAGCCATATCTTATTTGTTAATGTTTAACCATATGTTCATCAGGTATGTTTTGTGTTCGTGTAGTTTGTCTGTAAAGAAGCCAGGGACTTTAAGATTCTTCTATCCCGAGGTGTGCATGAAACTACACAAGTGGCATTGGTAAGGGTGGAATAAATTGTCATCTCCAATCGTTAGTTCCGTGTCTAAAGCTCCTGTAACTAAAGACAGATAAGCAAGAGGAAAGCTTACAAATGTACTTCATGTATGTTTTACGTGATAACAAGGCTTCAGAATGAACAACCCACTA
Organism: Hydrochoerus hydrochaeris; assembly: GCA_004027455.1. Classification (NCBI taxonomy): domain Eukaryota; kingdom Metazoa; phylum Chordata; class Mammalia; order Rodentia; family Hydrochaeridae; genus Hydrochoerus; species Hydrochoerus hydrochaeris. The sequence continues at coordinate 281,294 of PVLA01001080.1, forward strand.
AGTTAAGAATCCTACATCATCTTATACTTAGGTACAATGAACAGTGCACAGGAAGGAGGAAATACAATCGGGCTAAAGAGGTCTGGTCTATAGGTAGAACACCGAGACTGGAGGGAGTGGAAGGAGTTCTGTTTATTCAGAATCTTCCCTACGTGTCCTTTTGTCTTTAGAGATAAAGATGTTTCTTTTCTCCAGATAGAACACCTTTCGAATGGGAATCTTATTTCCTACTTCAGGGAAAAAAGCAAGGGAAAGGTAAAATAAATGGTTATGTTTTGCATATTAATGTCCTCCAGAGACTCTCTCTCCCTCTCTCACTCTCTCTCTCCCCTCCTTTCAAGTCCCAGTCATCCATGATGAAATAGTTTTGCTCCTCCATATGTTCCCCACCATGATGACTTGACTCACTAAAGGCCCAATTAGGCCTAGGGCCAATTAGACAGGGATTGGAACCTCTAAAAATTGAGTCAGACCCAGTCTTTTCACTTTAAAGGTCTATTGTCTCAGGTATTTTATTACAGTAACAGAAAGCTGACCTGTGTGCTTCTACAGTTTCTCATACACTATGGGATACCATGTCCTGAAACCTGTCACACTTAGCACACAAAACTCTCAGCTCTAATCTTGTCTTGTCTACACTTATTTATTTTATTTCTGCTTTAGCACCTCATTCTCACTTATTATTTCTGAACAAATAACTTTTTAAGGTACATTTTTGTTCTTAACTCCTAAAGATTTTGGCATAGCAGCTTTCGATGCCTAGAATATAATAATCAAATGTAGCATTATTTTTGACCCTGTCTGTTCTATTCATTTCTAACCAATACAGGTCTTCTCTATAAAGCCTGACTTGAGCATATTTAGTTGTGCTCATGTAGTCTTTTATAGTATGTTTTTACAATCTTCACTTTATTGTGTTATCATCATTGAATTCAAAGAAATAATGATTAGTCAGTTGATATCATGATGAATTAATGAGAAACTGACAGGGATTGAAGTGTAAGAATGAGCGAAAGGACTATATCAAAAGTGTGCGTGAGGGGCCAGGGATTTAGCTCAAAGGCTTAAGCACCTGCCTGGCAAGTGTGAGGTGGTGAGTTCAATCCCCTGTACCAAATAAATAAATAAATAAATAAATAAGGGTCAGTGGTTTAGCTCAGTGGCCTAAGTGCCTGTTTGGCAAAGATGAGGTTGTGAGTTCGATCCTTGGTACAAAGGAAAAAAAAAAAAAGGCATGTGGGGTCAAGGCTACAGCTGGCAGATGTGAGGCCCTGAGTTCCATTCCTGGTACATCACCCCCAACAACAGCAACAAAAAATGTATGTGATGCTGAAGAAGAGTACTAACTGTGTGTGTGTGTGTGTGTGTGCGCGTGCACGTGTGCACAGAGTTGCTAGTACATGGGTTGTACATAAAAGAGAGGAGCTGCTGAAGATCTAGGGCTCAGCCTTTTGCTTAGCCTGATAGCCTGAGACTCACACAGCCTCAGCAGTCAGACTTCCCAGTCCTCTTGCCAGAAAGACCGAGCACCTCCAACAGGCCCGCGGCACGCACTGCCTTCCGCTCCCGGTGACAAGTTCCCTTCCCTCATCTTCAGCAGAACGGAAGGTGGGAACAAGGCATGGACAAGCTCAATCAGGCATCCTCCATCGCTTTAGTATGAAAGATATCGCTAAAGCAGAATTCTGAGAGGGCGCTGGATAAAAACTTTATTTTACCGGAGTGCTTTAGCAACACTGCCTTGGAGAGGAATTGAAAAGATACGATGAAAGTGGAAATGATTTTTCATCTTTGGAAAAAGAAAAGATTATCTTGAGTGAAAGAGTAAACAGTATCTGTGAACCAAGTTTCATACATGTTAGAGATCTCCAAATACAAAAGAAAATATGTGCTTCCTCAGAAAATCATGCCCCACTGCTCTTTACCTATTCTTTTCTAATCAATGTTTGCTCCCAAAATGTATCACACAAAATGAGAGCATAAGGTGTAACTAGGATACATGGCTTATTTTTTACTTTGCGGGCTAGGACTCCCTCTGCTCAGGCTTGATAAGTCTGTAACTTAAACTGAGTTCCCCTGGTTGTATGATAACACACTTTGTTTTCATGAAAAATAAATAGTTCATCTCTCTATGTGTCCAATCTTCAACTCGTAAGGGAATTGTGAATTTTCAAAGAACTCCCATGACGGCGTAACAACCTACAGTCTCATAGGCTAAAACATCTGTTCATCTCTATACACTCAATGATTTGGCCTCTGAAAACACGAGATGTAACTGCTAATTTAACTTTCACCATGGTAAATTCATGAGCAGACAATTTTCAAAATGACTAAAGACAAAGCATGTTAAAATAGAAATTAACCAGTTAAAAGCAGAAATTAACCAATTACAATTTTATGTGGCAGGCATGTTTATAATTATTATCTTATTTAGAACCTACCATCAGCTCAGTAGGTACGTATTATCATGTGCATGTGATAAATAAGGAAACTTGGCTGAGACAGTCTAAGCAACGCTCAATTATGCGGCTATTCTGCACTGTCTTCTAAGAAATGTTAATTATTTTAATGGTATCAATCAACAATGCATTTTGCACTGCAATTTTGTAAAAAGAGGTGGTAAACATAATTTAATATGTTTTTTGATGACTCAACCCACCATTTCCAGAAGCAGTTATTAGGTTGTTTGTAATATGTTGGCGCATGAAGAGGAAAAGGCTATATTAAGTGTAAATTCTCTTACAGATCCCAACTTAATTCATAAGTGAATTCTAAAGATTGATTTTAATGGGTTCTCTTTCCCGTCTCTATCACTAGCTGTCATTTTACTTTGCTCTCAAAACATTAGCCACTGGCAATGCAACCTATGCTGCATGAAAATTCTACGTCCATTCCTCCATATACTAGGAAACTAGATAAACAAATGTACTGCATTGTGTTTCAGAATCAAGAGTAAATGGATCCTAGTGAGCAAGAGGAGAGATTTCTGTGGTCCCACAGTGCACAAAGGATTTGCATAGCTTTGTGTGTTTAGAGTTTCTTTAATTGATAGACATGTTACTTCTGAGCTCAAATATTACCCCTTATACTGGTGTTTCATTTCTTGTTCCTGCACTGTACCCCTAGTCCCCACCACACCCTCAGTTTCCCCTTTTGATTTTTGCATGGTCTTTAGTCAGGATCCCACCTTGCCTTGTCTTTCAGACCCAGTACGGCAGATTCATTATTTTGTTCATTTTTTATTCATCATATAAACTAAAAACTGATGAATGTGAACTCTATTAAATTTTTGGTACATATCTTTTCATATCTGGGTTTCAGTAAAGACCTATTTGAAATCAAAAAAGATAATCATATCACCCACAACTAAACGATAATGACTACTCTCTACTGGGAGCCTAAGTAGGCCAGCAATTTACATGCACCATCTCACTTAATCCACATACAATGGCAAGGCAGACACTAATAGTATTATTTTAAAGGTAGAGAGGGTGGGGTCAAAGAAATTAATTAAATTTTTAGATTCTTTTATAGTTTGCAAAGGATAGAACTGGTATTCACAACTATGGTTACTGAACTCTAAAGGGTTATTTTATTGTGCCAAACTGTGAACACACATGCACATGCATACACACCCACCCACACGAATTTAGTACATGGAAATTTATACACACTTTGAAAAATTATGTGATATATAAATATATGTATATATATTGCATTTATAGTATATGAGTATCTTCGTATGGCATAGCACACCTCGGATATACCGTGAGAACTTATATCTAGACTAATGCAATGAAACGAGATGAATTTAATTTCTCAGTGCATATGAAAGTTATTGCATACTATTTTGTAATCTGTTTAGTGTGTGATAACCTTACTTAAGAAAGTAATTGCACAGCTTTAAATTATCCTGTTTTATTGTTAAACTGTGATAGCGATCTCCTGAACTTTCAGTGAAGTGTAAGAGTTTCTTCACTAGCGGAGTGTCTTCCCTTAGTATTGATGGATACTTCGTGAAGCGGTTGCTGCAGCTTAGGTTGCTTGTGGGAATTTCTTAAAATAAGGCAACAGTGACATTTTCACATTGACTGATGTCTCCTTTCACGAAAGATTTCTCTGCAGTATATGATGCTCTCAGACACCTCAATAAAACTTCCGAAATTGGAATCGGTCCTCTCAAACGCTGCAGCTGCTCCATTAACTAAACTTATATGATATCGAAATCCTTTGTTGTTATTCTGACAATATTTGCAACGCTTTCATCAAGAGAAGTCTGCATTCTCCTAAAAAAGCACTTTATTTTCTCATCTATTGGAGCAACGCCTCATAATTAAAATTTAACACGAGGTTTCAGCAATTCAGCCACATCTTCGAGTTTCACTTTTGATTCTAATTCTCTTGCCATTTTCACTACATCCACTATTTCTCTTTCATGTGGGTAAGAATCAACTTATTTTAGGCTCCTGTTCATATTGATATTTGGACCTTGGCCAGGAATCACAAATGTTCTTAATGGCATCTAGAATGCTGAATCTCTTGAAGAAGTCATTCAATTTACTTTGCTTAATCCATTACGGGGATCATTATCTATGACAGATATTACCTTAAAATTGCATTAACTGAGGTAAGATTTGAGAATCAGAATTAGTCCTTCCTCCATGGGCTGCAGGATAGATGCTGTGTGAGCATTCATGAGAACAGCATTAATCTCATTGCTTGTCTCTACCAGAGCTGCTAGGTAGCCCAGTACATTGTCAATGAATAGTAATATTTGGGAAGAATTGCTTTTTTTTTTTTTTTTCCTGACTGGTAGTTCTTAAGTGCTTAAAATACACTATGCGGCACATTTTAAACAGATGTGCTATTGTCTAAGCTTTGCAGCTCCATTTGCAGAGCACAGAAGAATACATTTAGTATAATTTTTACAGGCTTTCAGATTTTTACAAATGAGTGTTGGCATCCCCTTGAAGAAACCAGCTGCATTCGTCCCGGCCAAAAGAATCAGCCTGAGCTTTGAAGCTTGGAGGCCAAACATTGATTCTCTCCCCTTGCTACAAATTCTGGAGTGGCATAATCTTGTAACACAATTCTGTCTCTATGTGACAGTTGTTTACTGTCAGCCCCTTAATCAGTGGTCATAGCAAGTTCTGTGTGTCTTAATGAAGCTTCTAGGTCTGCACCTGCTACTGCGCCTTGCACTTTGGTGTTACAGAGAAGGCTTTTCCTCAAACCTCAGGAAACAGCCTCCGCTAGCTTCAGACTTCTCCTGAAGGTTCCTCGCCTTTCTCTGCTTTTTTTATAAACAGAATTGGGACCTGGTTCTGGATTAGACTTTGGCCTAAAGGAATATGGTAGGTGATTTGACCTTTATTTAGGCCATTCATTTTCTTCATATCAGCAAAAATCTGTTTTGTTTTCTCATCACATTTAAAGACTGGAGTAGCCCCTGTGGGTTTTTTTTTTTTTTTTTTTTTTAGCCTTTCCATTGCACAGATTAGTTCACTGTTTCAAAAGGCCTTTTAGCTGTCTTAGCTTTCCACACAACTTCTTCACTGATCTTAATAATTTCTACCTTTTGATTTAATATTAATGATATGTGTTCTTCCCCTAAGAAGAATAACCAGAGGCCATTGTAGGGTGATTATCTGGCCTATTCTCAACATTGCCGTGTTGCTGTGGATAGCAGGAGACTGAGAAGGAGGAGACAAATGGGAGAATCAATGGGTGGTAGAATGGTCATAACACATATATTTATCAATTAAAATTCCCTTCTTATGCAGATATAATTTATGGTAGCCAAGAAATACATAGTAAGACCAAATCTCACCATTCTAAGATTGTCATGACAAATACAGCAATACTGAAAGAATTTCGAACACTGTGAGAATTGCCAAGATGTGAAGGGAGTGAAGTCAGCACAAGCTGTTCAAAAAATAGAGGTGAGGACTACTTCAGTGCAGGGTTGCCACATACATGACTGTGTGTACTGATATTCAGATAGACAGAAACTGATGCACAGGGAAATGGATACTAATTATATTCCCGTACAAACTTGAGGGCAGGCATCGAGATCAAGTTTGTCCAATAGTAGGTTTGGTTTTCAGGATGGTGGAGCACTGACCTTTGGACATGTGTCATAAAAGGGTAGTGAAGTCCTCTCACCCTACCTACTCTGAAAAGAGCAGGTCAGTCCTACTCAGCAAGCTTTCCTGGACTTCATTCTTTAAATAATAATAATAATAATAAAGCACAACGATGAAGTGAGATGATATTTCATACTGAACATAGACTTCACTAAAAGGAATTTGCATTTCAAAGGTAGAATTCTTCCTCCTCCTGGTTCCTCAATGAGCTGCCTCTCCCGCATTCTCCTCCAATTATAGAAATGGAAAACAATTAGTGGTTGGCACATGTTAGGGATGGTGTGGGAAGAGTGGATGTGACTACTGTGGTAAGCACAAGGGGTCCCCGGTGCAGGTGTAGTTTCTTGATCATGCAGTGGCTTCACATAGTTGTGTATGTGATAAAATTGAATAAAGATACTATCATGACATGGGTTTAGATGTCTCCCCAAAGCCTCATACAACCATATGTGGGGCTTTTCAGGGGTGTCTGAATCTAGAGGTTTTAACGGTGGGATTAAAGATATGTTGTTACTAAACCAGTTCACTGATGTGTTTGGCATAGTTCTGGGTGTGGATAAAGGGAAGGGCCACCTTGGTTATGAGTGCTACCCATTCCAAGGGCCTGTAGCTTGGAGAGAATATAAGGGACAGAGAGAGGGGTGCTTTCACTTGCAAGTTTCTACTTCATTGCTTTATTGCCATCTGCCTGCTGTGAACTGTTTCTCCCCTGTGGTTCCCCTCTGCCATGTTCCTCACTGCCTCGGAGTCAGAAAATTATGGACTGAAACCTCTGTAAATTGTGAGCTACAATAAAGTCTTCCTCTTCTAACTCTGGATGCTGGCTATTTTGTCTCAGCCATGAGAAAAAAATAAAACAGATACAAACAAAAATGAAGACATAAATAACTTTTGAAATCAGAATAAATATTGGACTATACCAAAGTCCCTTTCCTGGGTTTTATATGGCTTTGTTGTATTGGTAAACTTTCTGTTACTGTCGCAAAGGCTTGAGGCAAGATGGTGATTTCAGAGGCTGAAAATACAACGTGGGTGGCTCTAGTGGACTGACCTTTGGTGAGTACCTAGTGGCATCTATAGTTATCAGGAAAGTGGCAAGGCAAATGGGAGGAATAGATTGTACCTCCGAACAAAAATCCTGAGAAAAATTTAAGAGTTTGGGTTGCTTTTATAACAACTGACTTTTGCAAAATTTCCCTAATCCCTTTCAGTGATAGGGTCCTCAATTACCTGAGGATCTACCTATGAGGCTAACCTCTTAAAATCTCTCTGCCACTTATTATCACCACACTAAGACCAACGTCCCAATTTATGAGGCCTTAGATGACACACTACATTTAAGACACAGCACCTATAGTTATGGAGGTGTCTTGGTTATGTTGTTGTTGTTGTTGCTGGGACAAAATACCCAACACCCAAATGAAGGATGGAAATGTTTATTTAGCTCACAGCTTGTGGAGGTTTCATTCCACATTATCATTTGTGTCTAGGTGCCCCCAGTCAGCCTCAGCCTCATGTAGTCATGGAGGCAGCTCAATCTAGAGTTTGTGATTGGTTTGTTGTCTAGCACTGGGATTGGAGATATGAGTGCTGAATCTGCCCGGGGGTGGAGCCACCCGACAAGGTAAGTGCAGGAAGAAGGTGAGTTTTTTCTTCTTTTGCTCTTGCTGTTTGTGCTGCCATGAACAGCTACCCCTGTGCCATGCTACCCTACCTTGAAGCCAGCTGAGTATGGACTGAAACCTCCAAAATTGTAAGAAATAAACCCTTCAATTCCTAATTGTGGGCATCAGGTGTTTTGTCTCAGTAATGAGAGAAAAGTAACCAAGGTAGTCCATAATCAGTTGGCTCCAATTTAGGGTGGCATAACACAAGACAATACTTCAAGGTAGCAGCCAACAAAAGCAGCCAGAACAAAACAGGGAGGAGCAAGCATCTCTTCCGCCTTTATACTGTACACAGGCCACCACCCCTCCAGGGCAGGTGCACTCACAAAATCTTGCTCTCCTCTTGCACAAGTTGAGGATATTTACAAAGTAAGGATCCTGCTCCCTGCTGAGTCTTTTAGTTAAGCTTCTAAACTTTTCAAGTTGACACAGTGCATCAGCTGCAACAGGGCACCATTGAGGAGCCTACATGAAGGACATACAGGCACTCTACATCCATTTCTGCCAACTTTCTATAAATCTGTTTTTATCTCAAACTCAAAATTTAATAACTTTTTTAAAAGAACAGATATACTTTCTTGGTTACCAATGTGCTGTCACTCACTTGCCACTAGCAGAACATGGATTTTCAGCTAATGCTGATAAAAGTGTGTATGTCAGTCAAAGAGTTTCTGGCCTTTCGCCCTTTGACACTTATGATATTCATGCAAGAACTGGCTGCCAGGGCCACATCCATTCTGTCTTATTGTGCCTCTGGAATTTACGATGCTACTTAAACTGTTTCGGCATGCTTAGAAATAAAACCAAACTGAAGCAAAACCAAACCAAGCAAATAAATCCCCATACCCCAAAAACCATCAATTCTGACTCACAAGCAAACCTGTGAGAAACGCAGGAGAAATATAAACATCTAGATCCTACAGTTGAGGAAAATATGGAAAAAATTATGAACGTTAGCATGATATATACAAATAAGACTGTTGTAGAACTCTTACACCTCTAATCTTCATGTTCTTTTTATATAAGAATAAGATACATTCATGCCCTAAACCTGTGCTGTCCCTGCATTCTGAAGTGTTATCATAGCCTCTCAAAAGTCCACAATGAAAGAAAATATACTTAATTGGAGTAACAATTAACTAGCATTTTGATGCAATTGAAAGAAGCTCTGTACTTCTGGTCAAAGGGCATAAATGAAAATCACAGGTGTGTTATTTAATCTAGGTGGACCTTAAATTATTCATCTGTAAAATGAATTTTTGAGATTTGAGGACTTTGCTGAAGATCACAAGAGCTAATATTTTAAAAACCCTCATTGGATAAATGACTTAGCGGCTACATACAAACAGTTCTTTCCATCCTGTACACCTTCCATCTTCATCAAAAACAGAGTTAGGCATGCAGAAATATGGAAGGAATGCTCCCAAAGTGCCTGATCAGCATAGAATGAAAGCCAAAACAATTTGTATACATTATTGACAAAATACCCCTAAAGAACTTATTCCTCATCAATTTATGTATCCATATACTCAACAAAGACTAATTGAATACCATTCAGTACCCAGTGATGAGCAATGTAATGATAAGGAAGCTTTTGTCATCCTAGATATCCTGGTGTTTCCAATTCCACAGGTAATTATTGAGTGCCATTATATGTTAACTTATAGTGAACAGTTGGGGATTGATAGCTGAACAAGATGAGGTAGACTTCCTACATTATAGTCAGGCTAGTAGTTGCCATAGTGGAGGATAAGACAAAAGACTCCTAAGTATATATAGAAAAGCACTCAGTAGTATTTCAAGGAAACACACAAGAGAGCTCTCTAAATAGACATAAGTGGCGGGAGATGAGTGAAAAAAGTATTGCAAAAATTGTGATGTCCTGATTGTGATTTGAAGGAGGGAAGGAAGAGAAGATGAAGAAACAGAAGCCAGTGTAACTTTAAGGGAGGACACCTGGGTGGAGGAATGGAGCAGTTCAGCCAGGGAAAGTCATGTCCAGAATCACTAAAGAGTGACAGAACACAGCACACTGATGCACAGAAAAGATCAGGAAATGGAAAAACAAAATGTGAGAAATGTTGAAAGCTGAATATGGAAAAAGTAAGCTAGACCTGCACCTTAAGGCATTTTAGAAGAAAAAAATGAGCATTTTGCATTTGATATTGAAAACAATAGAAAATCACTAAACAATATTAAAAAAGAATTATGACTAGATTTATATTTTTTCTTTCATTGCATGTGAAAATCTGCACAACATCATTACCTACTTTCACTTTCACCTAAAACAGAACCAATAATTTTAACTCTCACCCTAGCCTGGAATCCTATAACCCTAACCTTATTCTCTATGGAAGAGTAAGATCAGACTAAGTGTCATTACAGGCATAAGAAGCAGAAATAGAAAAATGTGAAGAATGGACCAGTTGTCATTAAAGGTGTATATTTTGTTTCTGTTTTAATTTAATCATATCTGTGACTATTAAGTAAATTTGATGTAATAAATACATACAATCAACACCTGATGTTCTCCCTACTTCTTAGACTGAAAGGTCTGAGAGTGGAATCCATGCTCCCTGGATCACCATCATACTCACAGTGCCAAGAGCACTGCATCGCACTGATATGATACACAGATTCTGAATGATTTAGTGCATGGATGGAAATGTCAAATGAACTTCGTTAGCCATTAAAGCAACAATGTACTACACTAGAGTCTGATTTAATAAATAGAAATTATTTTTAAATTGTTGAATTTTATCCAAGATGCTCATTTTGAAGGAAAAAAATATATAGTTTAGAAAATCTCTAAATGTCCATTTTTGTTTTATCCAGCAGTATATAAACTTTTACCTAATGAGAAACTATTTTCTCTCAGAGCTTGAAATTTTACAATTTTTGCAATTATAATTATTTTAGAAAATATTTTACAATTGCATTTTCTTTTTCCCTTTCTTTATTCCTTAGAACTTACAAAGAAGCTCTCTTCTCAGTTCTAAGAAATCATGCAATGTGCTAAAACATGTTTCGTGATTTCCACTTGAAACCAACCTCAATTATGCTAAGAAGTCTCAGAATGCCCATGATTATCTATATTAATTCTCATGCATTGAAAACAGCCATCTCTAAATAGATGTGTTATTGCTCTTCAGAGTATTGCAGTAATATGAAACAGGAAGTGAAAGATTCCATGTTTCTTTTAAATGCAAGAGAAATAAGTGTAATCAGCTGAAGTGTGTCCCATTGGGAATTTTTCCAAAGCCACAAACCCCTGAAGGGAAATTAGTCCACATCAGCCTCCTGTAAACACGCTACAATCTAGCTCTTCACAGATAAAGTGGAAACAACAATTATAACATGAGTGTGGTTTATCACACCAAGTATCAAAATTAAGTATCTGGTCTATGCTTTGTCAAAATACTGTATCCTCCTTCAATTTACTCACTTACGTTAATTAAAAAACCTATTTTTACCCTGATAAGTGATTCTGAATCTTTGGGGAAGAGTGTGATATTGCTTGTATTTGAGTGTTTTGAATTTCAAGTTCCAGGTTTCTTTGTTAAGTCAATCAATAGAAATTTGCACACGCTAACCTCAAAACTTTCATCTTGTCTAGAGGAAAACAAAAATGATAAAGATGGCTTGTTGGCACCATGTAAACTCTTTAGGCATCAAATCTGTGAACGATTTTGTCTTCTGCTTTCCTAATCCTTGCAAGGTAGAAGAATCAAGTTGTCTTCATTGGCACATCTGGAGTAGTGCTTGCAAGTGCTACTTGCGTATGATATTAATAATATTATTGCATGCATTGTGATAAGTATGATCATTACTTTTCATTTTCATGCTGCTATACACTTTTAAACCTATGTTAACTTCTAATATTCCTTTAATGCAAAATAACATGAGATTTTCGTTCCATTTTTAAATCGAAGAGACTGAGACAATGAGGTTAACAGCTATGTCCCAGCTCACAGTTGGGAAGAAAGTCAAATTCATAAATTCTACACACAAAATAAATTAGCATTGATGAATAGTTTTATGGCTGATATGAAAATGCAACTTTATGTGGTAAAAGTAAATAAAAGTTACTTCAATAGTATTTCATGCTATTCTCTGAAATTTTTCACCTTTCTTCAAATAATATAATGCTTTTAAAGTTGACTTTCTTGAAAATAAAATTTCCATTCTTTGATACTGTTTTTTTTCCAAAAGCGAGTAACTGAAAAAATATCCCACATCCTTTTTGGCATTGCATTAATAAAATAAAGGTATGCTTTTATGACTGAATGGCCCTTGGAAAATCTCAGAGTCTATTACTCTGGTGAGCCAACTTAATTAATGTGAGGAAATTTAGTGCTTTTCAAAGAGAAATGTCCAACAAAAACTAAAGGAAATCATCCTTTCCCTAAAGTTTAGGATCATATAAGCATATTCTTTTACACTCTTATTAAAAATATGAACCTCACTGTTAATCTCAATCATGGCTACACCTTATTAGCTCACTAATTTGATTAACCTATGGTTAACTACTACTATGAAAACCACTCTTTAAATGCTAAATGTTTGCTCTGTTTTCTGTTTTTGTATAGGCACAAACAGGCCACATTTCTGTCCTTTACTTACTTTTATATATTTAAGTAGATAAGTATCTACATTATCATCAGTTTTTAACTTTTAGGAGTTGATATGATTTCCTCCTCATTATATTACAGATCTGAAGAAATTCAAATGTCCAAGGAAAATCAAGGTATGCCCAACCTCAATTCTAATTCAGTCCTATTACTCAAGATCTGTGCATCGTTTTGTTTTCTATCACATACGTAATGCAAGTTATGTAGGTCTGTGAACATTGATGTTAGTTTTGAGGAAATGACTTCTTAGAATGGTTAGAAATTCAATATTCTGCAAAATAAGATTGTTTTGGATATACAGAAATAATTTCTTAATAAAATTATTATTTCTATGGTTTTTATGATTTATTATGTGTGCAAAAGATGGCTGAAAACCCTTTTAGCATTCATTTAACTGAAATACTATATGAGATACTAGTATCATTTTGATACTGAGAGTCTTAAAAATCATCTTTCACTTTGCTCCATTTCTTTTAGGAGATGCATAGTGCTCACGATTATAATGACATTCTCAGAGAGATTTTCCTTTGAACCATGCCTACTTAAGAAATTAAAGTTCTAGTATTATTCTAGGGTTTTCACAAGCCTATTTTTAAAGTATTTCTAAGACTGGCAATGCATCTCAGATATAGAATTCCTGATGACTAGTGTGTGCAAGTTTTTAAGTTTGATCTCCAGCAAAAAACAGCAACAAAGCAAACAAACAACAAAAATTTCTGATTCCTTTGCATCTCAAAGAGAACATGTCCACAGACCAACAGACTGTATTAGGTTTGCAAGATTAAGATAGCATAAAGATTTAAAAATGCTAAACTACAGACAGTTTAAATCACAACATTTTACACATTTTTGGCCAATCTTTTATTCTTATTACCATCAGGAATATCTCAAGGAGTGACTTTTTCTGCAATATTAGCCTCTTTTGATTTTCTAACCTCCGTATTTCTTTCTTATCTCTGACCTTCATCCTTAATGCCTGCTAAAGTCATTTTCAAAGTCACAGAGTCCTTTCTTGTTTGCCCATCTGATTCCAGTTCATTCCCGAGGGACTCGTCAGATACCATGAAAGTAGGCTCCCAAGAGTTGCTCTAAACATAGCTCTTTCCCTTGCTTTTTCTTTATTTTTTTATATCAGGGATTAAACTCACAAACATGGGTGTTTCCAAGACAGAAATGTTTATATTAGTGCTTAGAATTTTTTTTTTTAAATATACTTTCCCCCAGTATAGTGACAGCAATTATTAAGATGAACATAACTCTTATCACTGATATTTTTAAATTTTATTTTTGTTAGTTCATGTTTGCAGTACATGATTACATTCCTCATGGCACATGTACATCAACATCATAATTCTTTTTATGTCCCTTTCCCCTTTGCTTTATATCTTGCTACTCTGACATTTTGAAGATAAGGAAACTGATGTACCCACAGCTAAAAATCTCCAAGTCTGTGTGGGTAGTGAGCAGAAGAACCTGTCTCACTTCTGACTGTTTTTAGTTTGATTTCAGATCATGCCATGGATTCTGTTTACAGTGCAGGTGTGATCCTTCTTGGTTGTCTCTAGCTTCACTTGTAGATGACTGTTGGTTCTAGACTATCTCATACTTTGTTCCTCGTTTTTGAATTCAGTGTCACATCCTGTGTTCAAACTTTCTGTTGAAAAGCACGCCTTATCCAGTAAATGCCTGAGATGTGTTGACATCAATTCGATTAGTTAGCTCACATAAACATGCTTTGTATATTGTGAAACTCACAAACTGCAAGGTGTTAATGATGTTTAGTCAGTAAAAATCACATGAATGACTTTATAATATCTTCAGCTGAGACTTTTAGGCAGTATAACATCAATATTTCAAACATACTATCACAAATATTTAATTAAATTCTACTAATTATTATAAAAATAGAGACTATTTCTAAATGGTTCCTGGGAAATAATTGTGAGACATATCCCTATAGTTTAAGTTGTGACAGTTTCTACAGTAATTTCTGTCACTATGTAAAACTGTGTGATTATCTTAGAAAAACAAAGAACTTGTAAATAAATGTATTCACCATCTATTTTTGAGCCAGACTAAACAAATTAGATACCAGGATTCCAAAAACCTTGGTAAATTACAACAAAACAAAACAAAACAAGAACAACAAAAAGACACCACCACCAAAACAAACAAACAAACAAAAAAACCATTAAAAATTCCTAGCAATAGGCATATAGCTCAGTGGTGGAACATGTTCTTTGGCCATGAGAGGGTATAGATTCAATCTCTGGTGTCAAAACTAACTACATAAAGAAGACAAAATAAATCATAAACACAGACTAAATATGAATATATCTTTATTTCAAGTGGACCCAGTAACAGAAATGGAAATATTTTATAGCCATTAACTTCTGAGAAGATGATTAAAGTCTTTATTTCCCAGTATTTAAAATGATGCATCTAAAATTTGGAGCCTATTTTTAAACTGAGATTCTATTGGGTATCTTAATCAATGCCAACATTATGATCAATGAGCACTGTCATATATATATATATATATATATATATATATATATATATATATATATATTCTATCTCTTAGAGCTGATGGACCCACTAAAAATGAAAGGAATATTGCATGTACTGTTTTATTCCTGAAATAGAGTAATACAAGTGTCTTGCTACAAAACTTGAAAAGCCTCTCAGTCTTTCATAAGCTCTCACAATATAGTATGTCAGCCTAAGAAGTAGGATTATACTTTTTTTGAAAGGGACACACAAAATTATACATTTATCAAAACCTACAGAACATACAAGGCTGAGAATGAACCCTAGTATAAACTTTGGACGTGGTGATAATATCTCAGCATAGACTGACCGATTCTAACATTTATACCACTCAGTTTGGGGATGGGCATAACAATGGAGTGAATGTGTAGGTAATTTTAAAAGTATATGGGAAATTTATTTCTTTTTCATTTTAAAGAGAATAAAACAAAAGAGTACAAAAGCAGATCAGAACAGAAAAATGCAAGCGACACAGCACTTCACAACGAGACAGTTGGCTATCAACAGTAACTACCATAATGTCTCTTTCTTTGAAATAGTTGAGCATGGCTTCACATACAGTAATATCAAACATAACAAGATAGAATAAAAGCATTCAAGAGAATGAAAGTATTACAAGGCATTCTGAAACAAATAACAGAAAATGAACAATGACTACTATAATATCTCATTTTCCTTAAAAAATTTGTTTATATTATTACACATATTAAAATCCAGTAAGACACAACATGATAGAACCAATGGTAATAGACAAAAGCATGTTAGGGCTTCAAAACAAGATGATATTAAATTAGCAAGATGATATTAAATTAGTTTTAGTTTTCGGCATATAGATAACCAGTTTTTGCAGCACCGTTTATTAAAGAGACTGTCGTTCTTCCAGTGGGTATTTTTGGCCCCTTTATCAAAGATAAGGTGGTTGAGTGTGTTTGTATATGTGGTTGTATCTTCTAGTCTATTCCATTGATCTTCAGATCTGGTTTTATTCCAGTACCATGTTGATTTTATTACAGTAGCTCTGTAGTATAACTTCAAGTCAGGGATTGTGATGCCTCCTACCTTGCCTTTGTTGCTTAGAATTGCCTTTGCTATTCTAGGTCTCTTCTGGTTCCAGATGAATTTTAGGAGTGATTTCTATAGATTTACGAGGTATGTTAGTAGTATTTTCATTGGGATTGCATTGAAAGTGTATAATAATTTTGGGAAAATGGCCATTTTCACAATATTTATTCTTCCTATCCATGAACAAGGGATGTCTTTCAGTTTTTGACCATTTAATATGATGCTGGCAGTAGGTTTGTCGTAGATGGCCTTTATCATATTGAGGTAAAGACCATCGATTCCAATTCTCTGTAAGGTTCTTATCATGAATGGGTGTTGGATCTTATCAAAAGCTTTTTCTGCATCTATAGAAATGATCATGTGTTTCTTACTTTTGGCTCTATTGATATGGTGGATTAAATTTACTGATTTATGTATGTTAAACCACCCCTGCATGCCTGGGATGAATCTCACTTGGTTATGGTGTATAATCTTCTAGATGACTTGCTGCATCCTGTTTGCCAATATTTTATTGAGAACTTTTGCATCTATAGGGAGATTGGCCTGTAATTCTCTTTTTCAGTTGGGTCTTTCTCAGGTTTTGGTACTAGAGTAATATTTACTTCCAAGAATGACTTAGGGAGAATTGCTTCCCTTTTGATTTCATTGAACAGTTTGAGGAGTGTCAGCATTAGGTCTTTGTATTTCTTATAGAATTCTGCAGTGAATCCGTCTGGGCCTGGGCTCTTCTTTGTTGGTAAGGACTTAATTACATTTTCAATTTCATTGATAGAAATTGGGTTATTCAGCAGTTTTACATCTTCTTGATCCATCTTTGGTGATTCATATGTTTCTAGGAATCTGTCCATTTCTTCTGTGTTATCAAACCTATGAGAGTAGAGGTTTTTGAAAAGGTGTTGATGATCTTCTGTATTTCCACAGGTTTTTCACCTTTTTCATTCCATACTGCTTGAATTTGAGTCTTTTCTTTCCTTTTTTAAATTAGATTGGCTAAGGACTTAACAATTTTCTTTATTCTTTCAAAGAACCAACTCTTTGATTCATTGATTCTTTGTATTGCTTTCTTAGTCTCTATTGCATTAATTTCTGCCCTGATCCTTATAATTTCCTCTCTTCTTTTGGATTTGGATTTGGCTTGCTCTTCTTTTTCTAGATGTTTGAGGTGTAGTATCAGGTTGTTTATTTGTTTTTGTTCTGTTTTCCTAATGTGGGAGCTCAGTGCAATAAATTTTTCTCTGAGGACTGCTTTCATTGCATCCCACAGATTCTGGTAAGTTGTATCTGTATTTTTGTTTGCTATTAGATATTGTTTAATTTCTTCTTTAATTTCCTCTGTGACCCACTGATTGCTCATGAGTGTATTATTCAATTTCTATGTGCTTGTGGGATTTTTGCAGTTTCTTTTATCATTGATTTCTAGCTTCATGGCACTATGATCCGATAACAAGCATGGAATAATTTCAATTCTTTTGCATTTACTTAAATATGTTCTATGGGTTCGTATATGGTCTATTTTAGAGAATATCCCATGTACTGCTGAGAAGAATGTATATTCTGATGTTTTTGAATGGAACACTCTGTATAGGTCTATCAAGTCCATTTGTTCACAGGTGTGATTAAGTTCTGTTATTTCTTTGCTGATTTTCTGTCTAGTTGACCTGTCCCTTTGTGTCAATGGCATGTTAAGGTCTCCTGTTATAATTGTGTTATTGCTTATTTGATTTTTTCATTTCCATTAATACTTGCTTTGTATAGCTGGGTGCTCTGGAATTTGGTGCATATATATTTAAGATTGTTATCTCTTCCTCTTGAAGTTTTCCCCTAACTAGTATGTTGTGAATGTCTTTATCTCTTTGGACCACTCTTTGTTTGAAGTTCACATTGTCTGCAAACAGAATAGCTACTCCTGCTTTTTTTTGGGTTCCTGTTGCATGAAGTATTGTTTTCCATCCTTGGATTTTTTTCTATGAATTTCCTTTTGGGTTATATGGGTTTCTTATAGACAGCATATGATTGGATGTGGTTTCTTGATCCATTCTGCCAGTTTGTTTCTTTTAATTGGTGAATTGAGACCATTTACATTAATAGTTATAAATTTTATATATCATTTTATTTTTGAAATGTTATCTTTCTGCTGTTGTATTTTTACTTTTCCATTCTGTTTAGTTGTCTGTCTTGCTTAGTCGTTTTTTTCCTATGTATATCTAGAATGTCTTTCAGTATTCTTTGAAGGGTTGGTTTGGTGATCATGAAGTTCTTCAGCTGTTCTTTGTCATGGAAGTAACTTATTTCTCCATCCATTTTGAAGGACAGTTTTGCAGGGTACATCAGTCTGGGATGAAAGTCATTTTCCTCTATGATCTGAAATACTTCACCACATACTCTTCTTGACTTCACTGTTTTTGTTGAGAAGTCTGCTGTGATTCTGATAGGTTTTCCTTTGTAGGTGATCTGCCTTTTCTCTCTAACAGCTTTTAATATTCTGTTCTTATGTTGGATTTCTGGGATGGTAATTATTATATGTCTCTGTTTAGTTTTAGTTTGGTTATGGCTGTTTGGAGTTCTATATGCTTCACTAATCTGTATGCCAGTTTCCAATCTTATGTTTGGGAAGTTTTCAGCTATTACTTTTGTAAATAGCCTCTTGGTATCATTTATGTTGCCCCCTTTTCATTTATCCCTATTAATCTTATGTTGTTTTTCTTTGCATCATCTTGCAACTGTTGAATTTTTATTTCCTGATTCCTTGTTATTTTTAAAAATCTTTCCTTTCCTGTTCACTAGCTGCGATCTTATCTTTGAGGTCTGAAATTCTATCTTCATTTTTGTTGAGGCAGTTTTGGCAACTTTCAATAGAATTTTTGATTTCATGTGTATCTCTTTGAATCTGCTTCATGTATTCTGTTTGTTTCTTATACTGTTCATTCAGGGATTCTATCTCTTTGCTTTGTTCCTCTAATTTTTTAGCTGTGCCTTCTTTAGATGCATTCACTATTTCTTTCTCTACTTTTATCATTTCTTCTTTTACCTGGGAGATTATTTCTGATTTGAGTTCCTTCATAGCTTCCTGTACTTGCTTCTTTATTTCAGTTGATATCATTTCAGGTATTTCAGGTGTAAGACTAGTATTTTCTTCTATGTATGTGGCTCCCAGGCTTTCTTGGGATGGGCTGGAGGTTTGAAATTGCATTTTGGTCTTTCATTTTGTCATTTTCCTATATTTTCATGTTTCAATTGATGTTCCAAAACTTTCCCTGGGTGTGTTGGAAATCACCTCCTGTGCCCTCAGCTCCTCCTGGCTCCCAAGTGGCCAAATTTCCCTGGACCAGCGCTGGGAAGTTGGAACTCCTCTGGAGGCACGGGCCTGGTTCCTCCCTCCCTGGGGGCCTAGCTACCCTGTTTCTGCCTGGTGGGACTAGTCCCCTGGTTGAATAAAGGTCTCTAGGCCTGGTCCACTCAAGCCCACAAAACCTCTGCAGGGTAGTCCAGTGTCCTAGGGGGCTGGACGGGCACTCAAGCTCTGGGATTGATGTCCCAAACTCTCCCCTGCCAGTGTCAGGAAGCTGGAACTCCTCTGGCAGCATGTGTGAGCCTACTTCCCCTCTAGAAGTAGGATTATATGAAACTACATAGTCACTATAGTTTCAGTTTTTTTCAGTTTAGAAAGAGTGGGATGATGAGAATACGATTTTATTATAAAAAGTATTTGAGTACAGGACAATGGCTGACCTATATCCTTTTTGGGGGGCTAGACAGAAAATATATTGGTTTTTAAATGTATCTTCCCATAATTCTGACTACTGCCACAGCCGAAGGACTAGATTTTTCTGTCATTTTTCAAAAAGCCAATACATTAAAATTGGTTAGTGGAACCTGTAATCCAATCAACTTACTTGCCTTGGGAAAGAGAAGTTTGGCTATTAAGACAAATATGGAGAAGATTTGCTCACATTTTCCATCTGGATATAATGAGCATAGGAATTTAATAATCAAGGATGTCGAATCTGCTCTGCTCTCTGCTACTTTCATGTGCTGTTTATTTTGTAAGTTTACATTAAGCTGCAAGCCCTAAACAAATAAATAAAATATTTAAATGAGCTACATTTCTAAAACCTCAATAGTCAGGTTTTTAGGTTTGCAATGTTTTGTACACATAATCTGCATTTTTTAAAGAAAATATATTCCCTCATCTATAGTACTATAATTACTCAGTTTCATATGATATATTTCTTAACACATATGTGCACTGCTTGGCAAATGCTAAGGCCAACTGGGAATCTTAAAAGTTCTCTGGGCCATAAAGAACATAACAATTTGTTTTGTGTTCTGCTTCAGTTACAAAACATTCAAGGCAGCATAGGGAAGAATGTAGGGCAGATGGAAATGGTCAGTCACTCTCTTATCTACAAAGATATTATTAGAATATGTGTCATAGCATGCTTTGTGTGTAAGCTGTTTTTGTAACAATCCTATGCATGATTCACACTTGAACTGCAATGTGTATACATTTTAACACTTAGTTACTGGAATATTATAATAAAATATCTTCTATGCAAGTATCACGTATTATTGTGCATCACTGAGTTATAGCCAAAATCACAACAAACTTAATGGATAATAAGACCAACTGAATAATCCATAATGAAAAAAAAAAAAAAGAATAACAATTGGAAACCAAGTAACTTCCTGGCATGGTGACTCATGCCTAAGTCCAAGTACTTAGGAAGTTGAGGCAGGAGGATTTTGAGAAGCCAGCCTGGACAACTTAGTAAGACCCAGTCTCAAACTAAAATTAACCAAAAAGGGCTGGGAAGGTGGCTCATTGCTAAAGTCCTCTGGGTTCTACCCCCAATACTGCAAATGCTGCCTTGCAGGTAAGTACTGAATCATATCCATCCTATGACTATAAAATGAGAAGAGACAGCTTAAAATTTAACATGATTTATGAGCCATTCAGAAGTTATTCCTGGCCCTGAAAAACTACAAAAATACTTTGAGAAATCAGGGACTCCTGACTTAGACATCAGTAGAAGCCCTGGGTTGCTGCTTATCAGATATATCCTGTGCACTGAGACCAGCCTGGATGATCTTGGTGTTTTAAATCTGGATCTGTTTCAATCAGTCTAGTCCACTCTTTCTATCTGACCATCGACAAGATGACTTGAAAAAGAAAGGCAGAGAATGTAAAGGAGAAACAAAACTCCAGCCCCGCCTTTTCACAGGCTGTTTTAAGATTCAAATGTGATCCTTCAGGTGAATGTGGATCAGAGCGTAGAAAGTGCCCGCCATACAACATTAACAGTCAGAGAGACATTTCAAGTATGGAGTCCTGTCTTCCCAGGTCATAGATAAGTAGCAGATTTGCTCAAGGGCAGCCAGAAATGTATTGGCCAGAATCCAGTTCTTTTTAGACCTGGTCCAAATATATTTCAGGTTATTTACATCAATCCTCAATTCTCAGTATGGGCATAATTATTATCAAAGATATTATTAACGTCTCGTTGATAAAATACTTAAGAGACTGTTAATAGTAAGACCGATTGAACTTCTTCTTTCGGAAATGTTATCTTTCTGTCACCCAATCACTGGGTGGTTCTGATGTCATGCTTGTTTTTCTTCTTTCTTCATCGTACTCTCCTGATCATGTTTATAAGAATCTTACTGATACTTTTTCGCAAAGTTATACTTTAACCACTTAGTACCCTGATGTTTTCAAATGCCTTTTTAAGTGAATAACAACAAAATTTATATGTCTAATGTTTTAAAGTTCAACCACGATGCTAATAATTTCAGACAGCAGCAGCTCTGAGATCAGGAGAATAATGCTTATAGCTTGTAAAACTATGAAAGTGAATGGCTTCAAACTAGAATACTTGTTCTAATAAAATGACTAAGCAAATGTGACCAGTTAAACTCCTGGCATATTCAGGCATGCAAAAGGTAAAAATATGTAACTTTCAGTGCATCTTCTGTTGACAACTATTAAGAATATGTGTTCCAGTGAAATGAGGGTTACAGGTCCCATCAAAGAGGAATATTTGAGAGAGAGGTAAATCAAGTGCTGAAAATAAGCAGCACCTAAGCCAACAGAGCTTCAGGAGAACTTGCAGTTAGAGGTCCCAGAACAAAGGCTGTGAAGGAAAGAAATGAAGCAGTTGAATTTTGGAACAGTTTAAAGTAATGAAATTAGTGGAATGAATGAAAATAAAAATAAGTACAGAGGAAAGCAAACCTGCAAACAAAAACCCCTGTTAACTCCCAGATGTTTAAGAACATTAGGTAAAATCTGGTCAGTGATCTCCTCACTCCTCTGACATATGAAGTTCCTCCCAGTGGGCAGACAGGGCCCACTTTCCCTTGGGTCCCATCCCACCACAAGGACAAGGGAATCACTGTGAATCTGTTGTTATATTATTCATCAATGTATCCTTTGCTTTGATGAGTCAGAGTTTCATTAAGCAGAGGGGCAAGTTGAAATTTTCATTAATGTTTAAATCCTGACCACACTTTATATTATTTCTTAGAATAATCCACAAATGACAATGTATAAACACAACATGCTGAGTCAACACTAGAAGTATTGTATAGCCATGATATTGCAAATCGCATGTGCTATCGAAACCAAACATTGTAAAATAATCTTGTTTGGAAGATATAGTTAAGATTAGGATCCTGACTATAGGAAAACTAATTTGTTATCTAAACTACTTGCATGTCAATGTGCTAAGGCACCAAATAGATACAACTAAGAGAATAGTGTGAGTATATCACTTAGAAAAATGTAGGTAAAGATAAAAATATGTTAACTTATTTGAAAGTTGAGCTCTCCAGAGAGCAAGAACACAAAATGCTAGTTTTAAAATTGTGTAAAAAACACACACACACAGAGTAATGTTTTTCCTGTTTGAAATGTGAATTTTATGAGATCTTCTTTGCCTTAAAATTTTAGTTTTATGCTTTAACACATTTCTCTGCCTATAAAGAAGTTCAAATATTTGTTTTAGGAATGCTAAATGAATAAATGGAGGAATTATCATTAGTGTAATGACATACAAAATGTCTTTGCTTAAGCTTAGAAGACTAGAGGAAACTAGATAAAAGCATTTAAGATGAAATTAAAGTAAGAATTTAACCAGGCAGTTGGGAGATATAATTTTAAACTGTATTCAGATTCCTTACTTAGTATCTTAAATACATTCAACTTTCCTTTTTTTTTTTTTGAAATACTGAGTATTTTGTCCATGTTTAACAAGCTTATGTTATACTTACCTGCCTGTATTCCAAATTTTTTTTTTAAAATATAAGATAGAATGTTTTAACTTTGGCTAACAAAATACAAGTGGAAAATCAAAGCTAAAGAAATGTTAAGGAAACACACATTCATAAAGCCTGTATCACATATAAGTAAATATTTACTTCATTTATTTCTTATCATCCATTCCTAGTAACTGAATAAAAATAAGTGAAGAAATGAGAAGATAGGGAATGAGGATAGGGCAGCGGAAATAGGCACAGGCAGTGATACTCTTCAAAAAGCACCTGTAGTTTTTCAGACTCTTTCTTGAAATGGCACCAAAATTTGGCTAAGTTTCAAGTAGCTGTATAGACAGAAGTAATTGCTGTGAAAACCCTGAATGTAAGATGTTACCCTTACTGCTGTCTAGCCAGAAAAAAAAATAGAAATAGGGGTTACATTCAGAATTATTTTATAGAAATGATAGAAAATCTTACCGCAGGAGCCTGTTGCACAGCATTTTGTAACTTTATGTTATACCGAGAAAAACAAAAAAAAAACAGGATTCTCAATTGCATTTGAGCTTATGATAAATATTGAATAATAGCTTTAGATAGAAGTATATCCCAAATATCACTTGGAAGACACTTTTGTTTTTTGGGGGTGACACACATATTGAAAATCTTAAGCAGGTCCACCTGAGACACCCTCCCCTTTGTTCTTGTAGATGAACCCCAAGTTCTTCCTGCTCTCACCAGTGTTTGAAGTTGAATTGTTTCAGAAATGTATATCACAGGGCTGGGGATTTAGCTCACTGGCATAAGCACCTACCTTGCAAGCGCTAGGTTGTGAGTTCAATCCCTGGTACAAAAAAAAAAAAAAAACAGAAAAAGAAAAAAGAAAAAGAAAAGAAATATACATCACATGTTAATTGTAGTTTTAAAGTTTTTTGTGAGAAGTGCAGGAAGGGGGTCCCAGATAGTAAAGGCCAAGGATTTGGAGTTGTTTGTTGATTTTTTTTTTTTTGGAGTTTTTCAAAAACTAAAGGAAATAAAAAGGGAGAGGCGTTTGTTTTTTACATGAGCTGTCTCATATACTTATTTAAATGTCTGTTCTGTTTTTAAACTATTTTTAAATAGCACCTGTGCCTCCAAAGTTCTGGAAGTTTCAGCCCTTTGCTCTAGGGGCTTGGGCTTTGGGGGTCCTGGCACCATGCAAGTTTGCTGCAGGAAAACTGAAACAAGAAATTAAGCCTCATACGCACCTTGATTTCCAGTAATAAACAAAAAATAAAATACACGCATATATAAACTTAATAGTGATACTGGATTTTTTTCCCTGCTAACTCTGACTAATCTAGAGTCCTAATGGAACTTTAATAACTGATTCTTTTCATGTGATTTCTAAGATCTCCATACCTAACTCCTTCTCTTACGAGCCCCAGTGTTACACGAATTGTGATATGATAACATGCTGAGTGTTCTCGGGGATCTGATCAATATTCTGAAAGCAAACTACATTGCAATTTTTAAAATTGTGTCTCTGCGTTTTGTAATATAAAGTCTCATTCACTTGGGAAACATATCTTATTTAAGAATGCTGCACAAATTTGCTTCATAAATTTTTGAGGACTGCTGGAGTAAAGAGAGAGAGGGACCAGTATTTGAATCAGTGATTTGGCCATTTAATCATACAGGCTTCCTGTGTAAAAAATTACACAAATGGAAGATACCTAATGAGCCAGGTATCAATTTGTGGTAGAGAAAAAAAAATATTGTTCTCAGTACCTGAGCTTGAAAAATATATCACTCTGCCAGAACGAAGAAAGCATTTGTAAATTCACTTTGTTAGCTTATACACAGGTGAACAAGAAGTGAATACATGAGAAATACTGGTGCTGTGTCCAAGTAAAATCAATACTACTAACACTACAGAATTGTTATTGTTACAGCATTAGAATAATATATATATATATATATGCTTCATCTCTATGTATAAATTCTTTTTTTATTTTATGATAAAAACAAAATTATATCCATAAGAAGAGAATAGCAGCAAAAATACACTATATCTTTATCTTCAAATTAGTTTATAAAGATTCTGTCTTATAAAGAAGAAACAAACAGATAACACAAAGCTGTCTTTTCAATGAACTAAGAGAAACTAGCATATATATTAAAATACTTTGATTTAATAGAATGGATAATATATGGGATTATTTGATCTTCTCTCTACTTTCTATTTATTTTCTATTTTACTCCAAATATATATATTGTTCATATAAGGGAAATCATGCAATGTTTAATTTTGTATCTCACTATATTTCACTTAGCATTGTATTCTCAAATTGCTTTCATTTACCTACAAAATCCTCAAATTTATTTTCCTTTCTTGCAAATAGTACTCTATTGTAAGTAAATGCCACTTTTTTCTTACCTATTCATCTTTTGATGGCCATGTATTTGTCCAAGATGTAGCTATTATAAATTTTGCTGCTGTATATATGAGTATGCATATATTCCTCTACTATGTTTATTTTTTATTCTTTTGGGAAGATACCTAAAATAAGATAGCTAGATCAAATGAAATTTCTAGCTTTAACTTTTTGAAGAATCTCTACACTGGTTTTCATAGTGGTTGTACTAGTTTACATTACCACCAAAAATGTAGAAGATTTCCTTTTTTCCTACATCCTCACCAGCATTTGTTACTGTTAGATTCTCTGATGCTAGCCATTCTTTCTGAGGTAAATTGATATCTCAATGTATTTTTAATTTGCATTTCTCCAATGGCCACTGATGCTGAGCATTTCTTTATGTATTTTTGTGTCACGAGTTTCAGATAGTCTAAGTTTTTGTGTTCTTCATACATTTGTCTTCCACCCAAGGAATAGCAGACAAGATTCTTTTCCCATTCTATAAGTTGTTTCTTCATTCTGCTGGTTGCTTCCCTTGCTGTGCAGAGGGATGTGATTCTGGATATGATTCCATTTGACAATTCTGGCTATTATTTCTTATGTTACTGGGTTTCTGTTCAGATAGTCCTTGGCAATGCATATGTCTTGAAGGGCTGTATCTATTGTACCTTCCAGAAGATTTAGTGTTTCTGTTTTTAAATTAAGATCTTTGACGCATTTTGACTTAAGTGTAGTGCACAGTGAAATACGTGGGTCTAGGCTTAGTCCTCTGCATGTGGATATACAATCGTCCCAGCACCATGTATTAGAGACTACATTTCTTCCAGTGGATGTTTTGGGCCCTCTTTCAAAGATCAGGGTGCTGCTCTCTGCGCCTGAGACTCTTTCTGTTTCCATTTTGTTTCACTGATAAACATGACTATTTTTGAGCCATCATAAGCACAAATATTTTACAGAACACAATGTGCACTAGATGTTAAATTTCTTGTTCATGGTCCCCTTCACTTAATATGGGATTTCCTAAATACTGTGAAATGAAAGGAATATGGAAATTTTAATGTAAAGCCAAAGAAAACTGAAAATAAGGTTATTGTTGAGAAATACTTACTACTCAAATTTTAAATCACACTGTCCTAAAGTGAATTCTCTGTGTCTCAGACTGACAAATGTTCATGTTCCATGAGAATCTTTAAGGACAAAACTCAAATCATGCACCTCCTCTATTCATTTTCATTCTTATCACACATTAAGAACAACAATGTAAAACTTTTAACATTCCTTAAGGTTTTGCCCATTCTCAAGGAATTTTAAGTCCTAAATATGCTGCTATTAAACTTTAATTTCCAAAAAGTAAATGATGCCTCAAAATACAAGTATGTTACTAAAAGTCATTAGAATTTTAAAACACTTCTAAAAATATGGAAAATACAAATAATATTTTAGAGATTATGTTGAATTTGTCTCATATTTAAGTCACTCCACAGTAGCTTATATGAGTTATAATTTACAGATACTTTTATTTATGTAGTGATTGTAAGAAAAAAAATCTTAAAATGATTATCTTATTTAAAAATAGATTCTCCTATGTCACTAAATTATTGAACTAAAATAGTTGACATAGTAAATATGTGATAGACAAGAGTGAATGGACATGAAATATTATATTATGTCTTGTTTATTCAGAGCAACAATAGTATTAATATCTACTCAGTTTGAAAAATAAGCTTGGAAAAATGTGAAGGTATAAATCAATGTTATGCTTCTGTAACATGAGAAAATAATGTAAGTATATAATTTGAGTACACAATGTATGCAAAGTCAATGATGCATTATGTATACTATATAGGCATATAATTTATAAGAAATACATAAATTTAGTATTGTTTATTAATATTTCCTTACACATTGATATAGAGTAAAGCTAAAATGATGAGGTAACAATGAGCTGATTCTGGATTTCCATACTTGGGGTGATGATCTGTGCACCGCTAATGAGACGCATCTTCATTTGGATGTGAACAGCACAAGGAACAGAAATAATAGGAGGGAATGGTCTGCTACGGATGCCTTCCACAAAGGCTGATTCATGCCCTGAGAGCTAGGTGTTGATATTATTTTTAATGAAAAAGGACACTCTACACAGGAACAACAGTCTGCACATAGATTCACTGTTTCTTCAAAAGCACATAGCTAATTGTGTATTAATATAATATTGAGTTCAAAATAGACAAGAATAACCAAAATGAGCCCTGGGAGACACTAAAGGCCAGATCATGAAGGACACACTGGCATATTAGGGCGTGGGTGTCATTTTAAAGCCAAGAAGTTGCCAGTGGAAAATTTTCACCAGGCAGGCATGAAAGATCCTACAGAAGAATGGGGAACAAGAATCTCCCAAGTGGAACAGGAGCATTGAACACAAGAGATTTTTAAAGATTTTAGTTTTATTTATTTTTAAGTGTTGACTCAGAAATGTTTTATACTAAGTATTTAATTTCATGGTGTATATTGAATTTTAAATTAGTAAAATTACTTGAATTTAAATACCTCAATTATCTTCTTTTAACTAATGGATGAGTAGCGTTCAGAATATATGTAGAAAGCAAAGATGCTGAGAACAGTCTTATTGGGCATAAGAACTAAGAAGACGCAGTGAAGGAAGGTGGGGTGCTTTCATTCAGTGAAGGAGACAAGCAGGGGTGGAGAGGAGGGGCTGGGCTTGGTTCCATCCAGCACTGTCTGCACACCACACAAAAGCTTTGTGTTTGTGATCTGCAGTTTTTGTCTAATAAATTTATTTTTATTTATTCTCATTCTGAAGCCTGGGAAAGCCAAGATCAAGGTGATAGCAAATTTGGAGTCTGATGATAGCTTGTGTGTTAGAAGGTTTTCCTTACTGTAGGAAAAAAAAATATCATCAGCTTATACAGTGAAAAAGGTTATTTTAAGCTGAGTCCCCTGAGTACCAGTCCATACTCACACCCTGCTGCTTTGGGCCAGTGAGAGGATTGTTCACCATGGTAAAAATATGTTAGACTGAAACTTCTCACTTCATGGACAGAAAATGAAAAAGTATAAGAAGAAGATCTAGAGTCCTATCATCCCCTGCATGGTCACATTCCCAATGACCTACGGACCTCCTACTGAGCCCCGCCTCTTTGTGTGTGTGTGTGTGTGCACGCGCGAGTGCACACGTGCGTGCCATAGATCAAGCTCACAGCTTTGCATTTGCCATGCAAACGCTTATGCCACTGAGCTAAAGCCCCAGCCCCCTGAGCCCTGCCTCTTAAAGATTCGACCACATCTCATTAGTGAATCTAGGGGTCACACCTATACATATGGTCTGTGTGGAACAAGCCAGATTTGGATTATAGCAACCTGCTCTTTTCCAGATGGCATCTCTTCAGATTGGAGAAAGAAAGAGAGGTCTCTCTGGGATCTCTAATTCTACTCATGAAGGCCACATTCTCACACACTAATCACCTCCCTAACTTCCCAATTTCTAAAGCTATCACCTTAGACGTTAACATTTCAGCTAATATATGAATGAGGGAGGTAAATTCCTTTTATTCTACCCACATCTAGAGCCAAATTCCTATTTTCACGTGCAAAATTAATTCGTTCCATCCCAATAGCCCTGAAAGTCTGAACTTGTTCCAGTATCAATTCAGGAGTTTAAAGCTGAGTCTAAGTATCACCTAAAGTAAAATGTTATGAAGCTAAGGATAGATGGAATTTATTTTGAGGCCGACTTGCTTTCAGCTCTGGTAAGCCTACAAAATAATAAAATACTACGTATTTCCAAAATATAGTGATTCTACCATCAAAAGATAGGCATTCCTTGTCAAATGTGAGAAAAAGAAAAGAAGAAAAGATGACAGTTTCTCAGCAAATCCAAAACCTTAAGGCTTGAGACCATTACTTGGCCCTGTTGTTTGTCTTTCCATTGCTCCGGCAGGTAGGTCCAGCGTTCCAGACGCACTGGGGGCAGGTCCTGCCCTGAACGATTTGACGGCTAGGGTTGGAACCTCCACTGCTCTCTGAAATTGATCCACATCGTTTCACAGACAGAACGCTTGTTCCTTATTATTGCTGAGAATTGTTCCTTCGGATCATTGTACTGCAATTTATCGAGTGATCAATCCACAGAACAAGAGCTCTCGTTTTTAATTAGAACAATTAAAAAATGATAGGCTTTGAAATGCTCTCATGTAACCAGAATGATAAAACAGTTCGCCAATTCAAAACAAAGTATAATTGCAGGATAAATTATGCATCTCTGTCACATTTTATCCTTTGTGCCTATGGAAACAATATAAACCTTCACCCCTAACACATACATTTTGTTGAACGTACTTTTATAAACAAACATTTGCCAATAATCATCAAGATTTACAACTGATTTTACAAAGGTGCACTTTGAGGTGTTTGATCTACATAAGTTAATATTTCATTATTAATGATCATGCCGTGTGTGGGTGTTTGTATGTTTATCAAGTGAAATTCTTGAAAGCACGGGCTGAAAGTTATTATATATTCTTTAAATTATTCATAAAAATTTTAAAAGTAAAATACAATCTCAGGAGTCAAATGTTCTTGACAGAAATTATTTTTGACGTTCTTATTTTTTAAGTAAGTGTCCTGATCCCAGATTAATTCAAGATAATCTGAAAAAGTGTCCGCTAAATGGCTTTAAATTTCAGGGTGGAGAGGCTGTTTATGAGATGGTCAAGAAGCCCCTGCACCAGAGCGGGTGGCAGCTCCCACTAAATGTTTCATCTTCTTTCTAGTTTTCTAGACTATTTTTAAATAATGGTGTCTAAACTCATAAATCAAGAAAACTAGATGTGTTTTAAATTTTGAACAGTATTGAAAACACAGCAGGTCTCCATTTCTTGTTATTTCTCTTGGGAGAATAGATGCCTTAAATAGTTCACCAGCTTTCCTAAGAAAAGGAGAGGGGGAGGAGAAGAAAGGAAAGAAGGAAAAGAGGGGAGAGAGAGGGAGGGAGTGATAGAGCAAACTAGAAGAGGAAAATGAAAAGAAAGGAAAGTAAAAAAGACAAGGAGCCAATGCACGTTTGAAGGCACCCATAGGCTACCCACCTCGCTAAGCCCGCCTTGGAAATAAAGCTGTGACAATGTCATTTTGAAGACACCTCACTCCTGGTTTGACAACTACTCTCTAACTGTACTCTGGGTATTAGAAGAGCATTAGACGTCAATAAAAATTGA
Source organism: Hydrochoerus hydrochaeris (assembly GCA_004027455.1). Taxonomy (NCBI): domain Eukaryota; kingdom Metazoa; phylum Chordata; class Mammalia; order Rodentia; family Hydrochaeridae; genus Hydrochoerus; species Hydrochoerus hydrochaeris. Next base: position 312,234 of record PVLA01001080.1, read on the forward strand.
TATCTCTAAATGAATTTTTAAACATCCAAAGCCTTTTTGTACTCTGGAGCCAAGTAGGCGATCTTCCTAGATAAAAATCCAAAGCGTAGAAAACTAATCCAATGGTTGAGCATTTTAAAATTAAGAAATTTCAACATTCTTCTGTGATTGCTGAATCTGGAGACCTATAGAAGTGACAACTCATCTGAAAACTCAGAAGGACATTTGGCATCTTCTATATCCACCAGGAAGAATTTCACAATGTCAGGGTTGAGCATGTGTGACAATATTCTCAGGGTGTTTTTTTGTTTGTGTTACTCGATGTTGGAAATGAAATGACAGAAAGTAGTGCATTGTAAGTCCCTCAACCTCTTGTTGCATCAGAAAGAAACATCTTCTGCAAATAGAGAGAGAACGCTGGCTTCTTTGCCTGCCAGCAGCTTTGGACTTCAAGGTTGGAACTTGGGGTGGTGCTGTGTGGCCCCGGAGTTGCTGGCTTCAGGAAACAAGTGCATTGCCAAAGCAGCGCTGCAACAAAATAGCTCTCTCTTAGCAGCTGCTGTATTTCTTGCCTGCATTTGCCACTATCTCAAAATAAAGATTTTAAGATTTCTAAAGCTTCTGGAATATCAAGGCTGAGCCTTCAGTGCTATGCTCAAGGCCTTTTCTGCATCTAAGCTTGCAAAATATGGCAACAGGATTTTGGAGGCAATCTTTTCCTCCCTTCTGCCATCCTCTTGTGAAGGTTTTGATGTTTTTCTTAGCTTAGCTGTTATTTTTAATATCAATCCTCTCTTCCTAAAAATAACCTTTCAAAGATATTAAGTGTAAATGAATCACGTGGGTCCACATATGCACTTAGATTGCATTTTCTTCTGCAAAATAAATAACACAAATAAGATCAAAACAAATTGTTTGACTAAACGTGTTTGGTTTACATTTACTCGGGATGAGATGTGATCCAAAACACTTAAAAGAAATTCTAGCCACTAGCCATCTGACAAACTCTCACAGGTTCTCTTCTAACTCAGAATTTCCATTCATTGCCACAAACTTTGGAATCAACTCTTTGCAATACTTTTCTATGAATGGCATAATTTTGAATGGTGTCTATTGAATGAGGCATTATATGAGTATGATACAATGCACCTGGTATGTATTGACTTAAAAATACCACAAAGTGCAATTTTACTAAATGGGAATGAACACTGATTATTGATATCAATAGTCCCAGTCAATAACACCTGAATCAAGCAGGTGTTAGAATCCTAATGAAGCTAATTCATACATGGCTAGCAATGAATCTGTCTGAACTGTATTATTTTAGATAAAATGATCCAGAACTTAATTTATGCCCTCTATTTAGATTTTTAATAACATTTTGCTGCATGGTTCTGATGAACTATACTGGAAAGTGTCTATGAATAAGTAGGAACTGTTAACTTCTGCTTCAGTTAAGGATGGGGGATTAGTGCAATTCGATAGGAAATGAGTGTTACTGGGATTCTGCCATAGATATGCCACAAGGAGTCTTCTACATTATCAAAAGTTAAAATATGATGAACACAGTTTTTATTAAAAGCTTAAAACCCTTTTGTATGACAGCAGTTAATATGGAAGAGAAGGTACAAAAGGAAAGCAACTATTTGTGGAAAATTTCCCTGTATTCCACTCGGTCCTGCTTTCTAAACAATTCTCACATTGCTGCAGCTCGTCTCTAGCTTTATGCCTACCACATTAATTCAAGTCCTTGCTATTTTCAAAAGCATTACCCTATTTCTTTTCTTTTAGGGACTGCTGAAGAACCCATTTGTAAATCACACTGTCTGTCACATGTGTTAAATCCTTTAAAAGCTCTTCCAGTATCTCAAGGGAAATATCTGAAATTTTATCTTTTGAGTTTGGAGCATCTCTTTGGTAGACCCCATAATATTTCCCCACTCAAACCTCTACATTTTTTATTCCCAGAATGTATGAATGTGTTACCTGGCAGACAAGTGAGATTTTTTGACGACATTAAGTTAGTCTCTTTTAACCAGTTGCATTCGGTGTGCTAACAAGTGTCCTCAAAAAAGAAAGCAGTGAGGTCAAGAAAAGAAAGAAGGCATGAAACAATGGAGCCACAGAATGAAGTGAAGACAGAAGAAGGAGCCTTATGTATTGAAGATTTCACTAGGTCTAATATTTGATACAAGAGCTTATTTTCAACTTATAGTAATTTACAGTTCTTTTTTGCTAATTATTTTATCAACACATTATTTTATTCATTGTTAACCTATTTAAACAACCTTTCAGTTGTTTACTGAATGATGTCAAAGAATTTTTCCAGCTTCACATTTGATTTTAGATACACAATAAAAATGATGTACAGCCCAAGCTCAATAGATTTAGATGTAATACATAGTTAGATTTGTACTGTGCTACCAAAGACTTGTCATTGTCATGGAAATTTTACTTTTGCTGTGCTGAAACAATGTGGGTAAAAGAGAGAACACTTGGAAATTGTATATTTGAGCAATTTTAGATTTTCTAATACATTGAGTACCAAGGTAAGGAAGATAATTAGTCCTGTGTGACCTATATATTGTGGAAAAATATTCGCAGATAAAAACAAAGCAATATGCTTAAAGAAGCCATGGTCTAGTTACCTCATTAATCAATTTGAAATATATTTTGCTCTTGTTCTTCATGTGAAAATATTCAATGTCCCCCTTTTTCCCCTCAAGATAAAAATCAACTATATTCAGCAAGCATTTATGAACATCTACCTTCAAGACCCTGCACTATCCATTGCATGCCACAGCTACATGGTTGTAGCAGAAGTTGCAATCTACATGCAATATTTTGAAGAGGTCAAATGAGAAAAGCAGAGAAAAATGAAGCTAGAATACAGGTCTACTTAAATGTTCTGCATGCTCAAAATGTTTTTGCCTGGACAAACCAGACAATGCATTGGGGTGACATCAGTCTTTCTGGCTTAGCATTTCGATGATGGAAATACAAAGATGTAATGAATAGCATTGCAGTAAATATAAATGGCAAGGAATTACACTTCCTACCCTAATTATGTCAGATTGTGTCAAATGATTGTATTTGGTGAATAATGGTGCCCATTTCCAGGAAAATGCTTTCAGAGTCATCAGGTTGTCCCACTATGTCTCTGTTCCTTCTGCCAAGAGAATTCTGTGTTCTAGATCTGAGTAAACCCCATTAGCTTGTTCTGGAAATAAATGCAATATGGTGCAAAGCCACATGATGTGAAAGATTTGAGATGAAATTCACTTCTGTTCTTGTGACAGTTAAGCTGTGATTATGTCAGTTTGGTTGAGTTTGGAGCTGTCTCCAGGATGCCTAGAGCACACTGCAGGGTGTTTCTGGGTAGGGCATGGGGGGCATGACCTGTATCTTTTCTCTAGCCCCTTTGTTCTCTGATACTGCTCCCCTACTCTGCTTCCCAGGCACCAAGAAGTAAGGAGCTTTGCTCTGTCACAACCTTCCACCATGATGTTCCTGTTGAAGACCATTGATCATACACTGAATCTTATAAAACCATAAACTAATCCAGGCCGAGTGGTGCATGTCTACAACCCAGCCTTAGGGAGACTGAAATAAGAAGACCATCATGAGGGCAAGGGCATCTTGACCTACATAGTGTGACTCCATCTCAAGTGCACATACACTCACACACATGCACATGTACACACACACATGCATACGCACAAGTGCACACACACACACAAACACACGAAACCAAATCATTAGTTATATCAAATGCCCTTCCTTTAAGGGTTCAGTTCTGGGAATTCTGTCTCAGTAGAGGAAAGCTGATGTACAATTACTTTAACTCATTAAGGCTTGGGAATGAAATGTAGTCTAAGCTAATTAACACAGGAACAGAAGCTTTTGAAAGATAGAACAAACACATATACAGATATGTACACAGAAAATTAAGTGATAGTTGTGGGATGTCACAAAATTAACAGGCTTTTTTTTAAGGAGAGAGAGAATACAAAAAGTTAGGCATAGAAAGGCATTTTTTAACCCCAATGTAAAAGAGCTCTAAGAAAAAAAAAGTGAGATGGTGATATGATGGATTTTGGAGATATGAGTTACTGGGAGCTTAGTAGATATAACAGCATGAATAATTAGATTGTGGAAGAAGGAGGTTCTAAGAGGAAACTAGACTATTGAGCACAAGTTATTGTGAACCTGAAATACAAATATGAAGATATAAATGTCCAGAAGGCAATGAAAAATGCAAGTTTGAAACTGGGGAGCCATCCCCATACCCAGAGATACTGAACTGAGTATTGAGTTAATTGAATTAATATCTTCCCAGCTTTTACTACTATTCTCTGCTTTGATAACAGGCCAGATCTAATGATGTGTTGATACTCTGGCATCTCTGACAGCAAGCTAGAAATAGTTTGTGCCCCAATTATGGGCTCTGACCCAAAATAGAGCCCATGTATAACCTCCATCAGGAACTTACGATTGGGTAAACACATCCAAGTTGTAAAATACTGGTGGTTGACTCTGTTAATTACTGTCTTCTGGATAAAATTATGTGTCAGTGAGGTCCTTCAGTGAAGATGACCAAACACATTTAGTTCCTACCCTTTTTCAGGCTTAGTTTTACAAATATTCGTTTTTTTCCCAATATACCTATTTTCTTTACCTTAGGATCACCTTCACCCAAAGGATACTAAGCATAGCCAAGGGTTTTAATGACTCTCATCAAAGATTTAAATAACCTAATTATTGCCTATTTTTTATATGCTGAGTTACTAGCCTCTACGTTGAGAACTTCTGGCTTCTTTAAATTCCTATTTTAGATGTAGTCCCTTCACTCATGGTCACACATTTTTAAAATTATCACCACATGTGAATCTGAAAAGACTCTACAGAAATGTTGGTAAGAGTGTGGCTCTTGGCATCATATTATTTAAATATAAACCATCATTTTGGAATATACTAGAAGAGAGACGTGGACAAGCACCATAATTCTTGTGACATATACTTAATCTCTAAAATAGGAATAAATGGTTCCTACTTAGAATATCATTATAATAGTGAAATACTTAATATGCACAGTACTTTGATTAGTTCCTTCTACATATGCAGGGTTTGAGAACTATTGCTATATTGTTTGATGTTCCTATATTGCTATGTTGTTTGCATTTTACAGCTTCTGAATTTCTTCCTGTTGTTTCTTCTCCATTTCTACAAAACACAGTAGTATTTATGATCAAATTTAATTCAAATGACTACTCCATATGTGTCCCAGAGCTGTCCAGGTGATACAGACTCTTCTGTGGAGTATTAATTATACTTTATTACAGTACATCCTCCATGACTTCACAGAATTCTTTCCCTTTACACCGTCTCCTCACTGTGCATGTGTGTTCCTCGTTTTGCTGCTAATAATTTGTAAACTCAAAGGGATCATGTCGATTTGCCTTTGAACTTAGCATAGTGCAGTTAATTTAGCAAACGGAAGGAAGTGTTTGGTAAAAGAATGTCAAAAATGAAAAAGAACATCTATGTCATTTCTACTGTCGATAAAGGGGGGAAACGACTCTTCCTATTGTTTTCAATGGCTTCAGGGGGCCGACTATCAGGTGATGAGTGTGCTTCCAGTCTACTACACTGTAACTAACTTCACTTCTGACCTCACAGCTTAGACCAGTGAACACTGCAGCTACACATGGTGAGACATTGAGGAGAGGCAATTTAAGGATCAGTCAGCACCCTAGAGTATATATTTGCAGTTCGAAATATACATTAGAATGCACTCTTAAAAAATCTGACCAAAGACTGTTCTAAAAAAAGAACATGGAAGTAGGTTTGTTTTACATCTTGGAGATAATTCCTAGGAGAATTTTTCCTATTTCAGTGTTACTGTGATTCATCTTTGCTCACATGAGGAAAAGCATTGTCAAATGAATGAGCTCAAAACAAGTTGTGTGATTGGGTTTCCTGAGCACAGGTCTTGGTCAGACAGGTATGAAGAGATTTACAGGTCTGAACTGTAACCCAGTCAGGATGATAACAATACAGACTGTTCACTATGTATTCAATTGAGGAAATTCTTCTTTTCACAGCATTAAAATAAATCCAATTTGATTAAAAAATTCCTGAATATAAGATCTTTTAGTGTCCTCAGCTTGCATTTCATATTATAAATCCTTTCAGGAGGACATTTTTTTTGGAAAAAAAAAAAACATTTGAAAAGGATATGCCACTATTCTTCTCTGTATTTCTTTTAAACTTTACTAAGAACATATTTTAAAATAAGAAGAAACAGTATTCATAAATATCTCACTACTTTCAGTGTATGTATCACTAAGAAAAAGGGAAAATCAAAACTGATAAGTTACTTGTTGAATAAAAACCGATAAACTAAGTAAATATAAATCTGACTGACTTTAATAAAAGATCTTTGATCTTAGATGTTTGCTAAAGCCTTATTACTGAATTGTCACAATTATGCTCTTTTTAGAGTTCTGCCACCTTTAATTTTAAAAGGTTTCAAAATCCTATTTAGTTTTCTTTCTGTCCATGGTCCCCAAATTTTTTACTCGAAATACTACTTTTTTATGTTTAAAATATTATTATCCAAAAGAATTCTATATTGATAAGGACTGTGCTTTAAAGGACTTTGTTTCTGTTATAAATCTAAGGCTCTCAGTTGCAGAGTTGAATGAAACAATCTGAAAGTTGAAATCTTTTTGTTATGGTGAAATCATTACTTGCTCCTTAAGTTTTGATTGTGTTCTGGTTTTTCCTCTGAAACCATCACTGGGCCATGGCAGTCTCTAACAACATAGATCACAGCTAGAACACCATTCATTCTTAGGGCTGGGGTGTGGCAGATTGGTGACCAGAGGGAGGAGATGCCCTACAAATGTAGAAAGAATATCGAGGGTATCAAACTCCTAAAGCTGCATATCCCATCATCTTCTGTCTCACTGCTATTTCCAATGGGTTATAAAAGGTTCAATTCTGTTATCTATATTTTTGTCTAATGCTAGAATGAGTAAAATCTCACTTTCTTTTCTTTTTAATAGAATTTAGTGAGGATAATTATTTGCATAGATACTTCTTGTTGAGTGTTTTTGTTGTTGTTGTTGTTACTGTTTTAGAAAAAGGGTAGTTCAGGCTGGCCTGGACTCGCTATGCAGTCCAAGCTAGCCTCAAACTCATGGCAATCTTCCTGCCTCAGCCTGAGTGCTGAGACTACAGACAGTGCTGGTATTATATACCTGTGCCACCATCCCTGATTGAGTAGACAATTTTGATTATCAGCTTGTACTAATACTTTAAAATCTAGGTACAATAGATATATATATGGAAAAAACTATGATAAAAATAAAAAATACACAAACAAATATCACAAGAATTCTAAGGAAAATGAAGCAGAATAGTTAAAGCAATGGAAGAAAAGAAAAACATGAGTCGACCAGATACGAATAATGGGGACAAAACTGCAAGGTACAAGAAAATTCGGTGAATTTCACATAATCATGCATTTAATTCAGTAGATTTCTACAAACATTGTATATTCCACTTTGAGTCTGTGTTTATTTCCAATTTCCCTTGAAAATTAGTTGGTGCATAACTTCAACCCACAGATGTGCATGAGGTTTATAGCAACATAAGAATCTTGAGTGATATAGGCAAGCATGTGCAGAGCCAAGCAGAGTTCTCAGGCCAGGTGACATATTTATCAGTTAAATGAGATCAGAAATGTTTATAAGGCCCTATCCATAGGCTGCAAATTTCTCTATCAGTAAAAAACTATTTCCAACAATTCTGTAAAGCCTGTTGCAAATGCTTTTAAAATTCTTTATTTTATTTTATTTATGTTTTGTACTGGGGATTGAACTCACAACTGCATGTTCACCACACAGGTGCTTATACCACTGAGCTAAATCCCTAGAAAAATTCTTTCTTTTAAAAGGGGTACTGTTATCTATATTCCTCAAAAACACAACACCTGCACACTTAACAAATTGGTCTTGGGTTTATTCTGTTAATAGTGAAAGAAAAGTGATATTGCACAAATAAACTGGAGCATTCTGGCCTCAAGCAGTCTACCCTGGCCCTGGGTGCTGCCAAATCCAGGATATAAATAAATAATCGCCAATGGAAAATCAAGCTCTTGTTCAGCAAAATGTTATCAAACCTTGCCATTAAGGTTTTAAAAGAAGTGCATTACTCAAAAGCAAATTGATAAGAAAAAAAGAAAGATTTCTTTCAGGGAAATTTAGGAGGGGAGTAAAAAGCACCTTTAAAACTGCATAGTGGATGTTACCACACTTAGAAATTTGCTGCAGCTGTAGCCCCCACCTCCACGGGAGCCTTGTAAATATTCGGGTCCTCAGAACACACCTGAGGACAGCTGTACTCACCACTGACCTCCCATCTCCAGCTGAATGTTACAAGTGCAACTCTAATAAGCAACGCTGCCTTATCAAGAACTTCCGAGCCTTCTCAAAGTCCTACCACCAGACACATCCTCAAAAACCTCCAGACTGCCTCTGACCATCGAGCTCAATATCATAAGCATCCACTAAAGTACTTGTTCTGATGCCTGGGAGCTTCTTCTCTTCTTTGCCTCAAGCCTCCCATCTAATGCATCCCGGGATGTGTGACTTCTCCCTCCCCAGCATCCCGACACACCGCTGCTTTTCCCGTCTTCACCGCCACCTCTCTCATCAAATCTGTCATTTTTTCCTTTCTTGCAGCGCCTAAACTCTTCACCGATTTGCCTCTCTCCCTTCACAGTCCAGCACAAAAAACTTCAGAGGATGGGCACATCTTTGCAATCTCATTTCCTACTCAGGTCTCCAGTAACAAGGTCCACCGTGCTCAGACTGGGTCACTGTGTGACTCCTGTCTCCTGGGTGTTCTTCCCTAGACACCCACACACTTCGCTCCTCCATTTCCTACAACTCTGTTCAAACATCATTCTAATTTGTGTGTGTGTGTGTGTGTGTGTGTGAATTCTAAAGAAATACCCTTTCCCATTCTTTATCATTTTGTCCGGATTTATTTTCTTTGAAATAGTTATCACTACCTAAAACTGTTTTCTTTTTCTTTTTTTTTTCTTTCTTTCATTAGGATTTAATCTCCCTGAGGTCAAGAAATTCGTTTTGTTCACTTTTGTAGACCCAGGACATGAAATAGGGCTATTCACATAGTAGGGTCAAAATAATTATTTGTATTTTAAAAAAATCCCTCAATGTTTCTGTTTTCAATCAAATTGAAAAACTGATCTATTTAGATAGTGTTTTTTCATCTTAAAGAATGATCTTGAAAGTACAGATTTCTACTTTGTATAAAAAAACAAGATAAATAATACTAAAAAGGGAACGTTGATATTTATGTTATTAACTCTAAACCAAAGTTGGCCACTCATCAAAAGCACAATATAAGATTTTTATTTTCTATTTTATTGCAATAGTGATTATAATGAAGGAGAAACATGGGTCTTAATTGAGTCTCAGTTGGGCAATTCTTTTTCTGATAATTGACAATAAAACCCACTTCTTTTGCATTGAAGATGTAGAGAAAAGTCAGAAAGAGTAATCTCAACTACTCAAATCATGGCTGTTTCTCTGATCTTTGTCACAGTGAATTGTTTATCTCATCCTCACTTTATTCGTCTGTACAGTGGGAGTATTAAAATGAGTTTCAAGTATATTTTGCTGATTTTAAGATGTTTTTAAATATATAGTCACTTAAATAAAGGATTTGTGGGCTCCACCCTCATCCCACATACACAGAAATACTTTGAACTTTATAAAAATGTAGCTGGAACCTCCAATGCGTGCCACACACTCTGTTCCTCCAACTTTTTCCACTTACATAGGCATTTTTAAAATAAAAACACCATTTTGAAAGTAACTCTCACAAACTGAAGTATGAATAAAGCCAAGGAAATCCTCTGTCCCTTCCCTTTTCCAGCTTCTTGTTTATGCACCTGTCTTTGGTTTTCCGAAGGGAGTCACACACTTTTTTTTTAGTAGACAGGAGGTTATTTTTAAGAAGTAGAAATACTCAAAAACACAAGTTAACTTAGAAAGGCACATTATGGATTTCTTGGCAAGGCAAGTCTGTAAAACTGAATCTTTTGGGGAGATACATGTTATAGGTTTTTCCTCAGACTCGTCTGGGACCATTTTATAAAACAAAACCTCTGATGGGCAGTTGGAGTGGACAGTGAGGTCTGGCATCACGATCTTTTTCACAGGTCATTGGTAGCAGTGTTTCCCTCTAGTTACTGAGTGAGGCACAGAGTCACCTTCAGAGAGAAATACCCCGCAGGATTTTGTTGTTAGTAGGAGTCCTTCTATAAGCGCTTCATACCTCAAAGCTGTGAGATCATGCAGATGGACCTCTATAGGACAAAGTTCGCTTGATTCTCTGAAGGTTCAAGGGCAGAAACAACTTTGTCATAACGTTAGACTTGGGAAATCAAGGCAGAAAATCAGCACTTTTTGCCCTAAAACTTTATAACAGCTTGTTAGTTAGCACTGGGAAAAATATTCCAAACTCATGATAGTGTTTTTACTCACAAGGCAGACAATGGTGTAGAAAATATGCAGAGATGACCAGGGAAGCCATATTCTATCTGGAATATGCTTCCATATGGAAAATACCATGTGAAGTATCTACTTATGATGTGGGGACATATCTTGGGGCTCCAAAGCATGGGCTTTGGGAAGAGAATCATTTCCACTAACCTAATGAAAACATAGGAAGAATGTGCTTTCCATAGAAACTGTGATAGATCCCAGTTCAATTTTTGGAACAAGGGCTTTATGTTGGAATTTGATACTCAAGTTCTGTTAAGAGACTCAGAAATAGCTTAGAATCTGTGTCTTCTTTAGATGTATGACAGTGAAAACTATTGTTCTTCCAAAATTTAACAGTTAGGACCAACTGCTGGTGCTTCCTGTCCAGTTCCATATACACATTGGCTTATAGGTTTCTCTTCTAACACTGCTGGACTGCAGACAAGCAAGCCTTTCTGGGTGAATTTTTCTTTAGGAACAGAGACACACTATCTCCATCCTAATCTGGGTTTACACTCACAGTGATCTTCCATGCACTTCACTTAGGCATGTTTGAAGCATCAAATAAACCACTATAGAACTGTAATGATGTGCTTAGAAATTAATGATTTTTGGCCAAGGAAGGGGGAGATGTTTTCAAATTAATTTGATTCCTTCATTATCAATGCTTAAAGGAAATGCTTCTTGAGCGCTTAATCTACTAAAAATCAGAATAAATTAAACATATGTTTATTTCACAAACTTTGTGAAAATGTTATTACTAAGGAAGGATTATGTGACATAATAGGATAAAGTTCTAGGATTTACTCTTGACCTTTATAAGTTTAATAAAACTTCTCTTTAACCTGATGTCTAAGAACTTTACCAACCATTTGGACAGATTGGATAGAGAGGCGCTGAATCAATAATCACAAAAGAAGACTTTTGAAACAGATTTAATCATTCATTGGCATTTTCATGCACTCGGAAATAAAGACAGTGTGCAGATGTAAAGGAAGCTGTGAGTAAGACCCTCAAATTGCCCATCCTGGTGGAATTTACATACTAGCAGCTAAGTTTCAAAACTGCCGGATACCCATGCAAATGACTGCTACAGTTTTTGCAGGAAAGAAGGCAAGTGGTACGCAGATATTATTTTCTTTGTTTTGAAATTACAGATACAAAGAAAAAGAACTGGAAAAATTTTAATTGGTCACTTAGGTCCTCCTGTAGGCGAGCCTGGTGGAGGTCCGTGAGGCGGAAAGGCTCCCTCTCAGTCCTTCTGCTGATCAAAGGCAGGGGTTTTTGTAGCATCCATAGTTCTAGATCTTAGATTTCATTTCATACGACTATTATAACACAACATACAACTATAAGGTTAGAATGACAGAAATGCATTCTCTTAGGAGTCTGGAGACTGGTGCCTGGGATATAGCTCAGTGACGCAGCTCCCGCCTGGCAAGTGTGAAATCCTGTGCTTGTTTCCCCATGCAAAAAATAAATAAGTAAAATAAAATGAAATGAAAAAGTCTGGAGACTAGAGGTGGAAAGTCAGAGGCTCAGCAAGTTGGATTCCTGCCGGAGCTCTGGGGAAGCCGCTTCACGCTTCTCTCCCAGGTTATGACGGTTGTGTTCGCAGTTCCCTTGGCCTGAAGCATCTGGTCTTTGCTGCCCCGTGGTGTGCCCCAGCGATCTCCCTGTCTCTCTGTCTTCACCTAGTCTGTTTATCAGATCACCAGCCATTGTTTGATTTAGGCCCCATTTTAACCTACTCTGACCTCATTTTACTTTATTTCAAATAATGTTACATTCATAGGCACCAGGGGTGAGAACTTCAGTAGACCTTTCTGCGGAAGTTCATTCATCATACACGTGCTCCGTCGTCCACTCTTGCATGTAACTAGTCTGCTTCTAGCCCTGAAGAAATATTTTCTGTTGCAGTGAATTTCCTATAAATATTCTGAAAACACACATAAAACTGACAGTGATTTTGTGAAGTGTATGTGCAATGTGTGAGACACAGACAGGGAAAACAATAGCGTATTGTTACGACATCGCTTTTTCATTAATTATATACCCAGCCCCGATTCTGCTTGGTTTCTTAAACAAATAAAATATGCAAACAAAAGGAAAAGAAAGGGTGAAAAATCCATAATGCTAGTTCAGATTCGGGTGTTCTTATCTGGCATTCCAGGGCAAAGCAGTTTTAGTTGCCAGCTTCCCAATCACTTCCCACTTTCTCAAATACCAGGCAGATTCACTGCTTGTCCTAGGAAGGTAGAGCTTGCCTTTGAAATTCTAGCTCATTTGTAATGCATTTCCAGAAAAGAGCAAAGATGGTGTCAAATGTTGCAAACATATATGATCTGTGCCCTGAGACCTTCCAATGATTTCATTTACAAGCACATAAAACAGAATGAAATCCAAGCCCCAGTCCTGCTAGGGATCTAAGCAGCCCCCTCCCTGCTACGCAGCGCCGCCTTGGCAAAGCTTTCTCAGGTTTTTACTGGTTACATTTGCCAAGTTGTTCTTTTTTTTTTAAGTTTTTGTTTTTAGTTTTTTAAAAAGGCCATTTTTAGAGTTCAATCAGAATGACACAACAAACTGTACTATTATCCTGTAAATGCCATGGAAAATAAACTTTAAATAGTTGCCTTAATTTAATCTACCAGAAACGAGGCAAATGAACAAAAAAGTTCATGTCAATTGCAAAAAGGCTCAAAGAAATAGATGAAGTATCTGACCTCCCCAGATGGAATAAAGCATGATTTTAATAAAACATGACAGATGTATTAAAAATAAAAGTATAGTGTTCAATGACTAAATCAATTTCCTGGGAAAAATTAAAATGCCATATTGTATCACTTCATAGCCTCAGCTTCAGCAGTTTTTGGTGTGGCTGCTAGTGAGATGTCCAGATCTACATACTCTCTGTAACTTCACGAAACTACAATCTAATAGTTTCTCAGTTGAGCCAATATTCAGAGCTCATCTGGGTGTCCCCTTGATAAGGTGATCAACTCATTCTAGTTTGCCAGAAATTTTCAGCATTTAGCACTAGAAAACTGCAATTCCTGGCATAATGGAAAAGACGATGATCTTACATATGAAGACAATGAAGTATGAGCCATCATGGGTTTAACTTTAAAGTCCACACATGTGCCACTAATGTGTGTGTGTGTGTGTGTGTGTGTGTGTGTGTGTGTGTGTAGTGCAGTTTATAGGATGATGGACTGAATTTCATCAAGAAAGCTGATGAATCAATTCTTCCTCCTTCCTTTCCTGACTAACCTGACATGCAATGTGTGAAGCTTCTCAGAAGATCTCAGAGAACTGAGCAATTACTTGCATTTAGAGAAAACCATCTGAAACTGGCTTTCCTCTCTGTCCTACCTTATCCTACATTAGCGGATTGAATGTTCCTATTTCCCCTCTCCCATGTTAAGCTTTATTGTGGGGGAGCTGCCAAGGGGATTGGTAGAGCATACTTCTGGGTGTGTCTGGGAGGGTTATTCAGATGAGCCTTTGGATGCTGTGCCTGGTCTGGCCCCTTCCTCACTGGTGCGGTGCTGCTTAACAGTCACCATGAACTGAGCAGGTTGTTCCACTAAGCCCTTTCACCGGCAGTTTTCTGCTTTCCAGTTATCTGAGTGTGGACTGAATCTTCTTAATACATGAGTCGAATTAAACCATTTCCCTTTTGAGTTGTGGGTGTTGGGTACTGTGTCCAGCAGCAAAAAGACTGGCTGATACACCCTTTCCCCAATCCCTATGTTGAAATTCTAGTTTCCAACATGATGATATTTCCAAAGTAGGATCTTCTGAGGATGATTAAATCATAGGCCTGAAGCTCTCGTTACTGGGGTAGTGCCTGGGAGGGTTCCTTTACCCTTTTTCCATGTGATGACAGAATACCAGATGGTCATCTGTGAAGCAGGAAATGGTCCTGGTGAGACATTGAAACTGCTAGCTTCTTGTGGTGCCAAGCATCAAAACTGTGAAGATAGAAAAACTTTGTTATTTGTGTCATAGATAATAAGTATATGATTTTTTTAATTATGCAACCCTGAATAGACTGAGAGAGTTGTTGCTATGCCTTTTGTGGGTTTTCATCTGGAATGGAGTGATAGAACAGAAGATGTTTGCCTCAGGCTTCTCTTTTGATGAGCACAGGCTATAGAAGTCATCATACGAAAATGAACCTAGAAAATCTTCAGAACTGGATGCCTGATGGCAATAATAATTTTACTGCTGTCTAACTAGGGTTTCTCTAATGTCTAGTATGCCATGACATCAAAACTATACAAGCAATTCATATACAGTTATCAAAAATGTTCAGGTAGAAGATGAAGCATTGAGATGTACAGAAGTAGCAGTGCTTGAAATACAAGGGGACAATAATAATTATAAGAACTGAGAATTGATCTGATCTCTATTCAATGCACAAAAGTCTTAGCCAAAACAATAAGCTCAGAGTAATCAGTTTCAAATCATGCCATGTTTTCCAAAACAGTATTTTTTGCAGATCATTTTGAAGAACAGTATTATTTGCTGCAATTGCTGGGCATATTATGCTGAAATCAAAGACCAGGATCCAATTATAGGTGGGGCAAAATTAATCAAGAGACAGATACATTCCATAAGCCTCCTTGACAATTCAGTAATCATATGTAAAATGTAGGTCTCTGAAATCTGGGATGATGGTATCATTGGTTGAAATGGAAACTCTAGAACCTCAATTTCCTCATATCTTCTGTTTGAGTAATCAGCTTTTTCCATCACCAGGGGAGGGTGCCTACTTTTGTTTTAAGATTTCTTTTAGCAATAACTTGCAGAATTGAGTTTGTCTACCTTATGGTGTGCTCTTGCCTCATCACTTTGACACCAGTCTCATCAACAGTGTTGTGTTTTATCACAGCATAAGCAGAGAGTTACACTTCTGGTCTTGAATGAAATTGGTTACATGTTAAAAAACATTGTAAGTCACATCTGGTATGTGCCAGGCAATATTAGATTAGGTTTAGAGCTGAACCTAGAAGGAACTAGTCTAACATGGATGGAAAATAAATCTAGATAAAGTGGATTGTGTGATCATGCAGAAACTTATCCATGACTGCAGATTCAATATCATGGCAAAATCATCTAACAGTTTGTTGCAGAAACTATTCAAAATTTGGACCTAAATGAGGTGGCATGATTAGAACATTTTTGATATAGAAGTGAGAAAGAAATCAGAGGCTGAGGAAGGTAGTAATGTCAAAATGTGTGAGCTACCTTTGATATGAATTTTCCAACCAACCACACCACAAAAAAAAAAAAAAATCTAGATCTTCTTTCCTCAGTGCAGCAAGAAATGTACTGTGGTATACATTTTTAAGAAACTCAGCAATGGTTTTCCTCTCTAAGCTTAAATAAAGATATAGAACTGGACTTGCATCTACTAGTTAATATAATGCAATTTCTGAGTGGCAGATACCAAGTGACAACATAACAAACAAGGACGACAGATATGGTAACTGTGGTAGACAGCAGGGCTCTGTAGGAGAAGGACTTGCGACCCTCCCGAAACTGGGTAATATTTAAGGGCATGGTCCTCCCAGTGCAAAAAGGATGGGCAGTCTACTAGAACGTTATTTTCTTAGTATAATGAAAGAAACAAATGTTGCTATGTAAAAGTCCCATATCAGCTGTTACAGTAAAATTTGCCATCTTTTGTATAGTTTATATATTTAAATCTCTTTATCTATCCAGAAATCATGGATGGATTGAAGTACAGACTGATTCATTGTGAACAAGAGCTCTGAAAATACACACATCGGCCGTTTCTTCTGCTCTTCCCCAGAGGGACAGAAGCAAATACCACAAGAGTTCAGGAAATACGCACCCAAAGAGAGGGGACTGTGTGGCAGGTTCAGTTTGAAGGTCATCTCATGGAGAAGACACATGGACCTCTTGTTTTCACAAACATGGCGACCATATTATGAAAGGCATGTGTAGATAGAAGGAAATTTGTAATCTCCCTCCCAGTTGGTGCAGCCAGCCTGGTGGCACCTGGCTTCATGTCTACCTAAGACACTCCTCACCTCCCCCACCTGAGTTTTTCCTTGGTGCTGAGCTGTGGACTCAATGGTGCTCTACATTGAGGGCTGCCCATGAAATCCAAAAGGGCCTGGGAATCACGGGGTCCTTTTGTGAAGAACCTTTGATCAGTGGCATGTGCAAGGCCCACATTTTCATCCTATTTTCCCTGGATAGATGTAATTATGATGCAGTTACTGCAGATCCTTAGTGGACATCTTCATTAGGTAGGGAAATAAGTCGTACTTGGCAATGACCAAATTCATTACCTATCTGCAAATCCGTTCTTTCCCTACCTTCACTCACAGAAACTGGAATTTACCTCTACCCTATGCCGTCCCTTCTGCTTTTGATGAAAGTTAGTCCAATGCACTATTGTATATGTGAAATATGGTTAATTGCCATGAGTAAATGAGTGTGGAAATGATATGCATTTTCTTTCTGGGGGTGAGATAAGAAAAATAGACAGAGAAAAAAAATAAACACAGAGGGATGCTGCATTAGGGGAAAGAAAAGAGTGAATTCGGTGTGTGTATCTTAACAGGTTAGTAGCCCAAAGCAGAAAAAAGGAACTCTGTATTTTAAGAAACTCTAGAGCTATCAACTATGATGAAGTGAATATGCCTTTTGCAATAGGTTCTATAGATATTTGGCTTGCCTGAGGTCAGATGCTTAATAGTCGATCCTGTATCTTTGACAATAAAAATAACTATTAATAGTTACTTTGCAAACTGATTTGTGCAAAACAACCTTGGAACCTTTCCAACATATTACTGAAGATAATCCTTCCAACAACCTGTTGAACCAGACTCATAAAATCCTGGTTTCAAAAATGAGGAGGGTAAAATGTAGAGACTTTTTAACAGCCTCTGTAGCTTTCTTGTAAAAAAAAAAATGAGAATAGAGTACTGTGAGATGATGCAATTTCAATAAGTAGCCGTCTAACTTATTTTCAGGGTTTAGAGAAAATAGGTATTTTTAATCACATGCATGCAACCACTGAGGAAGCAGAATCATAATTTAAATTCCCCTCAGTCACACTCTAGAGAAAGTGGAATTCAAGGTCAAGATCTTCCAGCTTCCCCATGGTGCTGCTCTACCAACTCAGCCTTTGCAATTCTTCCAACTTACCAGGCCAGTCTTACTATTCGATTTTCTACTGCAAGACACTGAACTGAAATTCTCACTCCTACCCTGTATTGTATTTGGAAGCCAAAAGGGTTAGCTGTGTTTGGTTCTACCAGAAAATTTGTGTACATGTGTGTCTGTGTCCTTATACATCATTCTGCATATTTTAAAAGTTAATGGTCTTTCCTAGTGTCCTTTTGTTAGTCAGTCGCAGAGCACCTACCTTCCTGTTTTAATGGTTTCATAACACTTCAGGGAGATACTATAATGTAATTCACTAGCTTTCTGTTGGTGGTCATGTTTGCTTTCCAGACATTTTCTATGACAGACAATGCTGCAATAAACATCTGTGATATATATTTCTGGGCATATCTTATACGCATGTCAGAAGGATAAATTTTAGGCAAATAATATGAGAGAATCAAAGGGTATTTCCATTTTTTTCTATTAATTACCAGTTGATGTATTAAACATACTAATCCCTGGGGAATGTTTCTGTGACTAATAGGTTGTGACAGTGTTTCCGTTTACAAAGAGGACAGAGGGCACTTTCAGGTGACAGCCATCTTGAAAGTGTTTGCAGACAAGCACCACTGCAACTGAGGATGATTACTATGGCAGGGTTCAGTTCCTGTGTGTCCTTAGCTCATTGTGTCTTTGCAAGCTCCCCTTGTGCTGTCGCAGGTGCAGGAGGCCACCATGTAAACAGACATTTCAAACACCAGAGCTTCTCTGTGGGGAGCAAGGGACTGCGGCCAAAGCCAAGATTAGTCCAAGGAGCTGAATGCATTCATGTTGGAAAGACACGTGACCTTAAATCCACAGCTTGCCATGGGGTTAAAATTCCAAATATCTGACTTCGTTGAGAGACAGAGAGAGAGAGAGAGAGAGAGAGAGAGAGAGAGAGAGAGAGAGAGAAAGAGAGAGAGAGGATCTACTTATCAACAGGCTGGGTGACAGCCTTAATTAAAAAAAAAAACATTTTAACAAGTCACACTTGATTTTTGGATTTTTTGGAATGATCAAATTGGATCAAAGAAAATTAAATGTAGTGAAGAAATTTTGACACTTGGAAATCATTTTATGACTTTGTCTTTATCCGTAGGGCAAGGATTAGCACACGGGCCAACTCATCCCGTCCCCAAGTCTGTGCTCTAAGGCAGGTCAGATCCCTGGATTTTTTTCCCAGTCCGTCTCTTTTGTTTCTGCCTTTTGGCATTGACTGCAGGTGGAACGGCTTTCCAGGAATGGGTCTGTCCTGCACAGACTGTAAAAACTGCAGAGTGAAGATTCCATCTTAGAACTGTAAAGCCCTCCTGGCCTTCCGTTTCTCATTTACTGGCTGTGTCTATCTCAGGCGCCTTCACGAGAATCCCAGGGACGGCCAAGCAGACAGCTCACTTTCAAATCCAATAATGAGCTGTCCATTTAGTGTGTTTAATTGTTCTTTTAAAATGAAGTTTTATAAATTGCCTTTAGTGGCTTTTGATGTCTTTTGCTTCTGTTGCTGACACTTCCTTTCCATTAAATGAAGAAAGATTTGATTTCCGTGCTACGCATGAACACACTTCTGCAAGGATCACATGTTTGTTGGGCTTCAGGGCAAATTTTAGGCGAGTTTCTCCCTTATCCTGCTGCCAGGAAACCTGCAACACAGGCTTGTCTCCACTGCTCCCTCTGCAGTTCTGTCAAACTGTCTCCAGGCTGATCTACAGCCCGAGGCAGGCACTGCCAGTTCTGAGTCAGCTCAGGAATTCAGAAGAATACTTGTGACACAGACAAAGCTGTATTTCCTTCTAGGGATCTAGATGCTTTGAACTTGGCAGAAACATCAATAGGGTCACATGTGTCTGTTAGGACTTCAAGCCTCATTCCCAACTCTCAGGAGACAGACAGGTACAAACATTTGGATTTCAATAATATGTTAGAGGTGGTATACTATAATACATAAGCATGCCCTTATGGAGGCTTATGGTTCAGATTAGTTCATTTATCCACTAGTTATTCAATAAATATTTCCTATTTTCTGAAAGCTGGGTGTAAAGTCATTTAGCATACAAAGACCTTATCTTCTTTACCACACAGAGAACCTAGCCTACAATTGAAAAGCAAACTTGCTACTTAAATTACATTGGCAAGAAATTTG
This sequence comes from Hydrochoerus hydrochaeris, assembly GCA_004027455.1. NCBI lineage: Eukaryota > Metazoa > Chordata > Mammalia > Rodentia > Hydrochaeridae > Hydrochoerus > Hydrochoerus hydrochaeris. Next base: position 332,127 of record PVLA01001080.1, read on the forward strand.
TTTATCGACTTTGCACATAGATCAACCACAGTCAAGATGATTATAAATATTGAACTATATTTGGCATATGTCATTTTAGTCTTAAAGGGATTTTGTGAAACTGTAATTGTAAAGATGTGAGTCATGCATGCATTAACACAGCTTGTGTGTCTTAAAATTATTCCAGATTGGTTTTGCATGGGAGCACTGAATGAGCCACCCTAAATCTCTGTGGCTGTTCCTATAATTGATCACTTTGTCAAGGCGGAAAATGAAATAACACAGGGTTGTTGAGAGGAAGATATTCTTCAGCTCTTCTACAGCTGGTGACCAGCCATCTGCCCAGCGGATGGGGCCGTGACCGGTGAAAGTGTGTAGACAGCAGCTGTCAGGAGTGGGGAAATCAGGCATCTTCCTGAAAGACTACCAGGTCTGGAAGTCACAAGGAACTTCAAGTTGCAAAGTTCTTTTGTTATAGTTCTTCATAAATGGGAGCATTGTTCCTAAATAAAGTAAGCAAATGGAAAACAAAGTGGAAGTAAAACAAAACAAAATTTTCTTGGCTGTATCCTCATGGGAGAAAAGAGAGCAGAAAAAGAAATGAGAAACATACTGTATTTCTCAGCTGTATTGTTTTAAAATGGTTTCATCCTTGGTTTCTGTATCACCATTCAGCAATGTCCTCTGGCACTGCAGGATGCCCTACCTAGACGTGAAACAAAGTAGAGTGTGACTTCTAAAAATAAAACAAATAGATCACCAAAAACGTTGAAAATATATGAAATATAAATCAACAAAATGCAAGATAAACGATCAAATAGTAGATTTAATATTCACTCAATATTTTGAGTGATTCTCCCCTGGTTTGGGATCTGCTAATTCCTGGTTTTGGGATCCAGCAGATATTTGCCGCTGGAGACCTGCTCTTGGCCAATCAGGGTGTGTGATTCGGGCTGCTTTGATGTAACATAATTTGGAGAGTGGCAGGTGGCCTTCCCTGCTGTTTATAATGCAGCTTGGGGAGTTCTGTCAGATGTAGCAGCTCTTCTTTATCTGCATGGAATCTGTGTAAATCACAAAAGAACAGATGGAAAAGTAGTCACACACTCCTGTTCACCGCTTCTAAGCAGTCATAAACCCCTACACTACCAGCCCTGTTGCAAAAACAGTCCTCCGTGGGCTGGTCACCCAACTGCTCAAGGGTAATCATCTTGTTTACACAACATCTAAATACATGAATTAGACAAAGAAAACGAAAGCACCAAATGGTTTAAATGAGCACAACTGTTATATATGTGTATTTGAGCATTAAATTCCACATTTAGGTGAGGTAAACACAGAAAAATTAGAAATTATATGGTATCTACCAGTTCTAAATACCGTGTAGTGTAGTTTGGTAGTGTGAGATGCCAGCGGTTTAGCATGTTTGGTTCTTTGTTGTTTTTTAAACACAACTATGACATCATCTGTCCATATTCCTGAATATTCTTGTTCTCTAAGTAACTTTCTGACTAGTGACCTGTACAGTTTCTTGTGGGAAACTGTCAAAAAAAAAATTCTTCCCAAAATTTGATAGAAAGTATTTTACGTGAATAGTTGAAGCACCTAAAAATATTTCCAGAAGACTATGTTCTTATAGGAGATCAATTTTTTTTCCAATTTGCACTCACTTCTACTGCTTGTGTTCATGTTACTCAAGCAACACTGCATAAGATATACGTATATTTAATCAAGAGCTGCTTAGTGCCCTGTTCACAAGTTACATATGAATGAGACCATGTCTCTAAATTTGTGGGGGGAAAAAATCTTTAATTTTATTTCATTAGAAATGTTGTCAACATTTCCCTAGGAATTAGGAACAGAATAGTGTTTATTCTAAAGAGGGTGGTTGGCAGGAACGAAGGCACCAAGGCGGGAGGCAGAGAAGAGTGTGTTGTAAGCTGCAACCCAGCGTTTTTAGAGCATGATTTGTAAGACAAGGTGTTAAAAGAGATGAAGTTAGAGGTTAGCAAGGGCTTAACACAGGATATCTTAAAAGTCTCCTGAAAAACATGGGCTTTGACCTGCATGTGATCAAAGTTGACTACAGAATGTTGACTTTAATCTATTTATAACTTTAAAATATGTACAAATAATACATTTTGAAAGACCATAGTCAAAAAAAACTGCAGTGCACCAAGGTTGCCCATTAGAGAGATGCAGTTACTCAGAAATGAAATAATTTTCTATTTCCTGAGGGATCTTTTCAATGCTCTGAAATAGTGCTATGAAAACTTATTCTATATCTGTAAACTTATAAATCAGAACTTGTCAAATTTCAACCAAAGCACAATAGTAAAGATCGGTGTTCACTGAAGTCAGTTATCAGTGGTCCTGGTCTCTCCCTTTTTGTAAATTCCAAATAATCAGGAAGCACACAGGAATTGTTTCCAGAGTGCCATAAATAAATTCTCCATAAATTCATGTTCAGGGAAGAAAATGCATTAGACCAGTGGCTCTCAAGCCAGGGTAATTTTTCTCTCCAGATGACACTTACAATGTCTGGAGGCATATTTATTGTTCCAACTGATTGGAAGAGAAGTCAGCATTCAGCAGGTAGAGGCCACCAATGTTATTAAACACCAAGTCCCCTCCTAAATGACAGTAGCTCTGAGGTTGAGAACTATGTCTGAGAATCTCAAACATTTAATCAGCTGTATCATATCTTCCATTCTAATAAGAATGATACTCCAGTGTTTGGTACTGTCTGATCATGGTCATTTGGGCACATGTGGCTTGAAGCTTTTGAGGTTGTTCTTAAGGTCATCAAATATATGACCTGTTATAATGAAATTTTCTTTGTTGAACAGAAGCTTAGGAAGTTTTGTTGATTTTTTTCACTATAGCCTTTTGGAAAGTTGCCAACATTTCTAATTGCTTAAACCAATTTTTTTTTCTTAACATAGTTGCAACAAAAAGCTCTCCAATTTTAAATCTTTGAATTTAAAAGTAATTTTATTAGAGATAGTTTGAAGCACCTAAAAATATTTCCAGAAGACTATGTTCTTTTTTGAGATTAAGACTTTCAGTTTTTAAATTAATCACACCTGTCCTCCTGATGTGGTTTAAACCATCAGGAATACATGCTTTGCTAATAGCTTATGACGCAAATTAAAATGTAAAATTTTAGCATGGAATCTCTCCCCTTAGACCTCTATTCACTTTTGATAATGTTTATTTTCCATCCATCATAGCAAAGATTATGACAAGGCTACCCTGTCACTGTATTACAAGATTTTACTTAATGTTGCTAGTATTTTCTTCATCATGCCAGAGAGTTAAAGAAAAAAGACAGGAATACATATTTTCTTTCCGTAGGAAGTTACATTAAGTAACTGAAACAGTGGGAACGTACAATGTCAAATATGCAGGATAATTATTTAAGACCATTTGAGCTAAAATAATACAACCTTGGCACTTTGTGTTGTCATATTTACTTTTCTTGTTCATAAGTACGATGAGGACGAGGGAATTACTGATGTCACTCTGGTCTTCTCAGACTCCTGCCAGACGGTACAAGACAATTTATCTTTCACATTTAATTCTAAACTGTGCTTTTTATAACAATCTCATGAATCAAGATTTTTTTAAATTTAATTTATATTAGGTGTTCACAAATGTATGTATCTCATAAATATCAGTATATGAATAGAAAAGGGAGCATTAATCCTTAAAATCTGGTCACCCTATTCCTTCACTAGGTTTGATAGACAAATAATATCTGGAAAAACTCTTAGCTTCTCATTCTCTTGGAGAGTCTTAATATATACTTTTTCTCTGAGAATAAATCAATAGAAACCCAAGTGATTTTATTATTTCCAGTGTGTCTGCTGGTCATTCAAAGTTTCAAAGAATAAATTCCAGGAAAAAGTAATTTAGAACATCTGTTCTAATTCCTTTATTTTATATTGGCTTGGTTGCATCTTTTTTTTTTTCAAAAATTATGAGTGCCTTTAATTTTCAGTAAACAGGCAATTGAAATATATAGTACAAAAATAAGTGAAAAGATTATTGTAAAATGAAATGAATGGAATATTTGATCTAATTTTCCATCTATGAGAATTTCACAATAAAGTCATAGTTTATGTTGTATTATAGACATGCTTGTTGGATCTATTCATCCTTACATAAGGCAACTGACAAATTCCTAAGTTATCAATAGCTATTTGTATTTTTTAAATCCTTTAAAAAGTTTTTCCTGCTGGGTGTGGTGGTTCACGCCTGTAATCCCAGCACTAGGGAGGCTGAGGCAGGAGGATTGTTGTGAGTTTGAGACCAGCCTGGGCTACAAAGTGAGGTCAAGGCCAACCTGAATGGCATAGAAAGACCTTGTCTCAAAAAAACAACAAAAAAAAGTTTTTTCCTGTATCCATACAGTATAGAAAGGGGGGAAATACTTCACCAACTTTTCTAAAGTAACTAAATTGAACATCGCTTTATCTTTTAGTTACTTAGTTTCTTTTCAACATTTCCATCAGAGGAGCCAACATCATGGGTTTAAATTTAGATATTCTCTATGGATAATTTTTTATAAATTGTTTAATGGGGAGAAGTCATGATGAATATTTTTATACTGCTGGACATTCTGTTTTGTGATAAAAATAAGAAAAATGAAAAATGACAAACAAAAACAAAAAGGAAAACAAACAGAAATCTCCAATACAGTGTTTCAACCTCTACTAAAATATAATGTGACATCTGAAATAACATGTGACATCTAAAAGCTGGGTTGTGTTTTCTTCTTGATAATTCAGCATTTGCATAGATAAGAACATTTTTGAAGCTCATCTGTGATTGAATTAATTGCTTGCTCATGGGCACAACATGGTTGTTGTATTTGATGGTATAGATCTTGCCTCTTCCTTTACATCAAACACGACTACCAAATGTAGTTCTTCATCAGAAACCTTTTCCATCCTTTCTTCTGAAGAACAAATTTAAGAGCTCTGCTTCTTTGACGTAAAAAATGTCGCTAACAATTAAATCTCATGGGACAAGATGTTCTAAATCCTAACCAACCAATACCCTGCCAGCCAGGTTTCCTCCATTGGAAATAGATGAATGTGTTCAGATCAGAGTGTAAATTGGCATGAACCTTAATCTGAAATGGAATAAAGTTAGAAAAAACTGAATGATTTTTTAAAATGAATCATTATTCATAGCCAATGCTTCCTCTGCACTTCTGTGTACCATCTGGTCCTGATGGTCGAAGCGCCAAAATACCATAAGGAAAGTTGTTTTTGTGGTATTTCCAGTCCAACCAGAATCAGAAAGTACTAGAAGTCTCTTGAGAAAACCTGCTGTAATAGGACACAAAGCCTAGTTTGTCAAAGACTTTTAAGGCAAGAAGCTGAAGTTACGCTACCATTCAAATTTAAATGCAAAATACACAGATGTCCTAGGTTTGGGGGTTCATTACATGTCTGGTGTATAAATACCCATACCCGTGCATGTGCACACACACAGTGCACCCTACTCATGCCTTATATATATTCTATTCCTTTATGAACTGAAGTTCTTTTTCTAATTCATAATTTGTTAATTATTCTGTATATTCATTGATTTTTTTAAGGAGAGCATTTATGAATAAAATAAAGACAATTTCCAGTGAGAAATAAATGATTGAGAACCAATATATAAAGCTATTGAATGGATGACATCCAATTTAAAAGTCTTTATACAGCACATGTAAAATGTTTCAAAACTATCCAGTGCCATCTTATTCATAAGCATTCTGATGGCTGCAGAATTCTCTTACATGTATTTCTACCACTGTTCAGGACATCACAACTTGTCAAATACAAAGAATTTTGAATCTTCAGAGTTTCAATCTGTGCTGTAAACTTACTGCCCAGAAGGTTTAGAGTGGGCTGTTCAAATTGGCAAGAACTTTTTCTTTCATCCAGTCTCCAAACCAGCTCAAATTTATTTGACACTGAGTTTTATTCAGTTTAATTTAGTTCACTGTAAAAAAAAAATTCTCTAAGGAGGGAAATAATTTAAGTGATGAATCCAGTTGCATGAAAATCAGCGTATTAAGGAGAAGAATTTAACCATGCATATTTTCTGCCAAGCATAGTGTCTATAGTGCAAAGAATGGGAGCTTTTAGGTTAGACAGACATAAATTCAAATCCTGGTTCTGTACCTGCCAGTTGTGTGACCTGGGGTTATTGACTAACTGCTATGGATGTTCTCATGCAAAAAGATAAAACCAATTATTTTACTGAGTTGAAACTGTCACTATGCAATAGAGTTTAAAGTGTTGGATACAGTAGTTGCTCAGTCTCATCAGCACTAACTGTATCTAAGAATGATATAATAGGCAGCTGCAAGACACATCCTTCAGCCACTGGCCATTGCAAACGTGCATTGCAAAATTCTTGCTTAAATTCTTTTTTAATCCATTGGAAGAGGAAGGGATAACTCTGGGGATGTAACTCCCACAGCCTTAAAGGTAAGGATGATATTCTCCTTTGGGCTTTTATCTACTCAGTTCCCTAGGCAATGATTTAAAATCTTTGATTGCAAAAAGAGTTGTATGGTATTCAGCGGGGCTTGATCTAACTTGAGAAGTTTCTAAATCAATGTAAAACACGTTTTTCATTTGGGTATTTTTGGATCTCTTGTGATGTCCTCAACTCAGGCCAAAAGATGGTATCCTTCTATATACAACTAAAGAAAGTCAAAATGATTCAGGCCAAAGTTTTAAAGGAAACTAAAATTTCTTTCTTAGTTTTGTAAAGCTGTATTATATGTACCTGGTGTGTGCAGTATCATATAGTTTTGTAATATGGAATTTGTTCCCAGGATAAATAGTCCTTGTAGTTGTCTCTTCTTGTAACATTCATCTTTTTGTTTTGGAGTCAAAGCACGACAAAAACAGCATAAAAGCACAATCCTCATAGATTTTTTTAGGGAAGCCTGACATTGATACACTCACAATTTATTTCTTACACTTGCAACCTTTAGCTCTCCAAGTAATGGTGTTTAATTTCCAAGTTGCTGCCTTCCTGTTTCTGATTTCTTTAGTTTACATAATTTCACTTTTCTGTTCTAATACTCTCTTGAATCCCTTGAATTGGGTTGAATCACTTAAATCACTTGCACTTCACAGAAACTGTTTTTTTCTTTAGGCTGCTCCCTAACCTGCTTAGGAAAGCAATTAAGGTGTCATTCTCTGTAGTTCCAACAGAGTGCAAAACGCTGCCTCTGAGAGAACTTCCCCTGAACCCTTCTCCTTCAGCACTGCAGATGGGGGGTGGGGGGGGTTGGGGGGGGTGGGGAGGGGATGCAGCTTTACAGCTCAGCTTTGTGACTATTGAGGAGTCAAAGGACCAGGGAGTTCAACTAGTGGAATCTGACCTCTGTTTATCTCACAACCAACCATAAATTCACAAGCTGTAGCTTCTATCCGGTCTATGTCATCAATAAGAAAAATCAGTGGAAATGGAAGATTAGGAAAGTTACAAAATTTCTACAGTGCAACATCCCATGCTAACCCATCAGCAGGAATTATGTAAGTGTGCATATGCAATTTCATATGTACATGTACACATTCATATATCCTATACATAAAAGATATAAGTAGGTACATGTATGTGTTTTTATTTTTCTCTTTTAACTGTTGTTTACTCAAGTGAAATTCCCCAATAAATATTCTATATTTATTTTCATTTTGTGCTAATAAAGGTCTACACATCAAGCCACAAGCTATGAAATGGCCCTCAGATCACTAAAAGCCCATTTCCCTAGACAAATGGGGAAAGAAAAGTAAGAAATTAGATCAAAAATATGTACCTAGCAAAAAAGGCAAGCATTTCACTATCTGCCTTGCTATAACCTCCTGACAATGACCGGGGCCTTCTGCTACACACGGGACTCCTGTGTGACTCCACCCTCCCCACAGTTTAGTTCCTGGTGTATGTGACAGCCACGCACCATTGAGGCTCTTGGATTTAAACCGCATGTGGCTTTCTCCTTTCATTTCTGGCCAGTGCCCAAAGCCAAGCAGCAGGTTCTGTCTAGGGAATGTCACCCACTAAGAAAAGTATTGCAGCATATCACAGAGACAGTGGAGTTCCCTTTGGATGTACTTTGCTTTTCTTGACAGATTGTATTCCTAATGAGATTGTGTTTCAAAGCTCCAGGCAAAATAGCATTTATGTTTTATCACTCAAAAAAAGTCCACACATGAGTTTTGGTTTGGAAATGAACCTCAGTGCAGGGTTACAGAAATCAAGCAAGGAGAAGGAGACAAACCAGAAAAATAAGTCAAAGCTGATGGCAGTGGTTACAGCTGTGAGTTGTGATTTCATGATAATTATTTAAACCAGAGGAGTAATAACTATACAGGAAAAATCAATTGCATTTATTAAAAAAGGAAATCAAATGAATCAAATTAGGCAGTCTTCTTGTGAATTAAAGTGAAGCTTAATTCACAGGAAACCTTTGTTCAGAAATGGGACACCGACTCACTTTTTTTTTCCTAACTAAATTGATGGTAGAGCGCTGCTGACTTGCTGGTTAAAGACTCCAGCAAGGAGGCTTCTTGGCCTTTTCTCCATATATCTGATGACCTTGGGAGGTGATGACTTTATAGGATGTGACCACATGACTCTTACCACTGTGAGGTAATTGTAGGGCTCCCACAAGTCCCAGTGAGGGAGCCAAAAGAGCTATTACTCAGAAAGAGTTACTGAGTCTCACTGAATGTGATTCCATAATATTTCTCCACAGACTCAAATGAAAATTCAACTTAGTTCATGGAGGGCATTGAATATGCTCTAGCCTGGATGTGATTGTTACTGTATGTGCCCTATGGGAGAACAGAGACTTCGTGTAATGTGAACATACAAATCTCATTATATTCTGTTTTGCATAAATTACCTCTTTCTTCAAAAAGTGGGGAACAGGATTTCAGGTCATGCGGAATTCTTAGCTCCATAAATTCTGTCTTTCCATTTCTTCTGGGAATTTTCATCAAACTGATGGGGTTGTTTATGACACTGAAAGAGCGTCTTAAAAGCTTCTATGAGCTTTACTGAACCGTGGAGCGCCTCTGAACTTTGAGATCAATTGCATCGATTCAATTATGGAACATAAGTGAAGACTAATAGTTTTTGTGTTCATTACTTCCTAATTTACATAAGAGAGAAGATGTTAATATAGTTCCAGAGTCTTTGTGGGAAACCATTTTAGTTGAGCTGGAGAAAATGGGACTGTGGTTTCTGTTTTCAATCGATTTTCCAAAAATTAAAATATATAATCTTTAAGTCAGATCCCACAATTTTGCCATCCTTTCTATTACTTCAGAAAACTTGTGAATGCTGAGTAGAATCAGTGTAGCTATTCAGTTGCTTTTTATGTGCAATGTGGGTTTTTTTCCTAAGCTTTTCCAAAAAAAAAATTGGCATTACTTTGGAGTTTTTTTCTTAAGTGTAGAAAAGTCAAACAGCCCATATTAGGAGGTAAGATAAAGGTAAACCTTGAAATATATCCAAATTGAATTAAAGTCAAACACATCTTAAATATTTTAGTTTTCCCCCCAGTGAAGTAAGATTTTGTTTGTTTCCAATTGTTCTGCCTTTTGTTGAATAGCAGTGCTGATGTCAAGGTAATGTGTAACTATACTGGTGTTCTTTGGTGCACAACTAAACCTTATGGACACAGATATGATTGGGAGTTAGAAAAACCTTAATTATTCATTTATCAGTGGTTTTCATGTAGTATTTGAATTTCCTATTTTTTCCTCTTTGGAAAGAAAGTTAATTATCTTATTCTCCATGTCAATCTCTATTTCTAACTACTGAATGGTTTCATTATGATTATTTTTTCTTTTTATTTCAGTGCTTCTGTCTTTTCTTATTAATTCTGAGGTTACTGTATGACAGTATTTCATCTGAACAATATTTCACATGCTTATGAAGAGTTTTAGGTATATGAGAGACTAATGTCTAAATAATTTGGATTCAAAGTAAAACAATCATGTATTTGATGATTTAGAACTGTTTGACCAGTCTACATTCAATTTCTTTACCGATAAACTGGGAATAATATTTACACATCTTCTTCTGGAAAGAGAAATTCTGTAACGCATTACCCTCAAATCAGCTATTTCAAAAAATGGTGCTCAATAAATACTGAGATCTCATCTCTTGGTCAGTTTATATAAACTTTTCCCCAAATTCTACTTTATCAACATTAGATATTTTCCTTTACATGGAAAGACAGGTGAATTCTCTTATGTTTAGTTTTAACTTATCATAACCTTTGTTAGGATTAGGGTTAAGATTAGGTTTGACTTTAGAAGACAGGATGCTAAACACTAGAGCTACAACATATGATTAAGTATAAATAAGGTATAAAGGAACTCATTTATAAAATTGGCATTAGGAGAAGAGCAGATATTCTCTACAGACCTTAAAATAAAACTTTTAAAAAGTAATAAGGCAAAACAAATTCTTTGTCTTATATATTACATTTGGATGTAAAGTGGAACAGAAATTAAATTTTAAATAGCTCATGGTAAATAGAGTAACCCAGTTCTTTTCTTACCCCAAATGATTTCATTCATAATTACAGTAACATAAAGAAAGTTATATCTTTTCAAATTTTTGAACGTTTATTTAATTCTCCTATGCCAGCTTTCATGCAGTTACTCTGATAGTTGATAATCTGGTTGCTTAAAACCATTTAACCTTATTGCTTATCATGAAAAAGTAGATATCTGAAGATAAATCTTAATGTCACATAGTAAAAAAAAAAATCAACTTTTTTCACTCTGTTTGTGACATGCATGGTCATTTACAGGCTGAGAAAGCTCAAACTTTTGTCCCCAACATATTTTATACATAAGAATGCATTGTTTGGAGATAATTTAGAGGAATGAAATAAATCTTTAGAATCCAGGAAATGAAGGCAAACAATTTAGTAAAGGATAATCAGAGTGGACATGTGGGGTGGTATTAGAAAATTCCAAAATTTATAAGGAAGAAGAAAAATCAAAAGGTCAGAGACAATCAAATGAAGTAAAATTATGTATTTGGCAAATATTGGTCAGTTACAGCTTGGCTAAGGGGTCTGGGAGACTGTTGGACTGCATAGCATCCTGCTATGGTGGTCTACGAGAAAGAGAAAGTCCTAGTGGAATCACTGTTACTCACACGACCTTTATTATTGTGACTGTTGCTGCCATTTCAACTAACCTCACCTGCCAGAATTTTTCCTTTCCCATTTACTAAGGGTATATTTATTGCATTTAAGACCTGATATTAAGCTATTTCAATGCCTTTGACTTTGAGGTAGTTATCTGCATTCAAATTTGATTGATGAAACATATATACTTTGAAAAATAAGTCGTTTTTTGGGAAATTATAGTGATGTGGTAATTTATACATAGGTATCTTTGACATCAGAAGCTGGTGTTCTTGGGGGTTGCAGGGCACAAGAAAAGAGGAGGAGCAAGGGAAGGAGTAGAAGGAAGAGGAGATGGTCTGAGAGTGAGGAATTAGAGTAAGAAAAGGGCAAAGAAGAGAAGAAGAAGAAGAGGACAAATTAAAATTTAGGTTCACCGGGCATGGTGGCTCATGCCTATAATCCCAGCACTCGAGAGGTTGAGGCAGGAGGATGGTTGTGAGTTCGAGACCAGCCTGGGCTTCAAAGTGTGCTCAAGGCCTAGCCAAACTGCATAGAGAGACCCTGTCTCAAAAAGACAAAAAAAAAAAAAAAAAAGTTTAGGTTCAAATTCAGTTTCACGTGGCATAGACCCCACATTACATTGGCTGAAAGTAAAATAAATCATTCATCTTATAAATGAACTGCAGTGATAGACTGATCATCAAACATCACCATTATATAATTTTTAAAAAATCTTCCCTGGTATGTGCATTTTTGTCCTTAAGACTGACTCCCGGTCCAGAGATGAAAAACATAAAACAAATAGCATAGCCAGAGAAATGTATATAGGAAAGGAAATAAAGTCGGAGTATTATTTGGCTCAGCAATGAGCTGTATTCACAGGGTTGTGGCATTACAGGGACTTCTATTGCTTCAGTTCACAATGGTGATGTTTGGGTGGGATTTTAAAAATACATGTATTTAAATAATAGAGAAGGATGAAACAAGAAACGGTATCAGGGTAGAGGTGAAGGCCTACTTTCAAGAACTATGGAAATAAATGCCAGATGAAAGAGCAGTAGGGTTGAGACAAATGGCTTTGGAGAGCAGGACTGTAGTAAGAGTTGAAAGGGGAAAATTTTTCAGCGGGGTTTTCCTGCTTTGATTTAAACTGTGAAATAATAACAACTTTGACAGAAGGGTGCTCATTAATCTTAGAATTAAAGAACATCTATTAAAACAAGTAGCCACACACAACTCAAAATAGAAATCAATATTATATATATTTTAATCATTTTCCTCTTAACTCTCAAGTTTGAATAACTATTTATGATTAATTTATTCATTCAATAACTATTTCCAAGTACCTAGTGTCTGCCAGAAACTGTACTGGACACCAGAAAGAAAGATGAGGGAGACCTCACCTAACCACCAAGGATTTCACAGTCAGTGTGGATGGCAGACAGCAGAGATTACAAAACATAGAAACAAGCACAATCAAAAAGATTTGGGAGAGAAAGAAAGAGAGGAAATCTCACTGGTGTCCATCATTTCCCAGAGAAAGGAGGATGCTGGACCATGGTATGTTGGTAAATGTTTAATATCTGACTGAAAAAAAAATATATGTGCATACTTTTTCTGAGTTTATTATAAAGGTGCCTGAAATAGAAGATAGATAGCTTTCAATTTTAAAATATGCTAAAATATGTAATATCTCAAATTGTAAATTCTACACAGTTGATCAGTGAGAACAGTTCTGACACAAATATGGCTAATATTTTTATTAAGATGACAAAAGAATGAAGATAAATGTTGATACTCCGATCAGTGGTTAATGGCGTGAGTAACTTTTCTGCTGAGTTCACAAGGTAGTGTTTTAAATTTCTGAAGTAATATGATTTGTTGTGCAATTCACAATGAAATGGTTTTAGATGTGATGTACTATTCAAATTCAATCCGGGATATTTTAGTTTTATCAGTCCTTTTCTGAAGCACAGACAATCAAAGTTTGATTTGTAGGGTTGATAGATTTTAGGACTTCTCCTCCGTGGCCAGTTTCATATTCCCAATGTGATGCTGATGGGTTTAGGAGATGTTCCCTTCCTTACAGGCTACCTCTGTCATGAAAATATAATAGCTTTAAATAGCCTCAACAACAGAAATACTGCACTGCAAGAAATAATGAGCAAGTGATGAGTTTAACTATATTTTACAATGATTTTTAATATAATGTACTTAATTACAATATGTATTAATTTATTTTATTGATGATTGAATTTGATGACTGGCTCATTAAATTCCTGAGGGGGGACTATTGGCTACGTATGAGCTCATAAGAGCGGGTGCCAGCTCACTGCTGGTTGTCTGATGAATCAGTAACAAACACTTCCCCGAGAGGGAACGGTCTTAAGTCCCAACAGCAAAGTAGAGATCAACTGCTGAAGGACCATGTAGATGGGACAAAAATAAGCACACTGAGATAAAATGGCCCAATAATGGCGAAGGGTGCATGTATGAATAGAAATATATGTGTTTCTACCCTTTGTGAGGACACTCTCGCAAAGCAAAAACATAGCAAGGAAACCCTGCAAGCAATATCTAGGTATCGAATTGACCTTACAAACCACGGGAGACCCTTGAAGGGTTTAGAGCAAGAAGGTGACTTATTCGGATTCCTGCCTGAGTCATGACCTTCAGGCCAATCTTTGTAGCAAGAACTGGAGAAGAAATAAGACTAGAAACATGAAAACCAGATAGAAGGCTGTGATGGTTTTGGGGAAGTTGTGATATGAGCTCATTCAGGACACTTATTTTTAAGAAGAGAGACAAGCTGATTCATTCCAGAATAACTTTTTCTTTTTCTTTTTTTTTTTTTTTTTTTCTGTTCTAGAGGTAGAACACAGGGCTTTATCCTCGAGCTACATCCCTATCTCACCATTTTTTTTTTAATTTTGAGACAAACTTTTGCTGAATTGCTACACTTCCAGGCTTGAATTTGCAGTCTTCCTGCCTCAGCCTCTCAGAGTGCGGGGACTGCATGCCTGTGCCACCATACAAAGTGATTCTAGAAATATTTAAGAGGAAAATCAGTGGGACTAGTGATTAATTAGAAGTGGCAGTGTTGAGGCTGAAGGAGAAATCTGTGATGGTTTCAGCTTTCCAGTAATGAGGTTATGGCCAAGAAATAGATGCGAGGAAAAAGATAGTTTCAGCAAAGTGCTGATTAATTCAGAGTCCATAGCAGAATTTCACTCATGGTGGGATCCACCACCGTGAAAATATCTTGCAGTCTGGTTGAACAGAAAATGTCCAAGTGCATGAATATACAGACGTCCAAAGGATAAATTTGGAAGCCACGAGTACTAGGGATCAAGGCAGAACCCGAAGACACCTATACCACTGAGGATGAGCCAAAGAACAAGAGTTAGTGTGGGAGACAGAAGAGCTGACCAGAGAGTGAATGTGTCTACGGGAGACCATGAGACATGCAGTTCAGAAAGAGAAACCACTTTCTCAGGACTGAGACACAAGGTCAGGAAGGCAAAGTGGATTTCATATGCAAGTTTATGTTATTAATTTTATTCTCATGTTAGAAATGATTTATAAATATCATCATGATTGTTGTTTCACTATTAAAAGGCAATAATGTACATGATATGAAGACAACCCAGAATACAGTGATGGTTTACATTTAGAAAACAGTGTGGATTTATAGAATAAGGATGTGCACACGCAAGTACAATAGGAGAACAAAACAGCTTTCGTCTCACTGTTTAGACTTAAGAGCTGTTAATATTGCAAATCTTAAAGATTCTATTACTTTTCTTATGTGTATATCAAATATATACATAAAAATTAATATATTTCATTGATACAAAAATGTACTATACTACTTTTAAAACATTTTGATGACTACCCATAATAGATACACATTGTCAAATGCCAGAAATTGTCATTAATTTCATTACATGAATTGCCATTAACATCTCTGTGCTTACAAATTTTACATATAAATTGAGATTATTTTTCTCTCTAGAAAGAAACTTCAAACATAGAATTAACTGAATTAAAGATAGAAACACTTTTTTAAAAAACTTCTTGATACATTTTGCAGCATGATTTCCACAATGAGTTCGCACTAGATTTTCACCAGCAGCATAAAAGTCCTCATTTTCCAAGGACTTCCAGAGTACTTCTTCTTTTTTAGCTATATTTTAATATAGTGTCCATATATGTTTTGCCTGCAAAGAAAAAAAGAGCTTAAATCCAAGTATTTTTGGATTTATTCTAAACAAGATTGAAGAGCAGAGTGAGCCAAGAGTAGCAAGTCGTACTTTCCTGCAGCTCTACAGAACCTGCCCCGCTCAGGCCTCATTGCTGAGCTGTATGTTGATGAGCCTCACTGTGTGCTCAGCTTCCAATCTGGGGACGCACTTTTTGTTTGGACCACCTGCCCTGTGTGTCCAAATCAGACATCTCTTCTAGTCGCTTTTGAAAAGCTCTGTTATGAGTAATTTTAGAATTGAACGATGCAACATTCGTTCACATATTTTCTCACATAGTGTCTGCATTAATGTTCTTCATACAGCTGCAAACCTTTGAGGGAATGAGCCATGTCATTTAGGCAGTCTCAGTCTGTCATCTGTGAAAACATCCCTGTATGACATCGGAGAGGCACTTGGAAAATAAAGAGTAATACAAGAGCGTGAACCTTATGGGTCTTGTACTAAGCAACTATTTTCTAACAAAAGTTGAGAATTATGAGCATTTTAGAGATTATTACATTTTTATAAATTAGATAGTTTTCAGAAGGATTTTGAAAAAGAAGAGTTGTAATTTGTGGATGTGGATGTGCGTATGCATTGTGATGAAAAGGGGAGTATGCGGGCAGAAAAAATGAAAGCTTTAGATGATTTGTTTTACAGACATGAAAGCTAAATTACATGAATATTTGTTTTAAACAAAACTGGTAAGATGGAGTTTGGTCTAGAACTTTGAACTTTCGAGTCAAAGCTAGTTTTATGCCATCAGAATAAAATGTGTCAAAGCTAGATTTGTGCCCTCACAACCCATCTTTAAAACCTGTTTTCAATCAAGTATAATATTAGAATGTAGAATAAATATTTACTGACTCTATCATGTATTCTCAAATCTAAAGTATAAACACTCGGGTAATCTTCAGTGATTAGACTAACAAAGCAACTAAGATACTATATATACAAGTTGCCAGTTTTCATTATCTCTTCTAAGGCAAAAACCTTGTCTATCTGCCTGTCTCGGTTCTGCACCACGTTGTTCTCCTTGTGATAACCACCTTCATTTAAAATGTGACCCTTTTTCAAATGTATGCCTGATATGGATTTAAGTGATCATGTTTTTGTCATCTCTTTTGACAACTGCATTGCATGTGCTATGGCTCTCTGCGCAGTGTGCATTTGTGTTGATGAATCACAAGCAATAGAAGACCCACTTTAAAAAATAAAGAAGGACCTTATCACTAACATTATACTAAACAAAAAAATAAAAATTGAAAACATTTTCTCTAAAATGAGAAACAACAAGAAGGTGTCTGCACTCACCACTCCTGTTCAATAAAGTACTCAAAATATTAGCCATATTGTTCAGATAAGAGAAACAAATAAAATGGGTATGTATAGGAAAGGGTGAAGTCACACTATTTATTCTCACAAAACATGATCCTTTACATGGTAGTCCCAAAACCTCCAACAGAAGACACTTAGAACTAATAAACAATTCAGTAATGTAACAGCATACAAAATCAATACACAAAAATCAATGGAGTTTTGGTATATTAACAATGAATTTGCCAAGAAAGATATCAGGGGTACAATCCTATTCACAGTAGCTTAAACAAATTAAATGTCTAGGTAGTAACCTAATCAAAGAAGTAAAGACCTCTAAATGAAAACAATAACATTTTGAGAGAGGAGATTGAAGAAGACAATAAAATCTGGAAAGGGATCCACTGCTCTTCAATAGGCAGAAACAACATTGTCAAAATGGACCACGTTACAAAAATGTTATACAGATTTAATATAAGTCCTCTCAAAATAATAACAGCTTTCCTTGGAGAACTGAAAATAATTGTAAAACTTACAATAAAATGAGAAGAGCTCTAGGCTGGCCAAAGCCATCTGAGCAACGAGAACAAGTTAGCGGCATCGCAGCGGTCATCACAACTGTATTCAGTAGAACCAGTGATAAAACAGCACATTGCTGGTATTAAAACAGGCATGAGAATTGGTGAGATAGGACTGAGGATGCAGAATCAGTCCCTAGCACCGTTAGCCATCTGATCTTACGTAAAGTGACCCAAAACCTTCTCCAAAGAAGTAGTAGTCTCTTTTGCAAATGGTACTGAGAAAACTAGTAATTACATGTGGAAGACTAAGCCTAGAGTCATCTTGTCCATCCTGTACTAAATAAAATTAATATAGGTTAGAGGCTAGGTATTAAGACAGAAACATTGAGTCTTCTGGAAAATAAAACACTTTCTGAACACACTTCAATTTTATAAGAAATAGCACCAAAAGCAACAAATGGGATTGTATCAAGTAAGAAAGGTTTTGCTTAACAAAAGAAACAACTTCTCAAACTGCATGAATACATAGGATATAGAAAAAATTCACAAAAATTAGCCCCCCAAAAAGAGCCCCCAAAATGTGGAGGGAACTAGTAGACACTTCTAAAAAGAAGAAATACACACAGCCAATGAAAACATATAGAGTATCCTTGGCAATCAAAGAAGTACAAATCAAAACAACCATGAAATTACATTTTTCTTCAGAAAGAATGGCTATCATCAAGAACTCAACAAACAACAAATGCTGGTGAAGTTGTAGAGAAAAAGAAAACCTTCCACAGTGCAATGATAATATAAACTAGTGCAACCACTATGGAAATCAGTATGCTTATTCCTCAAGAAACCAAAAAATTCCATTTGCCCCAAATATACCTCTTCTAGGTGTTTTCCCAAAAGAGTTAAACATGCATGACAGTGATATATGCCAAGTCTTGTTTACAGTAGCACAACTGCCAATAACTGAATTTTGAAAATGGGTTATATGCCCATCAACAAATGAAAGAAGAAAATGTGGTGTACATACATCACGAAGTACTATTCAGTTATAAAAAAGGATAATCTTGAGTCATTTATTAAAAAAATTGTTGTAGCAATAACATTTAGGGAAATAAATGAATCAGGGAGGTTAAGAATCACATGGCTTATCTAGTAGGAGGAACCAAACTATAATTAATTTAAATGTCAAAATAAAAGGTGCAAGGAAACAGGTAGGTAGACTTCATGGAGATGGAACGGGGCCCAGGTGTGGGTTAGAGACATGAGTCAGGGAAAGGGAAGAAATGAAAATGAATAAGATGGGATATACATAAATTCTCCAGTACAAATGTATCCATTATATTTGCAAATGTGTTAAATTTATAATATTAAAAAAACAGAGTACACAGCTCCTTTGAGTAGAGACTCATATGTGTAAATATGTGGGAAAGTATTTCTGTGTCTGAGCTTATAAGCTTTTATTGAGCAAATTACAAAATTAAAAAAGATTTCCACAATGAAGGAGGTAGAGGCAGGCATATTGCATGTTTGAGCCCAATGTGGAAAGCTTACCAAATTTATTCTTCAGTAATTGGTAACAATTGTCAAGGTTTGGCTAATTGCTGGATGTTGGGTGGCTGTATCTTTGTGCTTAGATGTAACTATGTAGAGATATGTGTGTGTAGAGCATGAATGCACGCACATAACAGTACAAGCATAGTGTGTATTTTTATGTAGGTACAGGGCATTATTGAGATGAACATTTAGGCAAAATTTTCTCTTGTTTACCTTCAAGTGAAACGAGCTAATTCAGAACTAATTTAAGAAATCTCTGATTGCAGAGTTTGTCATGCCATACCTCTGTATTTTTAATTTTGTCTTCAACAACACGTCCACGGGAGTGGTCACAAATGTACTGAGCTTTCTATGTAGTTGGCCTTTTGGTCTCTGGTGCGCACTCTACCCTTGTGCGTTTGCAGAGCCCTGGACCTCTGCCTGGGGGACACGCTGGCACCAATTAGCGGGGCTTTCATAATGGAACATCATCTCAAATTGAGTTTTTCAGTCTAATCTCCAGCCCCAACTCTGTCAGTGGAAATAAACAGTTCCTACCTCTTCCCCTTGCCCTCTTGGATACAATTTCCATGATGAAGGAGCCCTGGTACTGGGAAAGATTCCTGTTTCAAACAGGGCTCTGGTTTTTTCTTTATATCCCCGGGATGCCATTACCTCATGATCCACACCTTGGTGTCTAATGACTTAATTAGGTAATCACATCACTGCTGCAAGTGACATTTGGTGCAATGAAAATGTGGAATATGTTACAAATCATCAAAGCTCAACAAAATTGGCCAGTGAAGCAGGCTACTAAGGCTGGGAGTTGAATTTCTGCTCTCCCAGAAAAGACTTTCTATTTTGTGTGAGTAAGGTGGGAAGAAAAATATTTCTTTATAGTAAATAGTGGAAGGTATACTGGTGTTTTTCATATCCCTGACACGTTTTTATCTGCCTTGCACACAAATGTGCAGAGTTTAAAGTGCATTTGCTGCTTTTTCTCAAAATAATCCCATTGGCTGGAATGTAGCAACATTTTTTGAGAATTGTAGTTTTGCTTTCTTGTTTTTCATTTTTTTGATTTATTGTATTTATGTGTACTGTAGGTGTTGTTATGGATGGAAAACTGGTGGTCAACCTAATGTCAGCTGGATTACATCAGCATGGCACTGAGCATCGATGTTTCACTTGAGGGAAGTTGCCAGCCTAAATGGAGATGTGGAAAAGAAGCTATTCACGTTAGTGTGTCACGTTAATGCGTTGAGACGCTGTGGGTTCTCCTACATGTTGCTGTTTGAGCCATTGGTTCTCCTGGAAAAGCTCTGGTTCTCACATCGAGCATTGCTTTGTGGCTCTGGAGGGGAAGACGTGTGCCTCTTGGTCTCCAGGATGAACTCGTCACACTGGCTTCCTGGCATGTACTCAACTGTGCTTATTGTCAGAGGAGCTCAGGGCCTCCATGTCACTTAGGATGGCTGTGGAGCTTTTCAGGACATCCCTGGTCTTTGTTGTGAGTATGACTTCTCGGCTCCAGCATAGAACACTCAACCTACCAGCACAGCTCCTTCACCTTGCTGGCATAGACTTTCTGGCTTCCACCGCTGACCTTTGGGCCTTCCCAGCATGGATCCATAAAAGAGACTGGCGTGAGTCCTTCTTGTGTGCTCTAGACCTCCAGTTGGAGGTCGTGGGAGGCATTGTCATGAGCTCTGGGTCTTCATGTGGACTCATGTGGGACATTGCTATGGGATTCAGGCCCTTAGTTAAATATTCTATGTCTTTAGTGATGTGGATAGATTTCCTGCATTTTCTTCTGTCAACTCTGTGTGACCATCATAAAAATAATATTATAAACTCCAAGTCCTGACTCTAATTGTTCTCTGTATAACCCTTGACTTCAACAGGTGTGTTCTGTGGCCTTTCTAACATTTCCGTTTTGTTGTTGTGTTCAGAGGCACACACTTAAGTGAAAATGACTCAAGGTGTTATTTCACCAAAGGTCATTAAGTGATTTGAAGTGACTTTCTTTGCAAGTGTAATATGTTGTTGTCTTCTTCAATTGGCTTATGGAGAAAGGGCTTTGCTGGGAACTTTGACAAATGAAGTTTTTAAAAAATGTTTACTCTGTCAGTCTGCATTGGGCCAAAAACAGGATTAAGGTGGGAAAAAAAAATGTTGCAGGTTGGAAAAAAAGAAAATAAGGCTCTCTGCAGTTTTTCTTAACTCTCTGTTCAAACCTTTTATATGGAAATGTTAAGTAGCTATTTTCCATTTATTACATAAGAAAATAGAAAATACTATAAGAAAATAACCAAAGGTTAACCAGTGCTACTGTGAGTTTGAATAATTGTATAATATTTTAATCAGCCACCTCTGAATATTTTGCTTTCTTCCTGCTTAACTTTTACCTTTTCTTCAAAGGTTTCTGGAATCGTATCAGCCTGAAATATGTTTTTAAACAAAATTTTAGAGTGCCACCTCTACCACTGATTTTTCAGTCATTCATTCACTTATTCATTTTTGTTTGATAACCTACATTATCTCTAACAACAGGTCTTCTGTTTTTATATTCAGAGATTATTTTGAGGAGATAACAGTGACAGTCATCTTCCTTGTTCACTGACTCAGTGCATCAAACAAGTTTTGAAATTATATGGCTCAAACAACACATAGCTCAAACCAACACAGATATGCAATAATTGCTATAGTTTTAAAACATAATTTTACTAGGGAATAAATTTCCAGAAAAGTATTTTTTCATTGTTGGAGTGGCTTTAAAGAAAAATTTTGCATGGAATATTTGTTCATTTTTCTATATCACAGTGCTGGAGGAATAGTGAGTCACACTGTCTGGGAGAAGTGGTATGTGCTTAAGGTTAATAGGTGTAGAGAAGCCCTGGGCTCCTCAGCACACCAGAGAGGAGGTCAGGATGTAGACAAGGCTTGGAGGATGTCAGTGGAAGAGAACTGAAATTTTTGCATGCACAACCGAATGAGAAGAGAAGCAATTTCTGGCAGACAATGATATTGCATTCTCAAAAGCTGTAGTAAAATTTTCAAGTTAGTTTATATGAAATTAGGGTTGTTTTAAAGAGAACTCCTGACCAGTATCATTTGTTGAGTTGCAGTTTCTTTAACCCTGCACCAATACCGCTAAATTTAGTTAAGTGTTGGTCTTTGCCAAGTTTTGAGGACCACAGCTGCAACTGTTGGCTTGTTTTAAGGGATTAGCAGAACTGAGAAAGACCTTGATGACAATTAAGCTCGATGGTTTTCGAAATAGGTTGGATATTTCCTTAAGACTAAAAATTCTAAATAGTTGGAACCATTCTATAGTCTCAGGTTGGAGGTTGGGCATGTAACAGTGAATGGCTGAGGTTAAGCCTCACAAGAGGTGTTTTACAGACAAGGAATCAAAAGAATAAAAGGAACACTACCCAGAAGAAGTCATTCTGGTGAAAGTTTTCGGGTGTGTAAGCAGACAGGGTCTGTCCCAAATTCTAATGAGTCATACTTGCAATCCAGTCTGACACTTACGGGATGTATAGTATCAGGTAATCCCCTTTCCACCCCGATGTGGATTGTTTGAACAAAGACATCCTTTTGTCTTAGTCTGTTTATGTTGCCATAAAAGTGTCTGAGACTGAGTAACCTATGAGCAATGGAAATTTATTTCCATGGTTCTAGAGGCTTGGAAGTGCGCGATCACTATGCTATTCTTCCCATGGGTGAATAGAGTCCTAAATTGGTTCCTAGTTCTCATGTGCAACAAAGAGTTGGATGTGGCACATCATGGTAAGGAAAGAGTGAGCAAAATTTAAATAGGCCACATTATAATTATAATGAGCAAGATTGTGCTGGCAAAGGGAAAAATGGCAGGAGAACTGAGGGCATTGGTTTTAGGAAATTTAAAATGCTGCATTGGATCTAGGGCATCTCCCATTGATCCTTCAGGACCTGATTGGCAGAGTGATTGACAGGGTGCTGAGCCAGACCAGTTGTGTCTGCTGCATATGTCCTTTCCCATAACTCACTCAGTTGTAACAGAATGTATGAGATGTCATTCATCTGTGTGAGCCTTCAGTAAAGGCCAGGTGAAGACAGGTTACTGTAGGTCATGAGGGAGGTGTGGTGCATGAGTCTTGGTTTGGGATTGTGGGGTTTTCCAGGGCAAGCTCATGGTCTTTGTTTTTCTTATCTTTGCTTCTGGGTATTCAGCCTTAAGACAAAGGTCCAGGAATTGGCCACTGTTATGTTCAATATCTGATGAGGGATCAATCTCAGCTTTCAAGATATATCTTCCAGGTGAGACAAACACTATGTGAAGAGCATCACAGAAGGAAAAAATAAAAAATAACTCCCCCTCAAAAAAACTAGGGCACTCCTTCAGATTTTTTTTAATTTCGTAAGCAATATGTTTAATTGGATGATTTCCATTAACTCTGCATGAATCACAATTCAGTGAAGTGCAAAACCATTAAGTTACAGGCTGTGGTCAGAGGAGCAGCACTGGGGCCACCTTCAATTCTGGCTGCTCTCGGAGTGAGATGTTCGGAAAGATTTATCTTAAACCAGGCCCCTTGTTTCAATGTACAAAATAATGACTCTGATCCATATTAAAATTGTACTGAAAACAAAATGGACTAAAAAGCACATTCTGCTCTATGTTCCGGTGGAGGTAGGAGAAAAGAATGAGTCCTTCAAAGCAGGAAAAAGAGAGGTAGGGCAGGGCTCCATGGTTTGACCTAGGTGGTCACTTGCACTATTCCATTATTGCTTTTGGTGGTGTCAGAAAGGTCTGGTTTTTCTTTTCTTTCTTCCCCTTTGTATTTGCTTGGATGTTTTACCAGTCTACCCAGTATCTCAACTTTCCTCAAAGTTTTTCTGCCACTGGACCTCTTTTATTCTGTTCAAGAATGCTCTGTTCTCATGCTGCCATCTCTTCCTAAGGCCTCTGCCTTTAATATCCTCACATTGCCAATTAAGAGTCAACATCTGAATTTTGGCGGACACGTCCAGACAACAGCATTACCCTTTCATCCATAAATACGTAGGAGTTAAAACTGCAAAAGATCAAAACAGAGAAAGCTTTCTGGTAATACATTTAATAAGAATTTTGTGAAAGACAAAGCAAGACTTGGATGGGTGTAGGCAACAAAAGGAAAAGCTCTTTATATGGTAATGAGCTATTCACCAGCCTCTCTTGCTCAGTGAGAGGGTCTATTACCTGTTCTACCAGTGCCAGGAAGAGCTTTAGCCTAACAGCACAATCTTACCTCCTGGCTGATGTTCTTTTAGGTTAGTTAGGAAGTAAGTTTTCCTGATTTCGGAACACTGGCTCTGTGTGATCTGTAGGGGTAATTTTGAAGAAGAAAATGGTCGTATATGCAGCCTAATTCTGAGATGATATAAGTACTAGGTATTAGATCACCATGGACTCACAATAAGCAACTTTTCTGAATTCACACTAAGGAAATCCCTGAAATGAGAGAAGAAAAATGAGGCTCATAGAAAGTATTTCTTTAGAGAGTGTACATTTATTAAACTAGCAGCTTAATATTTGAGAACACTCAACCCCAATATAGGGTGCTGTTGTAGAGTGAACAGTGCAAGCTGGGCACTTTGGGGAACACCAGACAGGACTTTCTAACTTTCCTCTCCTCCCGTAAAGCAGGTCATAAGACCTCTGTTGAAAGGTGCTTTCCCTACTCCCGGAGGCAGAGGCGAGGCACACCCTTACCTCAGAAGACAGAGGCATGCCAAGGAATCTGCACTGACACGGCCTGCTGTGCTCCCCTAGTTCTCTGACCAAACACCCCACAACTTGGTCTCACAGCAGTGTCCATAACTCTCCACTCTTTATTGAACTTAGTACAACACTTAGGCTTAGGAGTGTTCCCTGTTGGAGTCTTTTGAAGGTTTCTGAGACTTAGGGAACAATAAACTAAACATTTGTACTTTTTTTGTTAGTCTTTTGTCCCTCTATTTTATAATGCTCAAGTCAAAGAACTTTAGCTATGTAGAAGATAATTTTTTCTCCAATACCACTATTTCTAATGACTGATTATTAATCTGTATATCATAAAATTAATGATGATAATTTTTGTTTATGTTAATTTAAGAATGATAACAGAAATTAATGCAATTTTAAAATTAGCATTTATAGTGAGTGTCAGGCATCACGTACTCTGGAGAATACTTTTGAAATGAGTAAAAGATAAAGATACTACAAAGCTTTCATTTAAAATTATTACTCTGTGATACGATGCACAACAACATAATAAGACCTGCGTTACCTGGTGGTAAGAACAGATACTCACCATATCCAGTTTTTACATCCTAAGAACAAAACAGAGAGTAAAAGCAGAAAAGTAAAATACTACAATGAAGGACCTATGCCGTAATTTCAAAGACATTGAAGGAGTTGGTGTGAAAGTTCAGTGTGTCCACGTCCTCTTTAGCAGTTGACCTTGAACATGATTTCTAGGATCCTGATGAAAATCTGAGTCATTCAGAGCTTAATATTCTAGTTCTTCCAAAGTAAATACAAGGTATTATCACAGAAAATGCCTCCCCCACAACACACACACACACACACACACACACACACACACACACACACAGGGCCAGTATACTTCAGTTTCTTAGTTGCGCAGGGAGTAATTCCTGTTCCAGTTCCAAGGGCTTCTGTCCCCTGGAAATGGCTGGTCACTGTGATGCATATTGTAAGAACCAATCCACAAACCACAAGCCATTCTGCCTCTGTTTTCCTGCTTATTTGTCGCATATAAGCCCTAGATTACCAGAGATGAAGGCCTGATATTTTGAGAATGATCTTGATAAGTGCTTGTCTACGTAAATAAATCTGCTTCCAAATCCTGGGTGTTTTGGTGTTTTTCTGCTCACTATTGCAATATGACATTAAGGTAGCTCTGTTCCATATCTTCTGCTTGTATTGAGACTGTTATGAGAAAACTCCATCAGGACATTGTTCTCTATGCCTAACCTTGATCTCCTGTGCTTGACTGATGCTCATAATTATGATTTCTAACTTCAGCAAGAATTAAAAATAGCTGCTTGCAATTTATAGCATCAAGATGCTAACAGAGCCTTCGGCATAATTGGGGACCATTATTAAATTTTCCCCCAAGTCCAGGGATTAACTCAGAGGCACAAACACCTGCTTGGCAAGAACAAGGTAAGGTCGTGAGTTCGATTCCCTGTACAAAAAGAAAAAGAAAAAGAGAAAAAATGGCCTTCAGATATCAGATTTCCAGGCTAAATAACCTCTGCACCTTACCCTTCCTTATTAGCCTCATTCTTTAAGCTGTGAGTCATCAGTGTGGCTACATGAAAGTGCTCGCATTAGGTGTGATATGAGGTGAATCTTAGAGCGATTTCCTCATGAACTCCATGCACATTCAAGCTCCACTGAAGGCAGGAGACCAAAAGTGACCTCACTACATGCTTAGGAGACCTTGGAAGAAAGATCTGGAAGGCAAAAGAGGGCCCCTCCGAGTGGCTCAGCTTTAGTACTGTCAGGTCAGAATCATGCATTTCCAGATGCTCAGTTTTTTGAGACTGGATGAATCTGGAGACAAACTATGGCTGGTCTGTGGTAGGCAGAGCTCAGACAGCAGGCCATGCCACTTGCTCAGGGTTCAGGCGCACAGGCAAGAAGCCTGGACATCGGAGGACCAGGAAGGCCAGGCCAGGGATCTGGAAAGGGAGCTTGCCAAATGAGATCAAACAAAAGACCAGAACGCACAAGAAAAACTGAATTCATAAAGAAGAAGGAATGCTTTACTGAGCCAGAACTATGCTTCTTTAAGAGAGCTTCTCCACTTACAGAAACCAGTCTTTAAGACTTACATAGCAAACCCCTCTTCCCCACAAGCTGAGTAAGTGTGCAGAGAGGCTGGAGTTAGAAGTGTGAAGAGCAACTGTCAACAGCTTTCGCCAAACCCACAAATCTATTCGCAGTCATTGAGTTCATTTAATAAAATTTGAGTGCGTATTGTCAAAAACTCTAAATTGAGAGGCCACGAAGGCTGAGGTGGCTCCAACGTCTTGGGTTTCCAGTTAAACAGACAAAAGCTCAATATAAAATATAGAACAGAATTTAAGGTTAACCAATCAGAAACTGCCAACTAAAGCTAGGTAAGGACTTTTCATTATATCACAGCTAAATAAGGCAAATCCATAGGTACAACTAATCAAGCAATTTCTTTATTGTTCTGTGTCCAGCCTAAAACAGCCACTCCCAAGATGTGAAGATGTGTTCTCTGAGCCTCTCCTGATTGAGTGCTGCCTGATCCATGAATTGTTCTTTCATCAAATAGATAAACTCTGTTAAGGTTAATTTTGCTGAAGTTTTTCACTTATGTATCAAATGTTAGATCATTTTTTTCAATCTGATTTATCCCCCGAAATTAAGTCTTTACATTCATTTTTCTAATGAAAGCATTATTTGACATTAAAAAACCTGGATAACACTAACTAAGATACTCAAATTTCCGGTAATTTCTTGAGGAACTTAGAGAGAATCTTAGGGAAATATACACAAGACCTGTTTAAACAAATACAGTTTTTCAGTCTTCCTATAGATATTGATGACTTATTATGCTCTATTGCTAAAAAGGGCCTGTTGGAAGGAAATCACAATCTGAAAAGATGCTGGTAATTATAAAAAATTTGTAAAATGCTACAGAGTATGAAGGAATATGATACTGAAATGTAAGTGAATCAATGAATCTTCCATCAACCTGATAAGTTAAACATATCCATGAATTTGCAGTCTGGATATTTTTAAAACTACTTTTCTTTATGTAACATTTTATCCCTAAAAAAAATCTTTCTACTTTATGTCTCACAAAGCTTTCTGAGGTCTAAGAATAAGTAAGAGAAGGGGGATGAGTTTTAAGAAGAGCCAAGAAGCAAATCTGGATGTTCACAGTTCAAGTATGGCCTTCTAGCAATTTTTTTATGCAACACATTGTAAGACATTTCACAGGTTCATAAATTGTGATGATGACATCAGAGATTTTTTAAACCTAATTTTGTAGTTTTAAAAGTGACCAATGAAATATTTAATCAAAATTATTACAATATATAATAGAGTTGTTTATTTGAAAGTCTTATTCTTGTCAATAATCCTCATGATGCAGTAATATTATATTCATTTCTTTTAAAATAAACAGGCTTAAAATATCACAGATGAAACCAGAAGGAACAAGAAAAGAAATGGAAATAGACACAAAATATGAATCACAGGTGAACTACTTTGAAATTTGAAAGATTAATTAGAAAATCAGACTCAGAAGCTTTTGGCTTAATTCCACTTGGCTTTGGAGACATTTCAAATAAATAATCAAAGATCTGTTAGTAACATATGAAATTTAAATCATCAAAGGTAACCATTCTTCCAAGGAAAGAATAGAATTCAGAATAAGGTCTGTATCTTACCCATGCCAGGAAAACTAGAATTATTGATGTCAAGAGAAAGTTTCCTATTTTCTTTTGAGTGACAGAATCAGATATCAACACTGTCATATAAACGGGCAGGTCTGGGATTAATTCTTCAGCCAAGATGAACACACACAAAAGACTTTTCAGAAAAGCTGTGCATGGCTGCTTTCCCTGTGGTGCTGGTCTTTAAAACAAACAAACCAACCAAAAAGAAGGGGGAAGTGTTCTCAAACAGATGAAAACTAAACCAATAAAAGCCTACAATTATTCATTTATAAAGGGAAATGGTGAGCTATTCGGTAATATCTGTCCACTCTATAGCCTCTGTATTTTTTTAGGCTACAGTGGTTTAGTGATTATTCAAAAGAAAGAAAATTGAGGCTATTAAAGTCATTGTTTCCTATAAAAGGTAAAATACTAGGTTTAGCACTAGTCTTTCATGTCCTCTATGAGTTGTCGATGTTATTAAGTGATGCATTTCTCTTTATTCATCCAGCATAAGTTGTCGCCAATGACAAAATGCTTTTCAGTTGACACTGACAAACTTACAAACTATTGAATAAAATTTACACATCATTTGAGGAGCTCCATACCACTACACACTTCCATTTCTGGCCCCAGCTCCAACCCTAACCTGGCAAAGAATATTTGCTGCCTGAAAGATTCCATTGATTTCTATTCAATAATTCTAACCTTCCAATTGTTTTTGTACATATATGAATCATGTTGGTTAATATTTAGTTTTTCTTTTACAGATATTGGTACAAACACATGCTCCTCAATTTACAGTGAAATTACATCACTAGAGCTTATGTATTAACTTTTATCCTTTTTAAGAAATTCCCACTTGTTGCATTAATCCAGCAGTTTAATGTAGAAATATATTTTCAAATTTTATCAGGTTTCTGCCTTTAGAAAACCAGATTCAAACATTAACAAAATAGCAAAAATAACAAAACAAACAAATGTGTATCTGATGTTTTAAGTCTAAATCCTATCATAACTTAGAGAAGAAAAAGAAAGACTAACGTGTGCAAGCAAATAAATTATGATCTGAGGTTTGGTTTTTTTGAACTTCTAGGAAAGTGCTATCTCAAACCGTAATTACAGAAACATGTTTTAGGAAAAGGCACCTATTCCTTACCCAGAACCTTTGCTGTAGATTATCTAAACAGACATTTGTAACTAGACTTTTTAATAATGTCACCACTATTTTGTTTATTAGATTCTTGAAGAGGCCAAAGTCTGTAATTAAGGGCAGTAATTTTCTATCCAAAGTTATCCAAACTCAAATCTCACCTGAATCAACAAAGATGCAACTTGTATGAATTACTTATTCTGCATGCATCAGTCAACTTACTTGTTAAAACAGATAATAATACCTACTGCAATGGGGTTGTTGTGAAGATTAACTAAAATAATATGTAAAGTATTTAGAAATATGTTTATTATTAGTATTATCTACTTTCCTGAAATTATTATTGCTATGATACAGAAATATAGTCATAAATCTAAATATTTATGTATTTATGTAAATTTATTTAAATGCATTTAATGTATTCATTCTGGGTTTTACCTTACAATTAAAAGCATTAGAGAAACCACCTTAAAAATGGAAAAATAAGACCAGAAATGGTGCCATACCTCTGTAATGGCAGCGTTCTGGGATCTGAGACAAGAGGATCCCCGTGAGTTCAAGGCCAGCCTGAGCAACAGATAAGAACCTGTCTCAAAAAGCCAATGGAAAGAAATGCAAAAATGGAAGAACAAAAGTAAAGGACATAGGAGGAATGTTAGCGGCACTAGCATTCACTAGATTAAGTACTTGTTACGATTGCTATTGAGCAAGGTCTCACTGTCCAGTATACATAGAGTTCAGCATATTGGCAGCACAGGTTTGTCCTAAAAGCAAACAGAAGCACAGGTTCTTCATTATGCAGTCAATGGGCTTGGAGACAAGGAAGTGTAGGATTGGCTTTGTTCCATTAGTACCGGGTAATTCATGGAAAAAGAGAGAGAAGAGCTGCTTGTTGATTCCAGGGCGAGAAGGGAAAGTTTTAGGGTTCTTTTGTGCAAGGGTACAGGTCATCCTGCCTCTTCAGAGAGCACAGGCTTATTTAGGGGACTTATCATTCTCAGTGAGGAGTATTTTAAATTTATTACTTCGAAAGATTATTATTCAGATGAAGTGGCCTATCTTTGTGTCCACTCTTGAAAAGCCAGTTTTATACTAGAAGTGATTGAATTCTGAAGACTTCTCTTGAAAAACAACTTAAGCACTTCGTTAGTGCAGAAATTTAGGTTTGGGTGTCACCATTATACAACACAGGTATCATTTTACTCAGCAATAAATGCCTGAATACTTTGATGTTGGTCATGCAAAAGTTCAATATGATTGACTTGAGGTGCAGACAACTGAGCATGAAAACCATAGTTGGCATATGTGCCCACCTCTCCTGTGCCAGGTGTTGCTGGTAAGATTCCTTTCCAGTTTGCGTTTTCTTGGCTTTTCAGAAGAACCGCATTCCAGCTCTTGGTAATTATGTGACAATAACAGGGCAGTACTTGTGCCAAAGCTTTGCAGTTTTGAGCAATAATTATACAATGACTGAGTAACAGTGACTAATAATTATATGATGACTTTGGGTAACAGCGACTAGACAAGAGACATGTGGAAATGTGTACTTTCAGTCAGTGTGGGGCATTCTCGGTGACTGTCACCACACTGCCCTGCTGTTCTCACTGTAGCTCACCATCTCTTCTCTCAAGGAAAATGAACGTGGTGGAAGGGATGAACATTGGTACATATTACATATAGCTTCTTAGAGTTGTGTCTTCATTTCTTACATCAAACGAAAGGTGCGCTTTTCTGGAGCATGCTGTCCTCCAGCCAGTTTGCAGCCCTTGCTCAAGCTTGCTGAGCCCTCTCTGTGGTTCCATAAAAGCAGGCCATGTACACAACCAGGCTTGCAACACCCTGTTGGTAAGCAGACTTCTGAACGCTCTGTGGTCACATCTTTGGTCCTCTGAGTGTCTGCATCTCTGAAAGATTTCCTATACTTTCCTAGTGTTTGGACTGATTCTGCCTAGCAAACTTCTTTGCCACTCTATCAACTATAACCACACCTTCTACAAGATTTGTATCACAATGTTGAGGACCCTGCCAGCCCCTAACTCGGCCTTCTTCTTGTTTCTCAACTCAGTGCTTTGCCTTAGCCCCTGAGTATTACTTAGGATTTTTACCCTATAATTAAAAATTAAACCACTAGTGTCAGTAATAACTACATCCATTTTTTCCTGTTTGAATTACAATGTGATTCCCCACTTCCAATCGAATTTTGATTGCTATTTAACTGCATCCAGTTGAATTGACCTTAAAGTGAATCTCTTGTTGTCAAATAAAACTTTTCAGAAATAATAAAGAGCATTGTAACAAAACAATATTTTATAAGTAGAGAAAT
This sequence comes from Hydrochoerus hydrochaeris, assembly GCA_004027455.1. Lineage (NCBI taxonomy): Eukaryota > Metazoa > Chordata > Mammalia > Rodentia > Hydrochaeridae > Hydrochoerus > Hydrochoerus hydrochaeris. The sequence continues at coordinate 363,823 of PVLA01001080.1, forward strand.
TATTTCCACACACCAAGCCATGGAATTAAATGAAGTACTTTCTCAAATAAATCAGGATTTTCACATTTGGAAAGATGCATGTGATCAATTCTTATGCTATGACAGAGTATCACTCAGGCTTCTGATAGTGATTTGTCTAAAACTTCTACCTGAATTTCAGGAGAAGTCATTTAATTTCTGCAGTTAAATAACTGAACTAAAGTAAAAGTAAATAGATTTTCTAAAAAATAGAGAAGAGAAAAATTACTAATACTCTTCTATAAGCCTTAAAATTATACATTCAATTCTAAATGTGTTAAAGATATTATGATCAAAGAAGAGCTGTGAAAAGCAATGTGTGATCATTAAGATATATATAACTGGTCACATCCAAAGTGATTTTCATCTGTGAATATGTAGAAAGGATAGACTCAAACATTGATTGTACTAAATAAGAAAATCTTAAGTGACTGAATGAATAAACATATGCTATATTCTGATATTTTAAAAATCAAAAGGAAAAACATATGTTTAATGACATTAACTCCCAGCAAATTATTATAAATCATAGTACCTGATTGTTATTATTATTGTTCACTTAAAAAAATGATTTTTCACAAACTGAACAGGAAACACTTCAAAGAATCAACAAATGGGATCTCACATTATTGAAAAGTTTCTGCACTTTAAAGGAAATCACCAACATAGTGAAAACAAAACCAACAGAGTGGGAAAGAATTTTAACCAGCAACCCCTCAGACAAAGGACTTGTGTCCAGAACATATAAAGAATTGAAAAACATCAAGCCCCCCAAATTCAAAGACCATCTCCAAAAATGGGCATCTGAGATGAACACACAGTTTTCAGAGAAAGATATACAAAAGGCAAATAAATACATGAAGAAATGTTCACCATCACTGGTCATTCGAGAAATGCAAATTAAAACAGCATTGAGATTCCACCTTACTCCGGAAAGAATAGCTGCCATCAAGAAGTCAACTGATAACAAATGTTGGCGAGGCTGCGGGGAAAAGGGAACACTGCTCCACTGTTGGTGGGAATGTAGACTGGTGCAACCATTATGGAAATCCATATGGAGACTTCTCAGAAGACTAGGATTGGAAGCCCCATTCAATCCAGCTATTCCCCTCCTGGGTATTTTCCCAGAAGAACTGAAAAGTTTGTATCACTGTGATATATGTGCACCCATGTTCATAGCTGCACAATTGGTGATAGCTAAATCCTGGAAACAACCAAGATGCCCATCAACTGCAGAGTGGATGAAAAAGATGTGGCATTTTTATACAATGGAATATTACTCAGCTATAAAAAAGGATGATCTTGAGGCCTTCATAGGCTAATGGAAACAACTTGAGACTATCCTCATTAGTGAAATAAATAAGAATCATATTTATAAATATCATATTGTGTCTCTAGTATAAAAAGTAAATAAGAAGTACAAGAGTAATAAAACCAAAATGTGTAGTTGCTATTGTAAAAAAGAGAGGAAAAAAAAGTGCTCTAAGGGATATAACTGCATGTATGTTTGAGTGTGTAAAATAGTTGACCATATTGTTGGATCTTTGAGCAGAACTGTTTGTATTCTGACTGTTTGAATATTTACTATGTACCCTTTAACTTTGTAACTTGAACAACTACATCCAGGATGACAGTACGTAATTTATAAATTACTGATTTCTTAGTGGGGCTTTTTCTCATTCTCCTTTTTCTTTCTTTCTTTTAGAATTCTGTATTGTTGCTACCCTTTTTTCTGTATTTTTTTCCTCTTCTCTTTAAAATTTTAAAAAAGTATAATTGCTATTGTAAAAAAAGAGGAAATAGGAAGCGCTATGAAAGATATAGCTGCATGTATGTTTAGGTGTGTGGAATTGATGACCATATTTCTAGGTTCTTGTTGGATTGCTGAACAGATCTCTTTGCACTCTCACTGGTTTAGTGGCCACTTTGTGTGCTTTAATTCTGTGATTTGAATAACTATTTCTAAAAGAACAACATGTAATGTATTAACTAGTGATTTATTACTGTTTATCTTCTTTTCTTGAAATTCTGTAATATTTCTACCTTTTTCCTGTTTTTTTTTTCTCTTTAAATAAAAAAAAAATGGTTTTTGAGGTAGGCCATGCTGTTTCTGAAATCTGCAGTGTCACATATGCTGAGTCCCTCTGGAGAAGGACTGTGTGGCCAAAGCTCTCATGCCCGCCCCCAAAATCTAAGAAACCTCTGTGCTCACTCTGCTAATTCTGCATGACTTCATTCACCTGTGTGTCCTTCTTCGTACAGTAGTGTCTGACCGTCCTTGTGTTCATTCACCTCCCTACACTTCACCTGCGCACTCACTGTCCCACTGTCATCACTGGAAACACGCTGTCCCTCTAGTGGCACCATATTTATTTTTGCATTCATTTCCATTTTATACTTGCTATAGAGATGGAACACCTCAGATTTGTTTGCTGATCTCTAATCTCTAAGGTTGTGGCATTCGAATGTGGACCTTTTGGGAAGCAATAGGATCCAAGGGGGAGCCCTCAGGAATGGAATTGACTCAGTTATGAAAAGAGACAAACCGTAACTGCTTCCTCTCTGGGCTCTCTACAGTTTAACATAGGACAAGAAGACAACCATTTGCAAATAAGGAACAGACTCTCATTGGAACTCAATCACAATCGTATTCTGATATTGAGCTTCTAAGGGTTCAGAAATGGGACACATAAACATTGCTGGTTAAGCTACCCAATCTATGCTATCATGGAACAGTCATCCAAACAGAGTAAAACAGAATTTTTTGTTTAATCTTGTGGCAATTCACTAGTTTGGTCTATTTACTTTATATCCACTGCATTTATTGTGAACTTTACAGGGAAATTTTGTGTGTGTGTGTGTGTGCCAATATCTTTGAATCCTCAGTACTTATGATAGTAGCTGGCATATAGGAGATCAATGACTATTTGCTGTGTTAAATTCATAAGGCAATATTTTTGACACAGAACAAGGTGTGGAGGGAATAAAAAGGGAAGAAGAAGCCTTAAATAATGCTACAAGGAGCCTACAATGTAATTGTGGGAACTGCCTCGTCATTATTTGTTTATACATCTGTGGGCAAACTGTTGAAAACATTTTTGAGACTCTACACTGAATGCATATAGAATGCATTGTACATCATGTGCTTGGTTATATTAACTCCCTTAACATTTATATAGCAGGTGAATATACTAAGCACACACATCACCACTCCTAAACTTATTCAGAAGGGAAATTATGCATTTTATCAGATGAAATGATTGCTTAAGGAGCAGATTTAGCATGTCAGCTAAGGCTGCCTAACTCTGGGTTCAATGTGCTTAATGATCCCATTACATAAATGATATGATGAATGATGAGGTGTGACCAAGAAGTGATCAGGGATGATATTCCAAATGTGATGAGTTCAGATACCACATGACATTTTGAAGCCACAAGAGATGGTACTGCATCTATAATGGTTTAAGGCTTTTAACTTTATAATAAGCAATGCCTTCTTTGGGAATACAGAGCCTTAGAAGAATTGTATCTATTTATGTATTTATTTGGTTAATTAACTTCATGAACTATTTAACAAGCTCCAAATATTTGCTGAACACTATTCACTGCATTAACAAATATCAGGATTACACTCCAAGGGCCCAGCATCAAATGGGACATTGAAACTCATTTATTTAGCAAATAATACTATGAATACTACTGTGTGTTAGGCACTGAAGTCAGAATAGTGCATCAGGTTAATAATGTGTGGAGGCTAGAAAAGTAGTTATGGAAGTTAAAAGCCTTAGAACTTGGTGGTGGGAGTGATGGTTCCTTCTGCTATCTCAGGGAAGTAAACTCTTTGGGAGTAATTAGCTGCAGCTGAAATAGGTAATCAAACAAATTTTAACAACTTGCAATAAATAAAGAGATATAATGTATATATATATATATAAATATATATATATATATATAATAAATCATAGATATATATGATACAGAAGTCACACAATTCAGAACGGAAATGATCTTCAATGCATTTCTTAGAAGTGCATCTGTAATTTGGTTATGGTTTCTCACTAAATCTACCAATATATGGTTATTTGAGTTTTAATGTTTGGATGAATTTATTAATTTACTATTAAAAATACAGTGAGATCTAGTTAAGAGAAAGCATTTAATCTTTCTTTAGGGGAAACAAGTCAATTTGGACATTGCTTGAAACCTATGTTTGGAGTATAAATTGCCAGTTATTATAGTATATTTCTTTTCTCCAGGCTTGTCAAGCATCAGTTATTTTGATGAAATACAGAACAGTATTGCCTGTATATATCCTGAGATTTTGGTTAATAGGAAACATCTTCACTTCATTATACAGTGAAGCAGAAGTATATTAATTAAATCGTGCAATTTTTCAGAAAGAAAAAGGCCTAAAGAATTTGGAAACCATATGAATGCTGCTCTCTAAAAAATATTTGGCAGAAAACTGACAATTAGGGAGAGGTAGGTTATTGAAAGAAGATTAATCAGGAGTTATTAGGGACATATGTCTTAGGTGAATGATCAATATGTTTGTGTAAAAGATGAAGTAAAGCTAAAATGTAGGCCATTTTTATTGTTAAATAGGTCGGGAGCATATTCAGGTGCCACCCTCTGGAAATAAAAACTATCATTCCCAGTCTTCCAGAAGCTGATACCCTGGAAGAGCCCTGGATTGTGAAGGTCAGGAAATAGAGGAATGTGTTCAAAAGTGTTGCATGCATGTTACTCCTGTACTTGCAAGAAGGAATGTTTTCAGATGTATGTGATTTTAATGTAACAGAAACTACAAAGTCACCAAAACCCAAGAAATTTATATATAGGATTAAAATCTCCTCAAACTTCTATTAGTATAATTTTATTGCCAGACAGCTTTCTTTAAAAAAAAAAAAAAAAGACTCATGACTCATGTTCTTTGGGGGCTACCCAGAGGTCAAGGGTGAGTGGTTATGCAAGTTTTGATGATGGGAACTGGTTTTATATTTATCTTCCCTGCACAGAAAGCCAAAAAAGCAGAGATAAGGAGGGAGCAATACGATGCCTTATGAGAATTTTGTTAGGAAAAACCTAAAGAATTGTCTGTGGGTCAACATTCCATACATGTATCATTTTGTGACAGTGAGATTTTATTTTTCTCAGTAGACTTTTGTTAAATTGGAGAAAAGTTCCCTCTGTGTTTTGTGTATAATTTCTTCGCCCCAGGCCTGACAAGAACTCATGATTTCTTTTGTATTTTATTTAATGTTGGTGGGAGACCAGGCAACATACAATGTATAACTCAATCCCTTTAATATTTTTTGTCTTTAAAAACAGTTTTTTGAGAGGCTTACAGCAGGATGGAGTTCATTTGTTTGAAAATATTGAGAATTGCAAATAGAAAATCCGAACTACTTAAAGAACCAGACTTTTGTTAATCTTAAGAGCCAGTCTGAAGATTAACCAAAAAAATCTACCAATTATAATTTCTATATAAAAGAATCCTAGAAAGGCAGTCAGGGGCCAGGTGCTCAGGGTTGGGGTAGTCACCACCCTGATTTAGCCTCAGTAAGCCCCCAAATACGCATTTATAAAATAAAATCATTCAGAAGGATTTCTCCACCTAGACCCACCTGACAATCAGAGGGGACATAATTCTTTGTTGTGAGGGTTTGTTCCTTGCACTTCAGGGTGTTTGGTAGCATCTCTGATCTCGTCCCCTTGTTGAAACCATCAGTCTCACCAATTCTGACACCCTACAATACCTCACAGACTTTCCAAATTGGGAGTGATGAGAGGTGTTGCAAAATCACCCCTGCTTGGGAATTATAGGCTAACAGTCCTGAGGCACCTTCTAGATCAGCGCTTCTGTAATTCTAAAAAAAACTGCCCACAGCAGGAGAGCATTTAGGCGCACTCCTTAGAGAATCTGACTAGTATGGCAGCAATATGGTAAGAGCTAGTAAAAAAGATTACCAGTTCCAAAAAATGAATGGACCATACACAAAAGGGTAAAGAAAGAGTCTTCCAGTGGAGGTGTTTTTAGTTTCTTTGGAAGAATTGAAAAAGCTATCATCAAATGACAAACTCTTTTGTGCTTATGGGATTTCTCTGATCCTCACCAGCCTCACTGAATGTCTGAGCAGCAAAACTGGCTTTCCCTTCCTGTCAGCCCTCAGAATCTATCAAGACTTCATTAAGACCCCAGTCTCTCAGCTTTGTTCAGACTCTTAGAAAGTACTTTGCATTCAGCACCCAATCACATTTACATATTTTTGACTTCTGTTTAGATAATTTCTCTGCTGTATTGGAGGAGAAAATCATCTTATTCTAGGTTCCCAGTCTTGTATTTGCAGCCAGGAGCTACCTTTGCATTTTGTCTGACTGCGAATGTTATTTTTTTCTCCCAGTGCTCTGATTACTGCTACATCCGTAGCAGACATTGGTTCTTGGGGTCCCCTCTCCCAGGGTGCAAAGGAGAGAAAGCACCACTGAAATCTTAGCAGAATAGAGACCAAGTTTTGTGGTTCCAGCCTAGTATGTGAGTAACTACACTGTTATCCATCTTCTCCTTTAGAAAACGATGTGTTTGGATGGAATGATATCAAATATGGTTCAAATTTAGGCCACATGTGGTGGACTGACAACTGGTAGTCGACTTGTAATACCAGCTGAACTGAATCAGCATGGTGCTGAGTGTGGATGGCCCACCTGAAGATTGTTGCCAAAATAAGAAAGAGAACAGGAGAAGAAGAGGTGTTCATTCTCCCGGGTGTTGCTGGTTCTCCTATTGCCACTGGTTCTCCTGGAGTAGCTTGTTGAGTTTCTTTCCTGATAAGAATTTGGCTGTTTTCAACCTCAGAAGAGCTCTGAACATTGTTGTCACTGAGAATGGTTGCGGCTCACTTTGGGGGAGCTCTGGTCTTTACTGCTTCCTGGCTCGGGAGGGGAAGATGGTGCTGTTCAGGCTCCTGGAGAAGCTTGTCAAGTTGGCTTCCTGATGTGAACTTAGCTGTTCTCATCAAGGGAGGAGCTCGGGACCTTGCTGTCACCGAGGATGGCTGTGATACTTTTTGAGGGAGCGCTGATGCTTTCTTAAGCATCACGCCAGTACCCTCAACCTACTGGCACAGATCCCTTACCTCGCTGGCCCAGAATTTCTGGCTTCCACCATTGACCTTTAGGCCTTCCCAGTACAGATCCATGAAACAGACTTCCATGAGACATAGTCGTGGGCTTTAGGCTGACAGATGGTCTCAGGCAGGATGTTGCTGTGAAATCTGGGTCCTCAGCTGGATTTTGGGGGGTCTTTCATGTGTGAACAAATTTCCTGCTTTTCTCTTTGGGTGACTATCACAAAATAATAGTATAAATTGTGTGTTCTGTATTGTCTTGTTTTCCTTTCAATCTCTGACTACAACACCACAATTATATTTTTCTAAGTCAGAAGACTAAAGAATATTCAAAATATACACTTGGAATAAAAGAAAACTTATTTCATTTTTATTTAACAAGCTAATATTTCCTTTAAAAATGTTATATTTGGAGGCTGGGGATATAGCTCAGTGGCACAAGTGCCTGCCTGGCAAGAGTGAGGTTCTGAGTTTAATTCCTAATACCAAAACAAACAAAGAAACAACTATAATTGAATTTTTTCCTATACCCTCATTTTTTATTCCCATTGTGGACTAGCATTGAACAAACCATCTACCCTGATTCTGAATTAGTAAAGAATGTTCAACATATCATCAGTCTCTTATCTCACCAAGGTCTAAAGGCATGTGTTCCTCATAAGACCAGGAAAGTAAGGACTTTATTTTCAACTTACTTTAAAACATAAAGAGTACATGTTCCTCACTGAGGGAGTGCTTTTTGTGATCATTTATTTGGGTTCAATGGTGCCTCTGGTATTCTGGAAATGTTTTGGGATCTGGGAAGAATTGGGATAGTGTTGCTCTTGTACCATGAACACAAACAGTGTCTTAGTGTACCCAGCGCTTGTCTGTAAATCCTACCAGCCTCAAGGATGGAGTTTTGAGGTCTGGAGCACTTCCATGTAGAGCCAGTGTTGAGAAAACTCCCTTCTTTTCAACAGAGCCTCATTCTGATGGCTGAAATGGTGAATTCTGTACAGTTAATCTATCTGTCTCTTACTCCAGGTAAAGGGATTATCTGTTTTGTAACAAGTAGATGTATTTATGGGAGCCAAGGATTTTGTTCAATGGACTCATTTTCCAGTTTTAAACATGAAATATGGATGTAGTGAGTGAAACCACATAGTAGCATCATGAAGCCAAAACATTTTTTATTTCAAGAAAGAAATACCTGTGATACTGACTTCACAAGCACCAGTAAATGTGGTATTCATTTTTATCACACCAGTAAACATAACTGGAAAGTCTATAGATAAAATTGGAAGCATCAGTCTGTTTAGATAAACCTTGATTCCTTTCTGGTTGAAAAATATATACATACCTTTTTTTGTCTGTTATATCAGCATCAGAATAACTATGCCACTCTGCTCAACACTTCTTTCTCTCCACCTCCTCCTTAATAAAGAGATGCAGTGTGGACAGCATGGCTTTCACACCTCTGTTAGTTTTGGCAGACTGTGGGGATGCTCAAACATACCAGTGGGTAGCAAAGAAGGTGCCTTGTCATGTGGCCCTGCAAAGCAAACATTTTTGGAGTGTTCAATTCTTCTGTCATATTCAATACATGCACACACACACACACACACAGTTACTGAAGTTTCTATGGTCTTATTTTTAGTGGGAAAGTTAATGCTTCACTATAGAATTTTGGTAAAAGCTAAAAACATTTCAAAACAACTTGTGAGTGAAGAGAGAGCTCTTTTGCCTAAAGGTGAGAAGAAGCTTTATAAATAGAATAAAATTAGTCTCTAACCCAGGCCATAGAGGACTGATTATTGTCTAAACGATGGAGTTTGGAAAAATCATGTAAAGAAATAATATACAGCACATGAAAAAACAGTAAAGTTGAGATAAGACATGAGTTTGTTGGAAAACCATGTTTGTTCAGCAAGTATTATTTTAAAGATACTAATTAAAGTGATTATATAATTGTTAATGTACTTCAATTCTTTTGAGAAAAGGTGGAAAGACTGGATAAATTCATTAGTACAGATGTGCAACCCAAAGAACCACTGGGCAAAGGCTGGAGATGGGGCAGCCTTAGAAAAAACCCAGGTGGTGAACAGGCAGAGAGAAATCTTTGCCTTTTGCCGGTGGTCAGATAAAAGGCAAATTTGTAGCATGAAAGAATTCTTCAAGGTAAAGATCTAAGTTGTTCCAGGATGCTTTTGTGTTTTATTTGTATTCTTTTGCTGAATAATATCAAAAATACAATGAAATCTACCTCCAAAGCATAACAATCCTGTATTTGGGCCTAATGCAATCCAACTAAAAGAACTTCAAAGAATGTGACAAATTTTTAAACTTCATAAACAGAAGAGAATTTCTTAGAACTAAACACTAGAAAATTTTCTTCAAAAGCAGTAGCATTTGCTTCTGCAGAAGAACAGCCTGTACTCATAACCACCTGTTCTATACCTCATGTTTTCTCTGGTGCAAATGTGATCTGTTTTTAATGTTTACAAAAAGATTTAAGAAGAAATACTTAAGTCATGAAAGATGGGAGCTAGTTCAAGATACATCAGATATAGTATGAAAGTTAAAATAAGTTTCCTGGTTCCAAGTGTCATGTGCAGTACTAGACTAAGATAATGAATTTGGGACTGATTGACTTTTTAAAGTGTATTTATACAAGTTGATGTCTCTACCTGATGACAGAACATTCATTCATTCATTCCATGAGTTATTATTTCCACAAGTATTTTGAGAACATCTTCAACATGCCTGAAACCTAGGAATTCAGGGGCACTTTCCCTTGCTTGCAATTCTGGAACCCCAAAACTTCTGGACATAGAAAGTTTCCACAGCCTACATGTGGCAAAATCTGACTTAGCCCGAACTAATTTTGTAGCAACATGAGTGAATTAGATGTGAGAGTGTTTTTTATTGCCATCCATCTCCTTAATATGAATACTCACAAACTTTGAAGCAGAATGATTAGTGTCCACTGCTCCCATTGTGTCAAAATCACTTTGGGATACTATGTAACATACAGTATAGGCAAACTGAGAGATTCATAATGTTAGATTACTCTGACCTCATGAGTTTTGGAAAAGAGTCTAATGAATCTTTATAACATTAAAGCATGAGCTCTTTTTACCAAGTATTTTTCTCTTCAACAACAACAAATAACTGGACATCACGTTTTATTCAGAAGTTCCCATCCAAACATGTATCCCTGTGAGGTGTTGCCTGCATGTGTGTGGTTGACATTTTTAAAATTTTGAGTCAAAAGAATCAAATCCCCTTACTTTGAAGAGCAGAGGACCCCTACTGAGAAGACACAGCAACATCCTGTTAAACTGGTGAGCAGACTCTGCCCATGTGGTCTAAAATAAAAATAATTGAAACACGGTGTGAGTGGAGTTTCCAGCCTCCTGTCCTACTCACAGAACAGAAAAAGAGTGAACTGGGTGGGTTTCAAATTTCAACCTTCCTGTCCCTTAGATGGGAATCAACTGAAGAGACTAAAATTCAGAAGAGAAAGGCAAAAGGACTCCAGTGTTATCAAGTAGGGGGGAATGAGTGCCCAGGGATAAATACACCACGAGTTGGTCCTTCACTCATACTCTCTCCTCTCGGTAGGAATCTCCAGTTACTCACAGCTGCTGAAGTTCTCAAGTAGCTGAATTAGTACCCTAACAGTCACCATGTGAATAAAGAAGAATAAGTGCTATATTGAATATAGGCATCATGGCTGGAAATATGTTTAGTTACAGTGTGATGCTGGGTGTGGAGGGCCCACCTGAGAATTTTTGCCAACAACATATAAGAGGAGAACTGAAGAGGAAGCAATGCTGTTGCGGGTTCTCCTGGAAGACCTCGTCAAGCTTCTTTCCTGATACGAACTTGGCTGTTCTCATTGCCAGAGGAGATTGGGGCCATGTTGCTGAGGATGGCTGTGGTACTTTTTTGTAAGGAGCTCTGGTCCTTACTTTGAGTGTCACTTCTTGGCTGCACTGCAGAACCCTCATACTGGCACAGATCCTTCATTCTGTTGGCACAGGCTTTCTAGCTTCCACTGCTGACCTTTGGGCCTTCCTAGTACAGATCCTTGACACCAACTTGCAAGAGACGTTATTATGGGCTCTAGGTCTTCAGCTGGGCTAATATTGCCTTGGGATCCAGGCTCTCGGCTGGATTCTTTCGGCCTTCAGTGTGTGGACAGATTTCCTGCTCTTGTTTTGTATGTGACTCTTTGGGTTTCTATCATAAAATAATCCTATAAATTATGTGTCCTGAATTAATTGTTTTCCTTACAAACCCTGACTACAACATTATCTACTTTTTTCCCAGAAGTCCACTTTAAAGAAACAGTTGGCCATCTGTACAGTAATGTTATTGATTGCTAGTAGATGATCAGATGAGCAAGAGGGAAATGTAAATAGTTGGTTGAAATACATAAATTCTCATTCCATGTTTTGAAGGATACACAAAAAAGTGATCAGATTTAGGTGGCAGAATGGAAAAGCTACATAATCTAATTTCTATTACAGGGCTGGGGATATAGCTCAGTGATACAGCTCCTGCCTGGCAAGCTCAAGGTCCTGAGTTTGATTCCTGGTACAAAAAAAAAAAAAAATTTTGCAAACAACCATCTATCAATGATACAAATGTTTCCTGTGATCTTACAGCTGACCATTTTTGCCCCTTAAATTACCCTAGAGGATGCATACAAAGATACTTCCCTTGACCATTCACATCATTCAGCGAGTACACATGAATTTTCAGTGATGGGAAAACACAGCAGGGAACACAAAGAAACACAACCTTCCCAGTGTCCAAACAATTCCGTTTTGTTTATGCACTATCGGTGGCCCTTTTTAACCCTGTTCTCAAGTAGCATAACAAACAAATCAGAATGCCTCACAGGAGAGAGACAATGCCACATGGACATAATTCATAAGTTAATTACACAGTCTCCTGGGCCAAGTAGTGACAGATGTGACACTTGTTTCCAGGAACAAAATAGCAAAAAGAAGAAAGAAAAACAAAGGTGAGCTTCTTCTCCAGGGAGGTTTGCAATTGCACACAGGTCACATTGGTTAGAATATAAAACAGAATTTTAACAGACCAAAATATCTTTGAAAAGCTAGATACACATACGAATAAATACGAAAACAAATAAAAAAACACACACTAAATCCTCCCACTAAAGGGAGACTTCAGAGTATGCACTAGAGAGGGGCTTTTGTACTACAGAGAAATTTTTATACTAAAGAAATTTTTATATTAAAATATCTGCCTATTTGCCTAATATATTGCAAAAAGTTTTATATAAACTTAAAGAAAAAGAAAAGCACTATTAAACTGGGAAAATCTTTATAAACTGTAAAGTCAACAGTAGAAAGGAGTGGTCCGGAGTAACATACTGAATTTATTTTTTGACCGGAGATATAATCCATGTTAAATTAATACCACTATCTAGAATTGTAGGTTAGTCTGTTTTGACTCGAACTGGAATTACCTGTAAACATGAGTTTATGTAATAGTTGATTAAAAACAATTGTTGTCTTTCAGAGTTATGAGAATTCAGCATCTATTTGTGCAACCCCAACAACAAATCAATGAACACACACAAGAACACGGTTGCAGCAAATTCAAGTGTTTTCCCCAGGTTTTATGCCCAGTGTGGAGTCTGAGGTGGATTTTGTCATGCGGGCAGTTTATTGTGATTGTATTCTAGGAGTAATTCCTGTGGGGGACACAGGAGAGCGGGACTGAGTTCAGAAAGAAGTCGAAAATTGAAGCAGTTTCACTACAGGACCTGGCTAATCCCACAGTGAATTCAGATAGTAAGACCCTCTTAAAAATAGTTTTGCATCAAGGCTGAGCTATTACTGGGTTTTCACCACTCCTCCCCATACCTTCCAATCATATATAACCCATCAGTCTCATCATCTTCTGGAACAATTCTAGAAGTTCCCCTTCATGAATGTCTTTAGGAGCTAAGATCAGAAGCGAGGGGAATGCTGCTGCCCAGCGCCAGGCAGTAGAAAGGCAAGCTTAGGAGGCCGTTCCCGCGGGTCGTCACCCACCTTACTTTGGCGATTTCCCAAGTTGAAATGACCATAAAGGAAGAATGATTTGAATGGATCAGGGCATTAAGTCGATGAACTCATGAAAGACTTCCAGAGCTGCCTCAGAACACTGCAAGAAGGACAAGATAGAGAAAGAGTGGTGACACGTAAGGGAAATATTTTGCGTGGGGTTAATAGCCACGTGTTTTTACTGTAATAAACTCTTCTAAAACGTTTAAATACTCACTGTATTTTTCAATCACATGTTAACTTTTATCCTATTATAACATATGGTGACTTAAATTCATAAAAAGAATAAAATCAGCTTTTTAATAAAATGATTTAGAACCAAATAATTTGTCTAGGTTGCTTGTTACCAAAGCACAGCATTTGTACCAGTTGTGTCATCATCACCTAGCAATTTGTCAGAAATACAATTTATTAGATTCTATCAACCTCAGAATTACTGAATCAGAAGCTCTAGATTATGCCCCAGCACGCTGCTTTGAACAAGTCCTCTGGAAGTTTCCACAGCATTTTAAAGCCTGAGAAGCACTGGCTGGATTCAGCAGTTGAGCAAAGAAAAAGTTTCTTTCAAAATGATTCAGAACGATGTCACTGGGTTGAGCGTAAGAGAGAGTCACATTCATAATTGGACTTTTTGTTTTCTGCAAACTCTGCTGTGACTGTGACCCAGTTGCTGTTCTGCGTGCAGGTGATATCTGGTAGCACTGAACCTGTGTTCCATCTAACTGTGCCCTAGGTATGCGCTAAACAGGAAGAAGATACCTTTTCATTTGGATTGATGGGGAAAAACAGGGAACCCTCAAGAGCGACAAGGATTTCCACTTTAGCATGTCTCAGCAAGACCAGGAAATGCCTTGTCTGCAGTTTAATAATGAAAACACTGTCAAGATGGTACTTAAATTTAACATCATCCAAAGAGTATTTCTGAATGACAATTTTGCCCTACAAGTTTCTGTCTAACCCCTTTCTTGTTGAACTTCTCTTGCCTGTTTATAGTAGGAATGAGAATTTTTCCAGCATAACATATCCAGAAGAAAGTAAGCCTGACCCAGTCATAGATTTCTGCAAAATAGAGAATGGATAGGTGAAAGTTGTCCTTTTAAACATGAAGATGTGGGAAGCTCACCTTAACTGGATATCAGGGCTAACGTCACCACTCTTTAATCATGTTGACTGTAAACTTTTCATCTCTGTGACTGCCTCCTTCCTAGTTCAGCATTTGTTCACATGAGAATTCCCTGAAGATAATTTATCCTGTTATCACTCACCTAACTCTAGTGTCTTCTATTTAAATATCTGCTCTACTTCTCCAGTGAATTATCAATATTGGAAATGTTTTCATTAAATAAGGAACACAAAAGAGTAAGCTATTTATCAATACTATTCTCCATTGTCTAATAAAGATTTTGGACAGTACCTGTCATGTGAGTCACATAATCAATACTTTTTTAAAAAATAAATATCCAGGCCTGCTTGAAGTCACAAATGTCCAAGGCTTAAATTTTAATTCAGATCCATTACCTTTTCTGCAAGTCACCATATATATTGGTACATAAATAAAATTATTATCACAATAAATGAAAATTAACTCTTTACTATCTTGCAGTGTCCTAGAGTGGTTTTCGTATGGTTGAATCTCAACAGTTTTATTAAGAATTCAGATATTATTACTCTGAATTTATAGATGAGAACATGGAGCCTCTGAGAGACAATTTTTTTTTCAAATTTATAAAATTATACAATCTCCTGGATTGAATGTTTAGATTCTTCACCATTTGTCAGCAGCAGTTAGAATCAATGGTAGCAAAATCACCTGAAGTATCTTTCCAAATCCTGGATTTTCGGCCTTATCTTAGAGACTCAGATATAGTGGGCAGACACTGGGAATCAGTTATTGGCTTAAGTCATCCCAGAGTTCTAAGACAGGTGACTCAGACACTTTTGCAATAGATATTGTGTGGCAGACTACTCTGAGGCCATAGGGTGACAGCAGTGGGTGGAAGGAAGTGACATTTTGGGAAAATCCCTGATGAAGTTCTGGTTGCTTATAACCAAAGGCCCCGTTCAGGGGATGATTCATAGGCAATAAGAACCCCTCCCTAGGGTCCTAAGGTCAAATTCAGATGGGCTCCAGTTCTGATTAGCCTGTGGGGACAGATGAGATCAGAGCTCCAGTGTGTCTGGTTGCAGGAGCAGCACTGCCCTTCTCTGATAGAATGAATGGCTTTTCGCTCAGAAAGGTGGTAAGAGAGCAGGTTTCCTGATGGGCGATTCCAGGATGTAGAGACAGAAGCTAACTTTTAATCTTAGACAAGGACTCACCATTGATGTGCCCGACTTTGACAGGAACACTGCAGCTGCCTGTTCTCAGGTTTAAATTGAAGTGAGGTAAAGGCAGGGTCTGTCATTGGCTGATGATGGATTTTCATCAGCTCATAACAAAGCTGAGTGGCTGAGACAGCCTGCTGAAATAAATGTAATGCTATTTTGAAAAAAAAAAAAAGAGAGAGAAAGAAATAGTAGATTCATTTTTTTGGCAGCTAAATGCAATCCTGTGAAAGTAAAGCTAGCATAATTTGAAGTGCCATAAGACCCTTAAATCTCCTCTTGGATTTTTTTTTTTTTTTACTTATTCACTTTGTCTCTGTCTCTGTCTCTGTCTCTGTCTCTGTCTCTCTCTCTCCCCACTGCCCTTTTGCTTCCATCTCTTTCCCCCCAGGGAGCCGATTTCCTGTATCCTGTAGCTTCAAGCCTTCCTTTAGACGTTAATGTAATCTCCTAATGCTATGTAATGGAAGAATACATTCAGCTGTGACTGCATTGCTGGTGGCCTTCCCTGGTGATTTCAAGCTGCTGCTTAGGGAAGGTCAATTAAAGTCAGAGAGGGAGTCCCTTGTTGGCTTAGGCTTTCCTGTGTCCCTGAAGTGGTAGGTAATGAGCTCAGCTATATAGTCATCCCTTTGGCGAAATATTTTATCAATCAATATGACTTTTCTGTTTCCTGATAAGATAGTGGTTATGAGGTTAAATGTTTCTCTTTTTCCACCTTCTCTTCCTAAAGAAACCACCCATTCACATACATAGCCAGCACCAATATTAAAATACTTGTTACCTCTAAATTAGCTGTATTTATTGACATGCTAGGAAAGTATACATCAAGTCTAAAAAAAGGAATAAATTTAACCCATAGCTCTACATATCAGAGATGATTACTACTAACACTTTGCAATATAATTTTCTAGTCTTTTATTATATTTATCTATATAGGTACATGTAAACTGAACTGGATTTTTATTTCAAAATGATGATGATTTATGAGCATTGTTTTCTTTATTAGAAACTGGGTATAAGATTTAGATTATCACATGTGATTCATTCATAGCTAAGTTATTCTCTTAATAAGCCCCATACTTTCTATAGTAACGTTATTTCATTACTTCATTCTTTGACTTTCCTAGAACATCTCTACATGGTCATTGAAGTACTTTTCTTAATTTATGGTTTCTCCAAATACAGCCCCAGAAGACCAGCATTTGCATAGTCTGTGGACCTGTTAAAATGACAAATCATCAGACTCCATCCTGGACTTACCCAACCAGAAATTCTGGGGATGAAGAGCAGTGACCAGGATCGAAGGACATCTCCAGGTGACGATGATGTTAATAATGAAATAAATAAGAACTGCTCATCTTAGGTACGTGGCGGTTGGAGAAAGTTCCTTCTCCAGCAGACCTCTAGCAATCCTGGGATGCACAGATGGGAAGGTGTACTTTTTACAAAATCCAACTATTTGCTTATATATCAGAGTCCTTGACTAACTTTGACTTTATCAGTTCTGCTGGTAGATCTTTTCTTCATGTCTTTTGCATTTAGACTCTCTTATCTCTAGCCTTTATTATCTCTCATTTAAGCACTTCTTATTATCTGATTTTTTAACTCTGGGTTATTACCCTCTCCTGCAAGCCTGTCTTCATTAGTAATGTTTTATTTTTGACTCTAAGAATTGTATCAAGCACAGTTGATTATTTCTACTCAAAAAAGTTACCGTTTTTATTTCTTTGTGTCTAAAATTTTAAAAGCATTAACTTCTTGTTGTTGTTGTTTTGCTTTTTGAGACAAGATCTCACTGTGCAGTTCAGGCTGGCCTTGAGCTCACTTCATAGCCCAGGCTAGCCTCAAACTTTCAAAGATCCTCCTGCCTCAGCCTCCTGAGTTCTGGGATTGCAGGCATGTGCTACTATGCCCAGCTTAATGTGCCACTGAAAACACTCACAGCCTGTGTCGTGTAAGGTAGACAGCATAAACATAGATGCAAAGGTGCAAAATAAACTGTAATTCTAAAATGTGACCAAAGCTATCTCAAGTTCACACATTCATTCTCTAGGTTCTTCCTCCCTACATGTATGAACAGACAGTCCAGAAACTCAAAACTCACACACTAATTTAGGACCAGTGAGAATATTACCAAACTACGGAGGCAAAATTCTAGTTTTTTCAAGATTGAAGGATCAATGAAGACGAGGAGGCACTTGAAATAGGGACCAAGATCGGCACCAGAAGTTACCCCACGGGCCAATGAACGGAGGAAGAAGCTTGACCTCACTCCCTTTATTTATTTTTGTTGCCTTTATTACCTTTGCACTTTGGGTTTGTTCAGCACTGTACGCGGTCATGTTAATCATGTACATAAAGAGTATTTACATGACAAAGTTCATTAGCTCTAAATCTGCCTAGCCTATTATTTATCCCCCTCTTTAAGATCCAAGAGACCAAGAGTAACTAAACTAATGTTTACTTGCAACCAATTACTAGCCATGTACCAGATCTGCTAGACTGATGCCTACAAGTAGCTAATCATTGCCCTAAACTTAAGGTCACCTTGGATTACAGAAACAGGACAGCTTCACAGGTCACCCCAGGATAAGGACACCTCCTGGAGTAGCAGCAATCACCCTCTGACAAGAACTGAGGCTCCCTCCCCCCTTGGAAAAACCATCCTCTCCTGAGTACTGACTTTCCCCTCAAGCCCTGAAACCAGAACTGAGGTAGCGATGGAACAGAGCCTGGCCTACCCCAACAAATCCATCAAGGCTCATCTCTTTCTTTTTTGTGTGGATCATTCTAAATATCTTCACGGAGTGTCTCTCTGTCTCAGATGCTTAACACTGAGTACCCTCCTCTATTCTCCCTTATCCTCTCATGGATAAATTTGCCTCCTACTGACATGTCCTGAAGTGGTTTCCTCTGACAAGCCTGCTCTGCTGGGGAAGTGAGTTGCGATCCCAGGCTCCTCTTTAGAGGATCTCCTTGGACCCCTTGTGGTAACATGACTGAGTACTAGTGGAAATACAGAAAAGGGAGAATGTCACTTCACTCCTAGTCACCCTAGTTCTTAGGTGGAATCAGTCCCACTGGCCAAAGATAAACTAACAAGAGAAAACCCAGAAGTTTAAAAGCACACATAGCTCACATATACTTGAGAGATTACTGGAAAAATAGAGGTAGCTTCAACTGAAACTTAAGTACTTCTATAAACTGAAGCAAAGAAAGAAAGGAGCTGAGGGAACCAGCAGTGGGGCTGCATCTAGGAAAGGCAGAGCCAACAGGAGCAAGCTTTGTTTATATAGATTTTATTCCTTACCTTTTCCACTGAGAGGAGATTCTGATGATTTAGCTATCCTTCCGTTCTGGTCCATAGAGAGAGAGAGAGAGAGAGAGAGAGAGACATCCTTAAAATGTGGATTTCCTTTATAGATGTGGATTTCCTTTCCAAAAGAGTAACTTCTCTATTTTCGGAACTTCTCTGGCATCTGCAGTTTCTGAAAATAATGTGCTCAAAATAATCCTTACGGCAAATGGGCATATTATCTCTCCTATAGCATATTCTGGTCTTCTACCAATCTCTTCTGCCACTACCCACTCATTCAGACTCCATTTTTAGCCGTACCAATGACTTTTGATTCCCCACATAAGCTGTTCTTTTTTCAAGAAATCATGTCTTCGTGCCATCTACCTGAAATGTCTTTGCCAACATTTAAAACGCAAGAAGTATCATCTTTTTAAGATCTAAGCTCAACTATTACCTCGTGTATGCAGGCTTCTCTGTATTTTTAATCTGTTATAACTATAAATGAATCAGTACCTTGTTGTTACCATTTGACATGATGAGGGATGAGATGCAACCATTGAAACTTGAGCAGCTGCCCAGTAACTGTTAAACAGTTAAATGAATCAGAAATATGTAAAATTCCAAATACGTACAGAAGATTAAATATTTAGATTCTATGTGAGTTATTATGTATGTACCTTTGATTTGCTATACTTTATTATGTTGCTGTTGTGTTTGTTACAAATGCAAAGTCTGCTACAGTCTCTCCTTGAGAAAGTCTACTGGTACCATTTTCCCCACAGCTTGTATTCATTCCATATCCCTGTGTCTCATTTTTTATAATTCTCAACATATTTAAAATTTTCATTATTATGGTATTATTATAACTGTTTGAGTTGCCACAAACCATGCTCATGAGAGAAGTTAAAATTAATCAGCAAATGTGCGTGTTCTGACTATACCACCAACTGGCCTCCTCCCCGTCTTTCATCTTTCCCTCAGGACTCTCTATTACCTGAAACACAACCGTATTGAAAGATGGTCAGTTAATAACTGTCTAAATGTTTCATGAAAAAGCCATGTATCTTGCCTTCTATATAAAAAGCTAGAAGTGGTTGAGTTTAGCCAGGAACCCATATCCAAAGTACAGAGAAGCAGTAAATTAAGTCTCGTATGCTAATTGGTCGAATCATGAATACAAAAAAAAAACAAGTTATGGGAGAAAAAGAAAAGATTTACTCCACTGAGCATACAATTTGTAAAATAGTTAAAGCAACATCCAAAACCTAATGTGGCACTAAATTTGGTCAATAGAGTGGAGGCTGCGAAGAGTGAGGAAGCTGCAGAGGAAAAGTGTCACACCAGCAGATGTGGGGTTCATGAGTCTGAAGAAATACGTCCTTTCGGTGACCCAGAAGTGTGAGGTAGAGCAGCAGGGGCTGCCACAGGAGCCGAAAATTATCCAGAATGCGCAAGTAAAATAATTAAAGAAGGTGCCAACGCTAGACAGCAGATTTTAAATGTAGATGAACCTTTTGCAATGCAAGCATGTACCATGGCCATCGGCTTCCTAGTACTGTACAAAATACTTGCGACACATCATCTCAAAGTGGACATGTTTATTTACATGTTTTGGCAGCTTCAGTCCATGGCAGAGGTGTTGGGCTGCTTTGGATTTGAGTTGATACAGTACATCCACGTTGGGAGTGCCCAGCAGAGGAAGCTTGTTCACCTCACAGCAGCTAGGAAATGAGGAAAGAGAGGGAGAGACGGAAAACAGGGTCTCCACATCCACGTTTAAGACACGTCCCCATGACATAAAACTTCCCAGGAAGCCCTACCTTCAGATGTCTCCATCAGCTTCCTGAAACACCACGGTTGCTGTCAAAGCTTGTGGTGTTTGGGTCATGTATTTGGGACATTTTAGATATGGGCCCTACTATTCTGCCTCTGGCCCTCACACGCATGTGTCCATCTCATAACGTAAGAATGCCTCGGTCCCTCTCCAAGAGAGTCTTAATTGTTCCAGCATTGTTAACAAAGTGGAAGTCTAAAGTCTCCATGGAGACTCAGGGCAGGCTCAGCTTTGAATCTCTGTAAGTCAAAAGAACAGTTAGATGCTTCCAAGATACAATCATGCGTGGTAAAGAGAGTACCATTCCAAAGAGAGAAATAGGAAAATAGAAAACAAACACGGATGCCCAGAAGAATGAACACTAAATGCTAAAATTCCATGTCTGACATCCAGGAAATACTCCGGTGGGATAGTTCTTCGCGGGTCTAGGAAGCCTCACACCTACAGCTTTATTGATGACAGCCCCCTGGCCAATCAGGCTGGTTTTGTTTGCCACCAGCAGCTTCTGTGGACAAGTGTGTCATGCGGTTGGTGTCGCTTCCCTGGGCAGCTCTGCTGCAGCTTTAGTTTTACTCACTACATCGCTCTGTTTTCTGGGACTCTGAACCTGCACACAGCGCCTGGCTTTCAAGGCTTTGCTTTGAAATCTTACACACTTTCCATTACTGTAACAAATACCTGTGATAAGTAAAGCTATAAAGAGAAAAAAAGTTTATTTTACCTCAGAGTTATTCAGTCCATCTCATTTTGAGGTTGCAGTGTACAGCATATGATGAAACTACAGAAGACAGAAATACAAGGTGAAAGAAACCCACATTTGGGTAGTGAGGAAAGGAGAGAGAGAGAGAGAGAGAGAGAGAGAGAGAGAGAGAGAGAGGAGAGAAACAGACACAGAGAGACAAAGAGAGAGACAGAGAGAGACAGAGAAACTGGCCCACCAGCCTTTTCAGGGAAGTGACATAAATTCTCCAGAAATTCTTCTTCTAGGCCCCATCTTCTAAAACCTCTACTAGCTCCCAATACTGCCACAGGCCAGCACAGACAAGGAATCAAATCTTTGACACTTGAAACTCTGGGAAACATTTTACATACAAACTACCGCATATTCTACCTAGGACTTACGGCTGGGTAGAAGTAAAAAGCTGGCTTCAAAGTTTCAAAGGATGGGCTGGCTTGCATGTGAGGGGCTAAGGCAGCTGGTCAATAAAGATGAAGCCACTGTGCACCTACCCCTCCAAAAGGCCTATGAACCTTAAAAGTTATATTAAATACACAGCTGCACCTCCATGCACAAGCTCAATTTGTTTTGCAACTTTGGCGAAAATGACTGCCTTTGTATTTGCATGAGGAAGGTACCTATGGTTATGTTTGTCACCTTTGGGAATGGAAGCCACTAAGAAAATGTGTGATTCATACCAGGAGGTCAAAATGTTAATGTTAACAGGGGTTTGGAAGAATTCAGATCTAACTCTCATAGGTAATTATAAGGAGTTCAAAACTTCGGTAGCAGAAGTAACTTCAGCCATGGTGAGAATAGTAAGAACTAGATTTAGAAGTAGAGTGAAGAAATGACTGAATTGTTACGATTACATAGAAAAATGTGAAGTGAAAAGGAGCTGATTCTCACAGATAAGCAAAGACATTACTTCTTGACGTGATACGTATCTTGGTGAAGGTGCCATGGGCATTATTGAAATGACAAACAAAACAAAAGGATTTGGAATTTTACGTAAACTCAGGGCTGGAGATATAATTTTGTGGCACAGTGCCTTCCTGGCAAACCCAAGGTCCTGAGTTCAATTCCCGGTACAAAAAACAAAAAAAAAACCAAAAACACCTCAGTGAATAAACCAGTAGAAGTTTTAGGAGGGCTGACTAATCTTGAAACAAAATTTTTAGTTTGGGAAAAATGTTATTACACAGCACTGGGTGCCATAGAGAAGTTTTTAAGACGGGAAGATTCCAATAATACAGCAGATTTCATTGTTTTCCGGTTTTAATTGTAGTATATGTGTCACAGAAGCAAGAATTCTTACTTGAAAACAGTTTTCATGGCCACCTCCATCTTCAGCAACTGAAACTCATGTCAGTCAGCAGCCATCAACACTGAAGCAATATCCTTCCGTCAGCATCAAACTAGTGTAATTCATGGAAGGTTCAGAGGATCGCTAGTGTCTTTTAATGACAAAGTATTTTTAGACTAAAGCCTGACATTGCTTTTATTGACATGTTATTGCACACTAGTAGCCTCCAATATAGTATAAACATAACTTTTATATGCACAGGGAAACTAAAAAACTCATGTGACCGATTTTACTGCAAAATTTGCTTTATTATAGTTATCTGAATGATATCGCCAATGTGTGCTTATATTCAAAATCTGGAAGGGAACAATGTTAGTCCAGTGAAAAATAGAATTGATAAATTAAACTTCTTATGTAACAAGAGAACTCTTTTAAAATAATCTTGATTAAAATTCGACTAAAAATTTGGTAAGAAAATAATCTGACAGCTCAATGTAGATTTGATGAATTACTCTTATCTTGTTTTATTGTTCTCATTTCCTCAGGGGAAAAAGTGATCTAAAATGACTTTGGCTTTGGTTTATTGACTGGAAAGCAAAATTGGAATAAATAACTTTGTAAAGAAATATACAGGATTATAACAGGTCATTATTATACTGTTGGAAGTGGATGTTTGTATTTTTTTAACAACTTTTTACTTTCTAAAGAAAATGTTATTGGTTGCATAATGTTCTAGAGAAACTAATGATTTCAGCATTCTACCTAAACTAACAGTGCTGTTCTCTTTCCCTTATCATTGTTTATCAAGCTTTCATAGCCTTACTAAGCAAATCTAGGGATGTCAATTATGCCTTACCATCGAGAAATGTCTGTTTCATCACTTTCCCCTTGAGATGTTGAGAATGACTAATTCTCTAGGGCTCATTAAATTTGTCTTTCACTGGAGATAACAAATTCTGCCTCCCACATGATGCAGTAATGGAGCATTAAGTAGACTTGCAATAAGACTTCAAATAGTTTGATATTAAAAGTTGCTGAGATGTCAAACTCTTCTTCAAATGTACCTCAGAGAAGATCTTCACATGAAATACACGAACCCTATTGTAAGGAAGAAAGATTTCTTCAAAACTGGAATGTCTTAAAGATTTCAGTCATTTTCCTTCTGCCATGGAATGGAGTACATCCTAGCCAAATTCTTACACTGAATGCAAAATGAGCCCACAAGGAACAACCTTAAAATATAGCACTCCTATATGCTCATTATATGAAAATAAAGGATATGGAAATTAACAGAGCCTGGAAAAGGTTTCCCTCTGAAGTTCCTACTTCTGCCTGAAGACCTGGTGTACCAAAAGGAACACAACTCTCTTCTATCTCCTGGTATTTTATCAGTGAAGGAAGGTTAAACTGATGCCACAGGGGGAAAAAAAAAACTGAGTGAAAACCAGCACTTAAAGAACAGATGAACTTCGACCCACATCATCATCTGTCTTTCAAGTTTATTTATGTACCTAAGAAATATTTACTGTTTTGGTAAAAAAAAAAAAAAAATTACATGTAACCTCTACTTCCTTCTTCTTTTCAAGGATAATCTTCTAACTCTCTGATTTATGAGGTACTTACCTTCCTGTGATGCCTTTGTGCATGGAAAAAGTTGTATGTTTCATCTTCCTTAACAGTTACATCTTACTATCATCTTATTATCAGTTTCAAGTTGAACCTCATCAGGAAAAAGAGTCTCTCAGTCTACATCAGTACTGTCCAATAGGACTATATTTGAAGGCACGGCATAAAAGAGAGAGATAAAGTTAAATGAAGTTATAAAGGTAAGGCTGAGCATGAGTAAGATTATACTAAAATAAAGAAGCATTTTTATAAAGGACATTTTTTACTCTTTTTCCGTGGGTACTCACCAAGGGAAGGCCATCTGAGGTGAAAGTAAGAAGTAGCCATCTACAAACCTGGATGAGAGCCTTTATCAAAAAGTGGTATTGCTGAATGTTAGGGAGTCTAGCATGCAGACTTAAAAGAAAATAAGTGTCTCTTGTTTAAATGTTATTATATTATCAGCTCAAGTAGACCAATACAAATCTCCAGTGATTATTACTTACAGTTAACTTAATATTTTAATGTCAAACAAAGCTCTCATATGTTGGACTCACACACAAAAAGCAGTATGGTCTTGGAAGCACCAGAACTATTGCCTCTTATCCCTTAGAAAAAGTAAACCACTCACCAAATCTCATAACCAGTGATTTACTTGAACTTGCATAAGGAGAAATGTAGTAGAACCCTAGTAAGGGGTACAAATGTGAAATTTTCAGGGTGCATCATGTCATCTGATGTATGCTGCCCATCGTTTATTCATTTAAAGTATTCAGTGTGAGTCTTTGATGTGCTTAGTTCACTAAAAAGTGCTGGGAAAACACACGGTGGTAACGAAGCCAGCAAACGCGCACTCATCCCAGCGCCTGTGAAACCTAGTGGGGTGGGGCAGTTAATAAACTGGCACATAAGTGGTATCCAAGTGAGGAGTCACGTAGAGAAAATAAAAACTATGAGACAAAATATTGAATGACTTTCTTGGAGGAATTTTAAATCTACAGTGAAGATGCCGTATCTTACCAGCGAGCAGTTCAGCATCTGATGATGGCAGTGATGTAAATAAGCAAATGACTGTGCTAAGTCCATAGGCACAGACTGGAATACAAAGCAGAAAACTTTTCTCCAAATGTGGGAAGCAAGAGAAGAATCTTGCAGAGTTGGAATGAACAATCCAGCAAGGAGAGATGCAGTTCGGACCAGGACTGTCCACATAACAGCCAGCAGTTGATCACCTCTTGATTCTGTTCTACCCTTTACAATGAAGCTCAAAATGCACCCTTGCATGAAGGGGCGAGGGAAATTTTTGTGTGTAATGTCCAGAATGGGAACGAACATGGTCAACTTCTGAGAGTTAAAGTGATCCCCAGGAATGAGATTAGAAAACAAAAACTTTGAGATACCAAAGTTTGAGATGAAAATCTCTGCTAATGGACTAGAAGTATATCTGGGGGCAAAACATTACTTGGTCATTTAAGATTATAGGTGTAATTTAGAAAATTCAGAGAAGGATTTGCATTTTTGTTTTCTGTGTATTTCCTAAGTTTAAAAAAATAGCAAAGAGCTGGGGAAATAGCTCAGAAGCACAGTGCTTGTTTGTCAAATATAAGGTTGAGTTCAACGCCTAGTTTAAAAAAATATAGCACATGTTTATATTTGGAATTGTTATAGCAGTTGGAAAACAGTTGAATTAATTTAGCTAACATATTAGCTCATATTTATTGCTACAGCAAAATACTTGAAGCTAGTGGCTTTTCAAAGAGAAGAAGTTTTTTAATTCAAAGTTTTAAAATCTGAAATTCCAAGATCAGGGATCCCCAATAGTTTGGCCCCTGGTGAGCCTAATGATAGATAATATTATAGCCAGAGCATGTGAATAGGCAATCACACTACAACATAGAGAGCACAGCAAGGCTGCAATCTGACAATCCCTGCTGAGGGCATGCGAAAATTGACCTTAAAATTTCTATTAAGGGCCCCATTTTAGAGTCCCACCACCTCCTGTTCTGTCAAGCAAGCCTCCAGAAATGAACCACTGGAGGACAAGCCCCATCCAAACCATTAGTCAAAAAGGGCAAAGGGTCTAAATTTAGCAGTATGTCTTCATAAGCACATGAAATCAGTGTATAATAATTGCCAAGTAAATGCATTAGTCCATTTTGGAATTTTGGGGTTTTATAATTAAGGAATGGATAGTTTGCAAAGAACATTATCTTTGGGATTATGTACATGCATATATTTTCTTTATAAAGGGATTGGGCAATAAGATCTTAGAGTGGAATCCATATATTTTGTTATATTTTCAAAAACTGCAACAGCATACACCACTAGAAATGAACAGACTAAAGCTCCATATAGCATACGGCATATGGATAATAAATAACCTTCACAGAAAGATAACATAGAAACAGTAAATACTATAAAATCTGTGTGTGTGTGTGTGTGTGTGTGTGTGCTCATACTGGAAATTTAGGAGGTGTGATGGTTAGTTTTATGTATCAATTTAAGGAATGTGGAGCATGCATTATTTGATGAAACATAATTCTAGGTGTTTCTGTGAGAAAGTTTTGGTTGAGATTAACAGTTAAATCCATATTCTAAGTGAAGTAGTTTACTGATCCTAATTTGAGCAGGTTTCATCCAATCAGTTTAAGACCTGAGTAGAATACAACACCTGCTCTTCTTTCTGTGTTCAAAGAATTCCTCCTGCCTAATTATTTTATCTGAAACACTGGCTCTTTCTCATCTTGGAACTTGTTGGCAAACTTTTTTTTTTTTTTGGTACCAGGAATCAAACTGAGGACCTCACACTTGCCTGGCAGGCATTTATGCCACTGAACTAAATCTCCGGCCCTCGCATTTTGGAACTTGAGCTGAAACAATTCTTCTTTAGTCTGAAGCCTGTTAATCTAGAATATTGAGTATGGATTCTAGAAAATATTTTCACTTTTTCCAGGTCTCAAGCTCAGCAATTTACCCTGAAGATTTTAAGACTTGCCAAGTTTCATAATCACATAAGTCACTTTCTTAAAATAAATCCTTTTTAGTTGTAAAAATGCATACATATCTCAATTTTTTTTATACTGAAGAAGTCTGACTAGAACACATTCCTAAAATACTTCTAGTACTTCATTTATTAATCTGGAATAAAGATCATTTCAGTTTATCAGAAGTTTGCAATCAATGACTACTTTATAACTTCTTATTTGACACTAGAGGCGTTCAGAATTTTAACACATAAAGAAACAAGAACAAGAAGATCATGGGACATATGGACTATCTCATCATCACCATCCAATAACAAGTGTTGTACTGGGGGCTATGCATCATCCGTCTGCCTAAATTAATTTCAGCTAGAGGTCAGAGGCCAGACTGTTCTCTGGAGCCCTCCACATTTTGGGGGCTGTGAATCAAGCTTTTATTCACAAGCATTCCCGTAAAATAAAACCCAAGCGTTACTAAACTATTTGGCAGCTTTGATCACAGTATGTCCCAATCCATACAAAATCCACCTCTCCCACACTCCCAAGTTGCCCTGCAATAGATGGATGAGGCGTGGGTAACTTGGGCCAGATCAGAGCAAAATAACAAGAGACAAACTATGTACAGGATTTTGAGTGTGACTTGTCTTTAGAGGGTCAATACTGTTAGCAAAACAAAACAAAACAAAACAAAACCCCCAAACAACAGAACACTGAAACTCCATGGAAATCTTACAGTGCCAAAGGATATTGAGTTTACTACTTTAATGTGCATAGTTGTACCAAAATATTTCTTATAGAGAGACATTGATATTTATCATTTACACTGTAGTCCAAAAACATTTTTTATCCAAAATCCTAAGTATGACTGTAGAGTATATGCCTTTTTAAGTGATAAAATATTAGTTGTTGCAACATTATTAAATCTAATAAACAAACAAATAAATAATGATATTTATTTGTATAGAGTATTATACTGTACTCAATACAGCCTTCTCAGCCAGGACATACTTCCAACGAACTCAGTAATATAAAATTATTAGCAAATAGCAAGAAAAAGAATGCAACATGTTTTATGTATTTATCTACTGCCAAGTATAAAAGATAATATTTTAATGGATTCACAGTTTGTTATATTAAGAATTGGATCCAAAACAAATCATGACTCTTGTGTAACTGACTTTTTATATTCACAACCTCCCTGCATTTTGCTGACACCATTATCAACCATAAAAATAAAGTAATACACCCCCATTCCATATGGCTAATGTTTCCTTGATACCTTTGAAATTATTCACACGTTTGGGAGCTCTTTTGTATTTCTTAAACACAAACTTTGGCAGTTTTTACCAGGAGCTAATTGAAACTTTCTTCAAAATAGTCCCCTTGAGAAGCCTGTTAAGAAACTAGTTAAAAACTATCATTATAAATACACAGATTTCTTTCCTGCTTTCTCAGCTACTTTGTTCCTCTTTCAACCTGGCCACTTTGCAGAGATCCTGTGACATCCAAGTCAAGCTTTATAGTACTGAGTCATTTCCAATTCTCAATCTACTAAATGTCAGCCAAAGGCCTAAACTCTCACTAATAGTGTTATATCTTGATTAATCATCTGCTAATAGGAAAGCAAAGCACTGTTTTCTGAAGAAAGAAAACCAAAATAATCAGAGATCTTGCATGTTGTCCTTGCAGTTAGGTTTCCTATGTACAAACAAAGCTGGAACTCCCGGATGTAAGGAGACTGGATTTCATGTCCACATCTAGCATGTATATGACACAAGAAGAGATGAAAGCTTGGAAGTGCCTTCAAAAGGAATTTAAATAAAATAAAGATGGGAATTTGTTCCCAGACAAACTTTTAAACAAATATTATTAAATGTGTCTGGCAGTGACTGGCATCTATCTGATACACAATGAGAGGGTTCACTCTTGGTGCACCCTCAGAGTGAAGTCACATGCAATCAAATGTTAATAGTATTTCCCAGTTAACAAGGTTGTACTATCTAATTGAGTTGCATTTGAATTTGTTAGGAGAAATTAT
This sequence comes from Hydrochoerus hydrochaeris, assembly GCA_004027455.1. Classification (NCBI taxonomy): domain Eukaryota; kingdom Metazoa; phylum Chordata; class Mammalia; order Rodentia; family Hydrochaeridae; genus Hydrochoerus; species Hydrochoerus hydrochaeris. The sequence goes on from PVLA01001080.1 coordinate 393,147, forward strand.
TTTTAATGCTAGTTTCCAGATCTGTGTGAAATTGATTCCACTCTGGCTGTTTTGTGTTAGCTTATGTGGTTTTCATCACCTGGCGTCCTCTTTCCGTGACACATGCTGTGAGGAGTGTCTCAGTAATTGTCTCAACCGTTTCTCCTCAGCCACAAGCAGGAAGTGGTACCAGCCAGCCCTGTACCGGCCCATCCACCAAACAACTGCAAGTAAATCAAGAAGTGAGCTCAAGAACCATGTAGGTGCTAAGGGCTTTACTTGGAAAGAAACATCCACCTGAACAAAAAGAAACACTCTCTGATGAATGGAGCACCCTTAATACCTTGTGTTAAATGAGAAGAAATTTCTTTTATAAATATAATAACTTGGTTGCACAAACTACAGAGGGAGAAATTCTAGTTACTAAAATTATGTGGAGACACATGACAGTTGGAATCTAAGTGTATAATTCACCTTTATAATTCTAGCATATCAATATCAAGAACATATTTTGTTTTAGAAACAATTTGAAAGCATTTTTCAGCACTGTGGTTATTCCAGGAATATGCAGTTAAACAATATGAAGTCCCATTCCCTGGTAGAGGTTCCACTTTGGGAAGAAGTGAGTAAAATGCAATTTGTATGTTGAAGGATTAGAACAATTTGTAAGGTTCAGCAGGCCATGCAGGAAGCGCTGTAGTCTTGGAGTGGATGAGGGAAACTATCTATCAAGGTTTTCTATAGAAGGTTATGCACAATTTAGCCTCAAAGGAAGTGCAGGAACTAACCCAGGAAGGCCAAAGCAAGGAAGGGTCAAAAGGTTTTGAGACAGCGAAATGTAACATAAGAATAAGCCCTTTGACAGTACTCAATTAAGGTACAATTTTAGGGCATGCTCTTACCAGTTTATTACTAGTATCCCATTTTTACCATCTTTCCATAGTGGAGAAAAATATACAATCCCTTTCAATACAATTACTAACATCAATATATAGGATCATTTGTAACATTAAATAGATGGCGGTAATTCTATGAAAATTAGATGAAGGATGCTCGCTTTTATACTTGGCATGTCTAGCCATGTGACAAACCAGGAAACTGAAATAATGTTTTGAATTAATAATGAGGAAAACACAAAATTATTACTACTTGCATATGACTAGAATTTCTTCCTGGAAAACTCAAAAGGCTCAAACTGTTGAAACTGAAGCATAAATTCAGTTTTATCTACATACTAAGAGTACAAAATATGGTAGGGGTCTTATATCAGCAATAAAAGGTAAGTGAAACTATTCATTCAGAACACGAGAAGCAACAAAAATGCTTGGAAGAAATCTTAACAGGAACTTTTTTGAACTGAGCTAATCTGAGTATTTTTGCTGAGAAATGCAGAAGAAGACCTAAAAATGGAGAGACATATCAAGACCACAGATGGGAAAACTGAATATGATAAACCATCTCTTCCCTTTTTAGATTTTATGCAAATCTAGTGAAACTCATAGTGTGATTTTTTTTAACTTGAAAATTAAATTTGTGATTCATTTAGAAAAATAAATATCAAGAATTATAAGGAAATATTTTTAAGTACAACACCTAATGTATACTCAACTATACAATTTATCATCAACTATATACATTTATAATGGAAGTATAAAAATCATGGCATAGCCGTATTAGAACAAAAATCCACAGATTTATCAAATTAAATATTCACTAAAAAGACAAAAAACATGAAATTGCTGTGTAATAAATCAGGAGGTGAACTCAGTACAAAAGCAAAACATTACTTAAAAATAAAACTTTCAATGTCACTAACTGCTTTATTGAAAAATTCTGCAAATAATATGCAAATATAGGCAAATTGCAAGGAAATTATACTAATTGAAATCAAAATAATTAGAACAAAGTAGGAGAAAAGATATCTGATTTAAATAATGAAATGTAGCTGTAATAATCAGAAGTCACAACAAAAAATATCAATTATCATATATCCAAATTTTAGACTATGGCATGTCAAAAAGATCCATAAATGCAATTAGAAATTAAATAAGAAGTATTTTGAAACAAATAAACTGACAAGTTAGTAGTCTTAATATTTTTGGAATGATTAAAAAGTAAAAGCTTGAGGAATAGAAATGTAGTTTGTGGGTTATAAAAATAAAGTTTAAGAAGTATTTTAATAAATCATTAATTTGACTGAAAAGAACAGCCTTATCTTTTTCAAGTTTTTATATTAATACATGTTTGTAGTACATAATTATTACATTCCTCATGAGGAATTGGTCCATGTGTATAATGTAGCTTGTTTCATTTTTCCATCCTTTTTTCTATTATCCCTGCCCACTCTGAGACACCATTTCTTTTATCAAAGAAATCAAACAGGGTAATTTTTGTTGTTATTTCCAAAGCAAGCATGCATGGCAGGAGTGATAATAAAGGGATCCATGCAATTTGTGTTGAAACATAAATCTTGATAGTACAAAAATTTTAAATATCATTTATTATGTACCCAAGAGATGCAAAAATTTTAAAGTTCAAGAAGCAGTTATATTCTTTCTAGTGTTTTTTTTTAAGACAATAAAAGTCTGGAAGCATTTATGTAAAAAGAACAACTCCACATGATATTTTAAATAAATTTTATTTACACTTAAAGAACAAGTTTAAGATAGTACAGAGTTCCCATACAGTGCATTACTAATTCCCCTCTTTGTAATGCTTTACAATAATGTATATTTGTTATAATAAATGACTCTATTTTGAAACATAATTATTAACTGAAGTATATAGCTATTCAGAATGCCTGAATTTTACCTACTGTCCTTGTACTGTTCCAGGATCACATCCAGAATGCCATGCTACATTTGGTTTTCACATCTCTTGAGTCTCTTCTGAGCTCTGATACCTTTTAGACTACTCTTGCTTTTGCATGACCCTGACAACTTTAAGAAGTACTAGTCCAGTATTGTGCAGAATAAACTTCACCTGGGATTTGTGTGAAGTTTTTAAAGGATTATATAGGGTTTATTGGTTTAGTGAGGAAGACCAAGGAAGTGGAGCACCATTATCCAAGGGCACTTACTGCCCAGAAGACTCAGCACTCTTGCTGCCAACCTTACCTCCTCCCTGGGCAGTGCCTGTCAGATTTCATAACTATTGCACATTTACCCCCTTTCCCGTATGATACTTTTGAGAAAAGTCAGTATGCATGATCTACACTTAAATAATTGGGAACACTATGGAGGGGGTACCAGGGATTGAAATCACTTCCTTGCGCTTGCCAGACAGGCACTTGTGCTGCTGAACTAAACCTCCGGCCCCGGGAACACTATTTTTGAAAACAAATTAGTACCCTTAATTCCAGAAATATACAACTGGTAAATAGGGTATTTATATAAGACTATGTGTTATATAAGTATCTCACATAACTTTTAAAATTCAGTTTAATTTTGAAGATAATGTTTATGATAGAATACACAAAGCATAGATAGATTTACAGATATAGATATGGATATTGATATAGATAGATATATCCCGTATGATTACAAAAGACTATGTATGTACAAATATGTAAAAATATTTATCAGGAAAATTTAAATATGATTGCTGGGCTGGGGATATAGTTCAGTGGTAGAGTGCCTGCCTGGCAACTGCAAGGTCCTGAGTTCAAATCCTGGTACAAAAAATGTTAAATATGCTTTTTCTTTATGTTTCTAATTTTCCAGATCCTTTATAAGTACGTTTGTATAATTTGAAATGTAAAGCATTGCTTCAACTCAAAGAATACGGTTGCTATGTGCCTGAAATAATTATTCTATCTAGACCATGTACTCAATCCTTGAGATAGGACTGCAGTTCTCAAACAGATTTCCCACTGTTATTTCAGATCCCCACTCCCACCCCCCACTACACGCAAACACATGTCCTTTAGGTTTGTTAATATCACAAGAATACCACTTCAAAAATATTAATTCCCATACAGTATTTGAATCCTAGTTGTGTTTATAGCTTACATTGGTCACATCATTTTGTAGATTTTGATTAAATGAGGGATCATGCCCACTTGAACCTATTTATCTCCCAAGATTAGCACATTCACAAGTTCTAGATCACCTTCACACTATCCAAAACTTCAATGTTTATATCTTCAAACCATAGTCAATCCACATTCCATTATAAGAGATTGTACAAGAAAACCCCAAGTATGCTTTACCCAGTTTTTCCAATTGCAACATCTTACAAGATGATAGCATAAAATATCAACTTGAATACAATTCCATGATTTGATTCAGAATTCCTGCGTTTGAATTACACATGTGTGCGTGCCCAGTTTTACCTGGTTCTGTCTTGTGTGGAGTTCCGCGGTGTTCTCCACTATGACCAAGATAGTCTTTTTGTCAGCACGAATGAAACTCTTGGTGTTTGCTGCTCTTTTATTACCATAACTACATCCCTTTTGACCCCCACACACCTATTTCTAAACATCAGCAACTACAACTCTCTTTTCTATTTCTATAAAACTTAAGTGTGGTGTAGAATAGAATCATACACAGCAACATTTTGAGATTGGCTTTTAAAAACCTCATTTAGCATCTAATTCCTCATTTAGCATCTAATTTAGCATCTAATTCCGTTGAAAGTCATCTAACCTGTTGTATACAAAATCCTTTTTATTGTAGAATAGTATTCCATGGTGTGGCCATATCACCCTTGGTTTAAATGTGCATTTTATGAGAAATATCTGGGTTATTTTCTTGGTTTGCAGTTTTGTTCTATTACAAAAGTACTAGTAAAGCTGTTGTACACATTTCATACAGGTTTTAGTATAAATGTAATTATTTTTCTTTCCGTTTGGGATAAAATTCCAAGCATATTGGTCTACCAATCTGTTTCCTGTTAACTCATCCTATCCTCCTATACATGCTTTTAGGAATGACAGAAAAATAATTATGGGAACTAAAATACTTGCTAAGAATTGTCAGAGGCATGATATAGAGAAAAATCTATAATGCAAATTTTATTAAAGCATAGTATGCAATCTGAAGTGTGCAAGATCACAAGAGTAGTTTAATGACTTTTTCAAAGTGAATACACACATGTGACTGGGACTTAGAGCAAATAATTGAACATTCTTGGAATCTCAGGACACCTCTCAAGCCCGGGTTGACATAACCAGAATTCAGACTCCTTAGGCAAATGTCAGTCCTCATTGCTGACTCCTGACAGAGTATTTTTGGAACTTTGCATAAATGGATTCACATAGTGTAAACATTTGCTTCTGGCTTCTTTTAATATCCTGAGATTAGTGCATAATTTGAAATGCTGTGTTTATATACAGTTAAGTCATTCACATTGTGTAGTATTCCATTACATGAATCTATCAGAACTGGGTTGCCTGCTCTGTGAATCATTTCTAGTGTTTTGCTATTAACTAATACCATTGCTACAAATATTCCTGTATATCAGAAATACTCTTTGTAGTCATATAGAATTATTACTTTGGAGCATATGCCTAGAAGGAGACTTGCTGGCTCAAGAGATGTGCATACATTCCTCCCCACCCCACCAAATGGTTTTCTAAAGTGATTATGCTAATTTATGCTCCCACTAGCAGAGTATAAGAGCTTCATATCCACATATGTGTTTTAAATCTCTCTTTTCACATTAAAAAACTGAGATTAAAAATGTTAAAAAGTTTGTTTTAATGTCACATGCCTAGGGAGGCCTTTGTAGTGCTACTCACCTTTGACTAAAGTCCTCTGTGAATCCCTTGACTTCAATCCATGTACCCCAACTCTTCTCCCACTTTTTTTACATATGGTGCCTTGAACATTTCGTTTATATCTCAAGAAGACCATGGGCCCCTCTCTTCTTCTCTCAGCTTACTGCTTCTCCTGTTTTTGTTCAACTATAATAACTTCATACATGCGTCATTTCAATATTTGCCTAGGTTTTAATATCTACCTTGAATTATTTTTAGTTTAATACCTTTCACAATGAATACATACCGTTCAAGATTAAATATATTTCTCTGTGATATCCATCCACCTTTTCAATTGATACCTAGCTAAACTCTAGGTGGGTTATCTAAAATGTAAAAGGGATAGAAGACCAATGTAAAAAAGTCAAAGCATAGTAAGTTTTGAAGGAAATTCTACATATCTACAGATTCATGTGGCAGACACAATACATTCCAAAACAATGATGTGGAACACATTTTATTAGCCACATGTTTATAATTTGCTCAATTTATGTAAATCAAATTTTAAAAATCTCCAGTCATCAACTAAATGAAAGTAGTTTTAAGGCACATACAATATAAAAGTTATATGCTGACATGTATTTTAAATAAGATTTGAATAATAGGTGGGGGAGTTAATTTAATGGAAAGTAACTGACCATAACTTGTTGAATCATAAGATCTATGAAGGAAGAACTTTTACCTCTGAAAAGAGGAAGATTTTCTTTCATCAAAATGTGTTTGGAAGCCATGTATCATTAGGGTGTTTTAGATGCTGTGTTGTAAATCAACAAATGGAAGGAGGAAGAAGTAATACAAAGCCAAAATGACTCAAAAATAATCAAGACCAAGAGTTTTATAGAGCGATTTCCAAACAAAAATTCATGTGACATATCCCTAGCTTGAGATCTTCACTGCATCTATTAAATTTATATGATGACACTTTATAAAAATTATCCACTGAATAAAATATACTATGAAAATAGCTGAAATATTTCATTACCAAAGCACTTCACATTTCCATTCTTACTTTATACTACGATTTCCTGTCATATAAAGTGAATTTGTGCCAAGGTCACATCGCAATGGAGGAACTAAATTTACAGCATGAGTCAGCATGAGATCAAACCTTGACTATGTTGATCTTTGCCTTGCTTTGAACAATGAACTTCCCTCTGGATTGTCGCCCAGAGAAGACAAACCCCTTAAGAAGAATTTCCGTATTTGACCTGAGGCTCTCTGTCTTGAAGATTTATATTTCTCTACTATTCAAGTCATAATGAGAGTATTCAGTCATTTCTTTGAAATTCAGTTTAGTCAGTGAGCTACAAAAAGGGAAATGATTGATAAAATAAGCAAATAATTATATAAGAAACATAAAAAGTATCTTAAACTTCTTAGCCACTTTCTGGAGGTTTGAATGACATGTGCAGATGTTGTATGTGAAAATCTGTATATTAGAAAAATTTAAAATAGCATACCAGTGGAAAAATATAACATACAAACTGGTTAAATTATTTTTAAATATCATATAGCCATAAAGTAACCACAATACCGACATTAAAAAGTCATCAAGAATGCTAAATATAAAAATGTAAAACACAAACTATGTATGTTACCTGCTTTCCTATTTTGTAAATGAAAACTATGTGTAGTGTAATTTACACACGCACAGTGCACTTCTCCCTACCCACACAAACATCCATTATCTCTATCTGTATACTAGCAGAGCAAACACCTGGAAGTTGAAGAACGAAGAAAAGTTGCTTGGATGAATTAAAAAAAGCAGTAAAGACTGAATAGAAATAAACATACCGACTGCTACATCACACTGGGGAGAAGAGCAGATGCGACAGATGCAGGTAGAACTTCTGTCAAGTTCTAAGGAAATATTTCTCCCCAGACCACAGGGCCTTGGCACTCAGCGGGCCATGCCGCAGCCGTTCCTCTCCGAGAGTCTGCTCTTCCTCCCGGTGCCACCCACAGACCTGTCTTAAATCACATGCACAAGAACTACCCCATGGCTGAGGGGTCCCACCTCTTGCCAGCTCCCAGGAAGTCATGAATCTCATTGGTGATCTCACCCCAGAGACAGCAACCAGTCTAGCACTGCTGCTGGCTTCTCCTAATTCTCCAGCAGGGGCCCTCCCTCAGGGCACTGATCACTAAGGCTGCCCTCTACCCTCCTGCCCTGCATATGGACCCTCTGCAGGGCCTGTCCTCCGAGCCTGTGCTCCCACCACGCGAATTTGTCAGAGGGCAGGCTGATTCCTTGGTTTCTGGCCAATGCAGCTTTCACAGCGCGCCCACAAAAACATAAGCACCAGTGTACGCATCGACCTGTCTGCATCCATGAATCCACCTGGTTCTCTCTCATCACATTAGGGAAGTCAGGGACATTTTCGGAAAGTTCATGTCATAATTAACCAGCTGTCACTCTGACATATGTGAGCATAAGACGAATTAGGAGATCTTTTATGGGCAATTTGTACATTTGCGTCTCTCTCTGCCCCCCTTCTCTAGCCCCTTCTTTCCCCCAATCCTGGTTGAGTTTGTGATGTTCTTACTACGTTTACAATGACTGTGTGTCACTGGTTTTGTTTTTTAAGAGGGAACATTTATGAATTTCTAAAAACCAATTTCCTTTAGACAGTTTGCTCTGATTTTACCCACAGATACACATTTCTCACCACATTGCATATCACATTGAGAAAGCTGAGCATCTTGATTTTAGATCATGAAATGCAGAGATCCAGGTAGTTATTTCATTTTTTTCAGAATCCCAAATCTATGCATTAATTTAGCATCAAAATGAACATGTTTTTCCAAACAATTAAACTAAGTAAACAGTGCAATTGTATCGTTCATTATATATTGTTGATGTGTTGTATATTTTATAGCTTCATTTCTTGATATTTATGTTCAGATTCATGCCTCTCTCTTAAGATTTGTATCTCTGTATGAATAACAATTGTCTCTTCACATACACTAGGACAGAATCAAAGCAAAGAGTTATTTGACCAACAGTTAATAAAACCAGTCTGAAGGTGTGTCTCTCCCACACTTATTTGGCAACAAAACATGTTGATTTGAAGTAGGAGCGAGGTAACGGGCCATCCCTAGTCTTAATTAGCTGACAGTGCTGTGCCTGCTTCTCTAAAAGAGAACCCAGATGGAAAAGTAATTAATGCATAAACTAATTAGCAATCTCATTTGCCAATTGTACATGATAAATAAAACAGATTGCAGGAAACACTCAGCAGGTTGAAGCAAGGTGAGATCAGTAGGGTGACATGCAGAGATATTTATGATTGGATTGGCAATAAAGCCTAAAACAAATTATGCATTTTTTAAGATATCATTTTAGTAAGGAGACAGAAGAAAGATGAATCTGTATATATATATATATATTATATATATATGTATTCATTAACCCTATTATAAATATCCTTATATATTATATCATGTCATATATATACATATACATATATATGTATATGTATATTTATGACCCTAAAATTAGAAAAAAGGTGCCATTGGTATTTTGTAGGAAACATATTTATCCCATTGGATTATTTGCTGCAGTTTGCACTAACCTTGACCTGTGTCCTTAAATTCCAGTGACACCTTAGTCCTTACAGCAACATCAATAGGCCCAAGACATTTTCAGAAACATTTAGTGAGGTGATAGTATGACTTACTAAGCATCATCGATACCGTAAAACTAAAAGTTTGATTTGTGTTCAGGTTTTAAAATTTCATGTTCATTTAAAAACTACTTTTCCGTCAATGTAAGAAAAAATTCACTTTCTAGGTAGTGCTTATGAAATTAGTCGTGAGGACAGTGAAAGCACTGTTTTAATTCCTGGGAGCTATCAAATAGAAGGTCTTATTCTCATGCACCTAAACTTTGAATATAATCTGACATTATTTTATGTGCATTTTAATAGGCAGAGCAGAGTAACAGTGATTAAAGAAAGATATTAGGAGTTTTCTTTTCTCTGAAAGTCTAATATGCAAGGAATCTCTCCTGGTATTTAGAAGCCACACTAATTAATGGTTACAGCAGTGTTCCCTAGAACTTTTATCTCAGAGTTTCTCCAAAATGACACAGTTCAAAGCTAGACTAGAAATGGATAGCTCCCATCTTGCTTTGCCTAAAACAGATTAACCATGATGCTCTCTTATAAAGTGGACTAATCTTTGAAAGGCAGGATTTGAAGTTGTAAAAGTTCTAACAAATGCATTTATGAAGTTTATATTTAAAATCATTTTCCTGATAACAACCTAGGTTAATTATAAAAACAAATCTGGCTCTTTTGTATGCATGTATAGTAAAATTCTCTATAATCCCAACTCTAAAAGTAATCACTTTTTACATCTGGGCTATATGTCTCTAGAGAGGCTTAAGTGGATATGCACCTATTAAAGGGCTCATGTTCTATATAATTCAGGCTACGTATCTTGCTACATCTATGTATAGTCCATTTCACCCATTTTGTGATTATATAGTGTATAAAATTGTCCTCCTTTTACAGCTTTTTTATTTGCCTTAAATTCTTCATTGCACATAAAAATTGCAAGTATGGTCTTTCACTTCATGCACTAATTAATCAGTAGAACACCTGTTGATTAAAGGAGTAACAGTCCGGACAAAGGAAATAGTCTTGGGAGTCATCTGATCTACATAAAAAGAAACGTTTGCATGTGCTAAATTAAAGTTCTGAAAATTAGCAGTTTATTTTGATTAACATACAAATTTACACCTACAGGATGTTTTATATTTTCAGTGACTTTATGTGGACGTTTTGGTTCACTCTTCGAAACTACTTGCTGTGGTTTGTAGACTAAACATTCCATATACTTTTACAAGTGAGGAAATTGAGAGCATAAAAGAAGGTTGGTGAGGCAGCTCTGGAAGTACCTCTCAGGTGATTAAGTTGCTTCTTTGAAAATCTAACATTATACCAGAGTAATCAATGGAAAATTCCCATTTTGTAAAATGAATCTGCCATTTTGAAATTGTAAAATGGCTACAATCAAAAACCAGTTGATGTTGTTATGTAGTTGTTGTAGCTCTTATTCTTCTTAATATTATTATTATTGTTCTTCTAATTATTATTATTTGTGTGTGCTAGAGATTGAAACCATAGTCCTATAATATTAAGCACAGTTTTTGTCACTGAACTATATACCCATCTTCTTAAGTTTTAAGCCTCACATCTAGGTCAATGTTAATTTGCTTTGAAATTATTTAGTAACTGTAAAAACCACAATAAACATCTATAGACACACCTTATTATGAGTTTGTAGTTCAAAAAATATATCACAGTTATACTTTAATAATAGTAAGGCAACTAGATAATAATTGTTATACTCAGAAATTGACTGAACAATATGCTAAAAACACTTTATCTGCTTTATGTTTCAGCCTTTATAACAGACATCTGCACCAGAATTACTTCTGCACTTTCCAGGTGAGGAAACTTGAGCTCATAAAAATTAAATTCTTTCAATTTCACCCAGATGACAAGTGTCTGTGTAATTCTAGATATGTGAAATGAGCCACTATTCTATGATTCTTATCAGTGGCAAGGTGCGGCAAATTCTTCATACATCTAAATCCATTATAGAGTCCTTCATCTGTATCTTGAAAACAACAGAATGAGGCTGTATTTTAATTTTACTGTTTTTATTAGAGCAGAGAATCAATGGATGCAAAGTAATCTGACAACAAACCAAATGACTACTGAACTCGTTCTGAAGATCCCTACTGTGTGTTGACTTTTCACTAACCACATTAGACATGCAAATATTGCTCTGATGAGATTTTCATTTTCAGGATGTTCTGGCGTTGTACATGGTATTAAAGAGGTGACTTGTATTGTCACTGCCCGTGTATAGTCTCTTTAATATGTTTATGCCTCAGTTTGCTACATTTGGAAAATAGGCAAAATCTGTGGCTTAGGGCTTGTGTGAATTTTCATTTTTGTCACAACTTGTGACATCTTAGTCAACAATTATTATACATGGACTGGAAGATATTTAACATTTTACAGTGAAAGACGTTCTTCCAGCCATTCCTCTAGTTTCTGGTTCTCATTTTATCTTTTTATGCCTACTCCCATTTACTTCTCCATTGTTCTATACATTTTGTTGTTCAACAGTTAATTCAGAAACAAGTTTAGCCTTACATGAAATGTTTTATTTAAAAGGGGGTTCAGAAAAGAAAATTTCCTCTAGATTTTCATGGGATTGTACGAATTTCTGGGGAATATCTCTTGAAATGCCAAGCCAGATGCAGTAAAAGGTCTTCTATCCAGTGCTAAAACCTTTTCTCCTAAAACTCTTAACAATTTACTAGCAGAAGTATATCATATTAACACCCAGACTATTGCATTAAAGTAACGTTACTGTTCTTGACGTACACTCTCCATGATCCAGTAAATACTGAGGAAACACTCCCACTTCTGGTTTAAGCATCAATGTACCTTATTCAGAGCTTATAAAAGTGGACACTCAGAGGGGGAAATAATTTATATTCACCAGAAGGCACTGAAGGTTGGCTCCAACGAGGTCATGTATTATACATTTCAACAATTGTCAGAAATATTTATTGAGAGTCCATTGTGTGTAGGTCTGTGAACTTCATGCTCTATGGGAGCACACAAAATAAAGTACATGACAGGGACCTTTACCCTTCACAAACTTGAGGAGTTTTTAGAAAGGATCTGTAAATCAAGCTGAAGATTATATTAGATAACTTCTGACACTTTTCCAGCTCTGACTTCCTAATAATCTTCTAGAATCTCTTCCTTTTATGTAGCTTAACTTAATTTTATCTTGTCACTGCAAAAATGATTCAGGATTGCCACAAGGGCTCATTTAGTTAAGAAGACTCAAAAATAAATAGGTATTTAGGATGGGAATCTGAAGAAAGATGGCTTCCTTAACTGGTCATTAAATTGCACACACTTTTATTTATTGTTGAGATAGCAATATGGTCTTTTTCTTGTGGAATCACAAGAAAAAGAAGCAAATAGCTTTTGCAGGCTTTTCCACCAAATATGGAACTGGTCGCCTTTTTTTTTTTTTTTTTGGATCAGGGATCAAACTCATGACTGCATGCTTGCAAGGCAGGCGCTGTGCTGCTAACCTGACCCTGAATTGATTGCTATCTTCAGAAAGTGTTGAGAAACTCTAAATTCTGTGTAATTTAATGCTAATTTGAATTAAAAAAATTATAGTGAAAAGAAATTCCCTGTAAGTTTCCTGATAGAGGAAGGAAAAGTAGAAATATCATTTGCGGCGCCCTTTTCTGTCCATGCCGCGTCCTAGTCCATCCACGCCTTGTGACAATCGCTTCTCCCGAAAAAGGACACCGCATGTGGGAATTGGGCGTGGGGATCTTGAAATGTTTTTTACTGATAATTGTAATTTGTGTAGTTCACATGTGTATGTTTTTATGTAATGCTCAATATGGAGTCGAGGGTGGAGACTCCAGGGGGGTTGCTGGAGGCCCTCTAGATAACCCCTTTGTGAGGACTGATTGTGGGGTTTTGCCTTCTGTGAATAATGTGAGAGAAATAAAAGAGCTCATAGAGGAGGATTTACAAAATTCCTGTGAGACAACTACCCTGAGACACTGGACAGACAGTCAGAGACGGGCAACTAGGACCCATATGTTACGCCACCGGCCGCCTAAGACAGGCACAGGACCAATTGCTGTCCTGCAGGCCCATGACGGGTAAGGCCTGGTTGGGTACATGTGAAGAGTCCTTGACCTAAGACAGGCGCTGTCCTCACAGGGACTGCCACTCCCATAAATGATAAGAAAAGCAATGTAGGGAGCGGCCT